>JAOXXN010000310.1:35129-53522 GCA_026770055.1 Myrmophylax atrothorax
GGAAAAGGAAGCTCTTCTGGAAGAGCAGGCGCAACAGCATCAAGCTGAGTTGCTTAAGATTGTGGCCCAGTCAGATCTGGAAGTAGAGATGCAACAGGTATATTTGATAAAATAATCCTTTCATGGGAAGAAGAAGGAAAAGGAGTTTTACCAGAAGACACCCTGAGAGAGCAGTTCTCATTAAAGTAACTCAGAAGGGGTGAGAAGAGAGATGATTTGTTTGGAGTGTTTTGGAATGTTAGTTTGGGCTTTGAGTCGTAGCTTCAATCTGCTGGTTTGCTACCAGTTGAAAAGACAGTTAAAAAAAGAGTATTAAATCATTGTGCTCCAGTTCCCTCTTTGCAAAGCAGTGGTGAGTTCTTCATACTGCAACAGGGCTCCAGAATTGGTGTCAACAAAGATGAACTGATTCAGGCTGTTAAAGTAACTGTAATGAAAACCAGGTGTATGGATGAAAACAGGGAATCCTCCTGTCTTGTGTGAGCCTCCCCAGTTCTGGAATAGCCTTTTCTTTCTCACAGAACCTGCGCACGCTCCAGAGAAAGCTTGAGGAGCAGGAAGCAGCTCTGCTGGGACGAACTCAGGTGGTAGAACTTCTGCAGCAGGAGTTAAACTCTGCTGAACAACAAAACCAGGTACCTGGGCATGCTTTTCATTGCTTTGCTCTCATGTGTGTGTGCTTTGTCATCAGCTTGGAGGTTACCAGATTAGCTTGTTTCTGGTGCCAGGTTTCCATCCTGAAATCTGCTGGGGCCTCCCTCAGGTCAGGCGTTAGAGCTGCAGTTCTGTCTGCACAGCTTATCAATGGGGTGCTGCAGCTGCCATCTCTAGTGATCCAGGTTCTGAGCAGGTGGAGAGGGACTGCATCTATCCATACCCACACTGCTCACTGGACTTTCAAAGCCACCAAATACACCAACTTTTGCCAAAGGCAGAAGTGCCTAACGCAGTGCTGCTGTAGCCTCAGTATTCCTGGACTGCCATATCCAGAGCAGAGCAGAAACCGATACTCTTCACTATGTCTTGCTTATCTGGTGACAGAACTTCTGGAGTGGAATTGGCTCTCACTGTGCCTGTTTGGATCGTGAAGATGATGAGATCGCTTCTGTGCATATATGACATGTGCTCTTTGAGACAGGGTTTGGTACACAACCTCTTAAAAGGTTGGTTTGCAGTTAGAGCATGAGTGGTTTTTTTCATTTTTCCAGCACCTGAATTTCTGAAAATTCTCTGTCCCTTTAGAAGAGACTTACACTGAATTAGTCTCATGTTCGTAGGCTGCATGATCTCCAGCCAGGCTAGTGCTGGACCTTACTTGGATCATTTTTACACACTTGGGTCCCGTGTATTTTCTTCTCCTGTGCATCCTGGCCAGGCACAGCAGTGGGTCCTCTTACTACCAGGAAGAGATGAAGAACCTCAGTGAACTGGCTTGTGCTCACGACCAAGTGCATTGCTTAGCAGGGTGTTTCATAGGGTGGTGGCATGGATATCTTCATGACACTGGTTGTTGGGGTCCCCTGAGTCCTCCTCCCTGTCTTTGACTTCCCTCATGCACATTCTGTCATCCGAAGGAGGCTTGGTATACATACCAACTGGAGGCCATGTGGCTGAAGCTTCTCTTCCTACCCTTAAATTAAAAGGAGCTCCTCAGCAGACTCCTCCCAAAATTAGCTATTCTGACTGCAGGTCCAGGACGAGGAAGTTTGACAAGAGGAGTTTGGGCAAGTGTAAGGTCTGTTTCTGTTTCTTGGTCAACTTAAATCTCTGGCCAGTGTTGACCAGCCTTCTGAGATCTTTCTTAAAGCACTGAGCACTGTGTAGAGCACTCTGTTTGTTACCTCCAGGTTCATATTTCAGCAGTCCCCTTTCATATACACACTTTTGTTCTGTTTTTTTTTAATTTCACTCTGTAGTTGTTGCGTTCTTTCCTCTTTTGGGAGGCTTGCTTCTAATGGAGAACTCATGGCCAGTGTTCTATTGCTTCTTTTCTCTGAATTTCCCTTCACTAAATCAAGACTTACCTTTTCTTTGCCAAAATGAAAAGTTGTTTCTCCCAGCATTGCTTTATTGCAATTTTCAAATAGTAGGGCAGTTTCTTTCCAACAAATAGAGATTTCTGACATATTTGTTTCCTGCTTTCTGCTACTCGTATGTTTTAAAAGGATTCAATGGAAATCTTAAAATATAATTCTGGTACTTTCCTTTGTCAAGGTACTGAATGAGTTGAGAGATGAATTACTTTCTTTATCACTTTACAGACACTCCTACATCAGTGCCAGAAGATGGAAGTGGATCTAAGCTCTGTGAGGAATATGCTAGATGTGGAGAAACAAGAGTCTCAGGATCTCAGGGAGAAGATGGAGCTGGAACTAGCTGAGAGGAAGCTGGCTTCCCATTGCTTGCAGGAGGAGGTGCAGCGCCTCTCAGAACAGCTGGAAGAGGCAAGAAGAGCACAAGCTGAACTAGAGGTGAAGTATAAAGACCTGGAGCAGGAGCACAGGCTGGAGGTGGAAGAGAAAAAGCGGCAGATCGATTGTCTCATGGTGGCTGAGCAGGAGCTGCAGCGTGGCCGTGCTGCCCTCGTGGCTGAAAATGAAGAGCTGAAGCAGGACCTTGGGCGGCTCCTGGTGCCGTCTGCGGAACACGGAGCTGCAACGCCCACAGCACAAGGTGAGCAGGTTCTCAGGAGCTGGAGCATCATTGGGTTGCCTTCTCTTTGGTTTTGTTTTTGTAAAGCTCATAGGAATGGCTTGGTATAACAATTCCTAATTGCACAGGAATGTGCTTCAAACCAGGGGGTTCTGGTGCAATGCCACTGTTCTGTCCTTGGCAGCTACAAGAGGAGGAGCAGAAGAGTAGGGCAGCACATACAGTGCTTTGCTTGGGTACTGTCCCAGCCTCTCATCTTTTGAGGCTTATGGATTTCTTGAGCCAGGTGTATTTTTTAGTAGATTGTATTAACTTGCTGTGTTTTTTCCATCAACTTATGTAAGTCCTTTTTAGGTGTGCCACATTCTTCAGAGTCTGAATTTCCACTGAAATTATAAGTAAAATAACAAAGAAAAGCAAACAGTACAATTTTCTCCATAGACCTGTATTAAAACTAGTAACATTGATTTTGCCTCTTATTTCCTATTGGTTTTCCTCCAGCTCCTTTATGGCCCAAAACTGAAGCAGTGACTAAGAGATAAGGGATCTCATAAACTATTGTTCTTGTGTGTAACTTGGATGTAGTTCAGCAAAAAAGACAAGAACACACCTTAACTCCCCTTTTTCTCTTTCATCAGATGAACTTGTACAGAAATATAAAGAATTTGTCTGCTGTCAGAACGAGGTGAAATCCCAGTTAGAAGTGCAAGTCTCTGAACTCAAGCAGCCGGTATGATATTTTCATAAGATTCTCATTAAATTTTCCCATGTGTTGAGGAACTGAAACCAAATGAAATTTCTAGAATTCTTTTTTTTATCATGTATTGCTTGAGAAAGGCTTTTCTTGGTTCTCTCAGCTGATGGGTCAGATGTATTGTGATTATTGAACACTGAGAAAGCAGTAGGAATTAATTTGAACTATTTGAAAGTTGCCACTTGATTTTTTTTTTAAAGGTTAACTGAAAGAGCAGAGACTGATGTGTTTTTATAAACTGTATTGAAATTCATCTTTCTCCCCCCATCCTGTGTTTAAACAGGACGAATCAACTTCACAGGAAAAAATAATAGATCAGGAAGATCAGAATGAGACTTCATTCCTACCCACAGAAAACTTGGAAAGACACAAGACTGAAGGTAGTTATGATTACCTTACCTATTTTAGTATTATTAAAATATTTAAGAATTATTCTAAAATGAGATTGTACAACATAAGATATAACTGAAGTAGCAGTTTGCCCCTTGTACAAAATGCTGGCAGTCTGCAGGTGGTACTTCTGGGGGTGTTACTTTTGATGGCTTTTGCTGAAACAGTAAAGGGCCTGTACGTAAGCCACATATGAAAAAAACCCAGGCAATGAAATTGGTTTTGAGTGTCTGGGCATGCAGACTGGTGGCAGCAATATCATGTCAGAATTATACTGTATAATGGTGGGTTGCCTCAAGTGTTTGCTTTAGGGTCTGTTGCACTGTGGTGGTAGACTGTCTTGATTTTTGCAGAAACAGATTCCTTTTGCTTCCTGTCATTCAAAGATAAAACCTTGTCCTAAGAATCCTGGTGGGGGAATAATCACCAATAATTACTGGTTTCCTCGTAGACATTGAGCACTTGTTGACACAGAAATCCAGCTTTTAATCTGATATCATGCCCTGAGTTACAATTGAGTATATCCAAAGTGCACCTGGAAAATTTTCATCAGCTTTCTTAAAAAGCAGCTCCTTCCTTTGCCGAAAGGAATTCCACCTGAAAAATGCAATGACTCTGAACTTCATTGTTTTGTTACTTAAAACATCTTTCCAGTGCATGTTTAGCTGCATATTTACTTCAAAACAAGCCTTTTTTTATTGTAATTCTGTTTCCAGTGGGTGTGTTGAACACTTGGTTACTGGCATGTTTTTCAGGTTTTAAACACTGGGAGATATAAATTCTTAAAACCTCCTCACCAAAATATTAAATGATAAAATAAAAAATCCTCATCTTTCAAGCCTGCTTTGTAGGTTCTCAGTACTTTGTTACTCCTCTTCATCTTGTGATGACTTTCTAATTTGTTAGTCTTATTCAGAGTGAGCTGCCTAAAACTGCCCACAGTACTCCATTCCTCGAACAGATTGAAATAAGGATTTATATTATAATATGACTTATAGTTACCTTGTATTTTGCAATTTCTGGTAATTTTCAAGCAGACCTCAACAAATGCTTTCAAATAACTATCAGTGTTTGAAATAAAAAGGTTCTTGAAATTCTTGTACAGTCTTCATTTCCATGTGTTTAGCAGTGCATTATACGAGAATATCTGTCACTCTCTTTACATACATGTGGATTCTTTGAACTTTTCTTGAGGCGGCTCTTTGAGTGACTGAGGGTCTCTCTTCCTGCTACCTAAGAGAACATTGACTTTATCTTTTTCTACTTTGTACGACAAGAATTGTTCTTATCTAAAAGGTGCTTAAAACAGCATGTTGTTTTGGTGGTTTGCCTCTGAAAAAAACCCAAGCCACATAGTCCAATGACAGTTTTATACATCCACTACGTAAGTGTTACTAACAGCCACATGTCCTTTCTCTAAACCTTCTGGAAGGGTATCATGTTACTGTCTGAAGCACGGTCTTAATTTTCAAAGAAATTTTTTGTGTTTGAATGTTTCAGAAATACCGCATTTGCAACTTGTTCTCCAGGAGCCTCAGCAGGAAGCTGTGATTGTCACAGAAGATGCTAAACAGGTAATGATTAAGCAGCTGAAGTAAGCTAAAACTAAAACAGGTCAAGGACTGACTTAAAACCAGCTAAGCTGTCGTGGCCTTTTTTATTAATCCTCTTTGGAAGGTTATTATTAGCTGGATTAATGATGGAAAGCAGAAATAGCTTCCAAATACTGCTTGCACTGTGTTTGTATCTGACTGTTTCCCTTTGCTGGCTGTGTGGAATTCTTGTGTCCTTCATCCAGCCAATCCATATTTGTGCTATTTTCTGCCTTTTGTGAGTTAGTTCTTCAGCAAAGCCATGGGCTAAACCGAGGCAGGTCTCTGGAAACAGAATTCCACAGGCTTAGCTGTCATTATAGGATGCCTTTTAAACCAGCCCTGTCCATTCCCTCTGCCCTGATGGGCATCTGGCAGACTAACTGGGGAGAGGTATGTGCTCATGAAGTGGGAGCCTGGTGGGCACAGTCCTTGTCATCTCCCACTGTGGACAGCCGCGGGTCCAGCTGCAGTCAGGCTGTTGTTGAGAAAAGCACAGGACTAGGGACCTGCTGCTTGGCTTCACACTCAGCCCAGAGAGGGAGATGACAGGCTCTGTGTCCCTGTGCTGAGGATTTGCTGTGAAATGGGTTTTTAGCTTAGAGCAAGGTCTGGGCTCTGTGCAGCCAGCTCTGCTTGCAAAGGCAAAGTGCTCCAGAACTGCGGGCTGGAGATCATGTAGTTACACCAAATGTTAATTTTGAGGACTTAGTTTTGTTTCAAGTCTTTCCGTGGTTGGGTTGTGGTTTTTTACTTGCATTTTTTTAGGGTGGGAGGGAGCAGGGGTTTTTTTGAGAGATCCTTTACTTAGTTCTGACTTGTCATTTCTTTGTTCTCTAGTTGAGATCTTTTCCCACAGAAGTGGCACTGACAGTGCCAGTTGTTTGCTGTGGTGAAAGACGACGAGTGTTGGGAGCTGGCTAGAAATATTACTGTGCATTTTATATGTATGGATAAATGGACTTTTCAGAATGGAGAAATTAGTAGATGAAGTCTTAGTTCTTGTATGGCTGTCAGCAGCAAATTAACCAAATTCCTGGGCTTTATTAACATCTTTGGGCAAAAAGAGTCCATGTCTGTGAAACAGCAAAGTCTCCTCTCCCTTTCCAGCCTGTCAAGTTCTGTTCCATTTGGCAGAGAAGTTGGGGACTTAAGAGACTGTTCTGGAGTGGTTGGTTTGTCTGTGTGGTGGAGCCTGGTGTAACTTTCGTGGGAAAACTCCTGGTTCTTTATCTGCTGGAGCAGCAAATGGCAAACACTGAAAGGCACATGAAAACATTAATTTAATTTAAAATCCCAGAAGAGTTGATTTTTTTAACATTCTGTAACCTAAAGGGGTTGTTGCATCCCTGCAGCAGCCTGTAAGAGCATCTTTCCTTCAGTGGTTCCCCTCCAAACTGCTGAACAGCCTTTACAGCATGGCATGTTGGCTTATTGGTGGGCTGCTGATCCACAATTTTTGGGGAGGATTTGTGGCTGCTTTTCTTTCATAATCTGTTTCTGGGGATGGGAGGAAACCTTAGAATAGTTCTTTGGAAAAAGCCAAGCACTTTGTTCCGGGTGCTTTTTCTTGTGCTTTCACTTTAGGCATGGACACAGATTGGAATATGGGCTTCTATCCTGTTTATTTGCCGTGTTAAATGGACAGATAGAATTTTCAAAGCCTGGAAAATGTGGCTGGATAAGTACACTAGAGGGCTTGTGAGAATCACAGCAGAACTTAAACATTTTAGAGTCACACTATCTTGTAATCAAGAGAAGAAGGGGAAAAATGGAATAGGAAGTTGCCCCTGTGGTCTGATCCTGAAGCCAGAATCGTTCATACTGCAACTTCAGAAATGGAAATGAGCAGAAGTGGCCTGGGGAGTCACAGAATCACGGAATAGTTGGGGTTGGAAGGGACCTCTGGACATCATCTAGGCCACACCCTGCTGCCAAGGCAGATTCCCCCTATTTTTAGTAAGGTTTCTATTTATTGCAGAAGCCAGCTCAAGAGAGGGCATCCTGAAGCTACAAAATGTGTAAAGCAGATACTTCCAAGTGTGATCCATTCCTGAGATTCAAAGGAAAATTGACACTTGCTATTTTCTTTCAGGCAAGAACAGATAGTTTTCCCAATGGAAGCAAGCAGCTTACTGAGGAGAGTCGTTCACATGGAATTCTAGAATATATTGCTGCAGAGAAACAGAAGGAGCTGTCAGTTTTGCTGCTGGAATTGAAAGAAGCCCAAGAAGAAATAAATTTTCTGAAAAGCCAGCTCAAAGGCTCCACCAGCCAAACTTCTATAGGCAGCCAAACAGAAGCTAACCAGCTGGAAGAGCATTCTCAGATACAGCGTCTGCAGAGGGAAGAGCAGAAGGCTTCAGATACACAGAATGAGTTGGGCAGTAGCTCATTGCAGAGAGAAAGAGAAATGCAGCAAATTGGCCTGTTTGAGGAAAACAGACTCAGCCTCCAGGCAGAGCCCCAGGGGAGCCCTGTCTCCTGCAGGGGTGAGGTGGGGACAATGCAAGGAGTCTCTACAGCAGATCCAGAGCCTGGCACCTCTCAATCTGAAGAAGTGATAAAGTTACAAAACCAAATTACAGAACTGCAAATAATTCTGCAGAAATCAGAAGAATCCTTTAAGAAAGATGTAGGAGAAAAAAGTGCAGAAATAAATAGGCTAAACCAGTTAGCTGAGGAATACAGAAAAAAAATAGAGGATTCTAACAGTACATTTTGTGTTTTGTCTGAAGACCAAGATCAGCTTATGTGTCAGGTCAAGGAACTTTCTACCATAACAGAACTGAAACAGCAAGTGAAGCAACTTGAGGAAGATCTAGCTCTTTCAGAAAAGCAGAGACTGTCAGACAGTCAAAGCAGTCTCCTAAGAGAAGAAATTGAGAGCCTTAAAAATGAATTTAAATCCAAGGATATAAAAATTGAAGCTCTGCAAAAAGACTTGGATGAAGCACAACTTCAGCTTTCTGACCAGGACACACAACTAAAGGATCTGAGAAGCCAGATCGAGATGAAGGAATGTGAAGTACTTGATCTAGAACAACTTTTGAGGAAGAATACGGCAGAGATGGAAGAGCTTTCCCACGAGTTAGCCTCAAAGGGGCTCAAAGCAGCAAGCCTGGAACAGCTTGTTGCTGAGCACACTAGGTCTATAGAGAGCCTGCAACAAGCCTTGTTGAAGAAGGACCAACAGATGACAGAGTTCAGTGTTAGCATGTCTGAGAAAATGGTCCTGCTGAATGAAGAGAAATTTTCTCTAGAGAATGAGCTGAAGAGTCTTAAAGAGCAGACAAGTCTGTTATTAAAAGCCCAGGAAGAAAAAGACCAAAAGATACAAGCAAAAGATACATGTCTGAAATGTGGGGCAACTAAGCAGCAGAATGAGGCAGAAACAGTGAGTAAAGAAAGTGAGGAATTAGTAAATCAAGTCGAACTTCTAAGAAAAGAAAATGATCAGGTAAAGCGGAAGCTGCAGGCAGCACTTGTGAACAGGAAGGAGCTTCTGAAGAAGGTCAGCAAGTTGGAGAATGAATTAGTACAACTGAGCAGAGAACAAAAATCAGAAACCTCAGTTGCTCAGGCAGCTGCAAGAGAAGAAAATGTCAGAAGCGTAATCAGCAGAGAAGTGAGTCTTGAAAACCAGCCCAGTGAGGAGTATCTAACTCAACTGCTTTCTGAAAAGGAATCAGAGTTGCAGAGCATCCGGAAGAACCTCCGGGATAAAGAAACTGCTGAAGCACAACTGCAGGCAGTGATTGAGGAAATGAGGCAAAGCTTGCAAGGTAAGGCCAACACTGTTTCAATTAAAGATGAAGTCACTGAGCATCAGAAAATTGCTGACAAAGTTACTGAAACCGACGAAAACCCAGAAGATTATGAAGAAAATGAAAAACATAGCTCAGCAGCTGCAAATCTGGAAGAAAACCAAAAGTCTGCCCTAAAAGAAAGGATTTCAGTTCTGGAACAAGAAAAAGAACAGCTTCAAAAAAAACTTCAGGAAGCCCTGGCATCTCGCAAAGACACTATAAAAAAGGCTCAAGAAAAAGACAGGCATCACAGAGAACAGCTGAAGCAGCAGAAGGATGATTACAACATCCTACAAGAACAATTTGATCAGCAAAGCAAAGAGAAGGAGAGCATCCAAGCTCAGCTCAGACAACTCCAAGAACAGAAAGGATCAGCAGAGGGTGTTCTTGGGAATCAAGGTGGATTGGATTCTTCATGCGTGGAGGCAGAAAGTACAAGTAACAAGCTTGTACAAGTCACACATGTTTCTGAGGAAGAGTTTAAAAAACACCTTGAAAAATTGCAGAGGGATAAAGAGGAATTGGAATGTAACGTCAGCCATATGCAAAGTGAACTTGCCTGCAAATCAGAATTAGTCTTTGATTTGCAACAGCACATAGCACAGTTGTTTCTGGAGATAGAAGGGTTGAAGAGAACCTCTGACCAAGCTGAGGCTAAGGCAGCGAGTCTTCAGATAGAATTGGAGGAGAGTCAAGCAAAAATTTCCAAAGAGACCAGTCTGGAAGACTTGAAAACCCTTGTACATCAAAAGGATGAAGAAATGGAATTTCTTAACTTGCAGTTAAAGGAGAAAAGTGAAGCTCTCAATAATGTGCAGGCACAGTTGCTGGAAAAAGAAAACTCAGTCAAAAGACTGTGTGGTCAGTTGGAAGCTCAGGCTCAGATGCATGAGGAACAATGCAAGCAACTGCAAACAGAATTGCTGGGAATTCAGGAGAAGCAAGAGGACAGTGAAGAAGCAGCTAAGCAGAAGAATCAAATGCAGAGAAAGTTGCAAGCTGCACTTATCTCTAGAAAAGAGGCACTAAAGGAGAGCAAATCTCTAAAACAGGAGCTGGCTAATGCTAAAACTACTATTGACAATCTTTCTGTTAAGCTGACAAATATGGAAAGCCAAATATGTGTCCATATTAAAGAAACAGATACTTTAACAGAAAAGTTAGCGTGCCTCACTGGAGAGAGAGACAAACTTGCTGCAGAAGTTGATAAAGCCCTTATCGAAAATCAGAATCTTGATGGATGCTGTAAAAACCTAAAGCTTACTCTGGACAGAGTTGTTCTAGAGAAGGAGAAGCTGGAGAAGGAGATGGAATCGTTGAAGTGCTCTCAAGCCACTGAAAGTTCTGAGTGGCAGGAGAAATACAAGGAGCTTCAGGGAGAGTATGAAACTCTGCTGCAGTCCTATGAGAATGTGAGCAATGAGGCTGAGCGGATTCAGCGTGTGTTGGAAACTGTTAGGCAGGAAAAGCAGGAAATTTTCATTAAGCTGAAAAGTGCTGAAGCGAAAAAGGAGGAAACAGATAAGCAGCTACAGGAGGCTGGACAGGAAATTGATGGCATGAAGGAGAAAATGAGGAAATTTGCAAAATCAAAGCAACAAAAAATCCTGGAACTAGAGGAGGAGAATGAGAGGCTCAGAGCAGAGATGCATTTTAGAAATGGAGAGCTGCCCAGGACTGGCGAGGTCTTTACAAACACTGGCCTGAAAGAAGATCTGGAGTGCTGTAGGACAGAAAACCAGTCTCTTTCTGCGCAGCTTGAGACAGTAATGGCTGAAAAGGAGTCTCTTAATCAAGAGGTCACAGACTTAAAGTGTCTTTTGCAGTTAACAGAATCTAAACTGAAGGAAAGCAGAGAACGTGTAGACAGGTCTGTTGCTCAGAAGACAACAGAGGAAGAAATAAATGAAGCAGTTGCCACACCAGCACCAGTGCAAAGGTCTGAAAATCAAGCAGACATAACTTTTAAAGCAGAGTCTCCTCCTGCAGAGCTGGAACAAGAGGCATTTGAAGGTGGGAGCCCTTGTGAGGATCCTGGCCCCTACAGACAGCAAATCGCTGAGCTCACCAAGCGAATCACAGAGCTAGAGGATAATAGAAAGGCTTCAGAGCAACAGCTGAGTGACATCCATGGGTTTGTAGAGACTTTAGCAGGTGAGAAAAGGGCGTTAGAGTGCCAGATGGAAGAGAAAGTCCATGAAGTGAATGCTCTGCAGGCTACAGTAGCAAAGATGGAGCAAATGGTCCAAAAAGCCACAGACGACCTCATCAGGATGACAGAGCTGAAGGATGCACTAGAGGCTGAGAAGGATGACTTGGAAGAAAGGCTCATGAATCAGCTGGCAGAACTTAATGGGAGTATTGGAAACTATCAGCAAGATGCAACAGACTTCCAGATCAAAAATGATCAATTGAAACAGGAGCTTCAGAGTTTGCAGAGAATGATGTGTGAACTGGAGGAGGAGAAAAGTCAAATGGCAAAGGAGAAAAGCAAAGAAAGTTCAGAAAAGCAAAAGGAATTTGTAGAAAAGCTGAAATGCAATTGGAGGGGAGAGAGCAGCATGCATGTGAAGGAGCTTCAAGAACTGCTGAAACAGAAACAGCAGGAAATTAAGCAGCTGCAAAAGGACTGTATTAAAAGCCAGGAAAAGAACAGTAGCTTAGAAAGAACTGTTAAAGCTCTGGAATTTCTGCAGAGTGAGACTCAGAAAGAGGTAGAAGTGGCCAAAGAGACTTCAGCTAAAGCAGTTGAAGACACCAAGAAAGCCCAGGCAGAGCTTGCTCTCTGCAAAGTAGTGCTGGATGACACGCAGAGCGAGGCAGCAAGGGTTCTGGCAGAGAGTGTCAAAGTGAAAGAAGAGTTGCAGGCAAACAAAGAGAATATTAAAATTCAAATGAAGGAAAAGGATGAGGACTTTGAGAGAAGGCTGGAACAGGAAAAAGACAAGCACTCGAAGGAAATCAAAAACATGGAAGAAAAGCTGGCAGCTTTGCAGAGGGAGAAGGACCATATGGAAACAGCTCTTGGTGATCTGCAAGGCTCCTTGAAGACAAAGGATCAGGAAGCCAAGCAACTGGAAGGCAGTCTAAACAAAACACTTGCCCAGCTTGCAGCCTTCACCAGGAGCATGTCTTCCCTTCAGGATGACAGGGACAGAGTGATAGATGAATCAAAAACGTGGGAGAAGAAATTCACTGAAACTATTCAGAAGAAAGAGGAAGAAATGCGTTCAAAAGAGGAAACTTGTGTTATGCTAAAGGACCAGATGAAGCAGATGGCCATACGTGTGGAAGAGCTCCAGACTCATATATCCAGGTAAGGAAGCTGTGTCAGGGAAGGTTTAGGGTGGATATCAGGAAAAGGCAACTAAGTATTTGTTGTCTGCACAAGGACACAGGGAGATGAGCACCCTAAAATATTCCTTCTTTGCATCATTGGGGTACCTCTGTTAAATCTATTCCCTGTGACAAGCACTCACCACCTGAGTACTATCTAGAGTCTTTCATAATCTGATATTTGAAAGAGTTTCTTTTGCGTGGAGTTCAAGAGAGCATTGAGGTACATAATTCCAGTTTCATCCCAGAATAAATCTTGAGAGAAAGGTGGAGTTATGGAAACATATCAAAATCTGCATCTGTGAATTTCCAAAATTCTAAACTAAACTGTTCTTAGATGAGTAGAATTCTTCTATAAAGTTTCTATGCTGTATTTTTGCATGCTGGAATATGAAATGGTCATCAAAGGTATGAAAACCGCAGTTTCATTAGGGGAGAGTGTTTTGGTTTTACTGTTACCTTCATGGATAAGGATTGTAATGAAAAGGAGGTGATAACATTCAATGTTTAAGCACCTTCATTTTTAAGTATTGACATGAACAACTCTAAAAAAATGTATTCCTCTGGCACCACCTCCTTCAGACAGTAGTTCAGTCAGAACTTTAAAAGATGCCTTGAATGTTAAATCGAGGGATATTTCCAGCTCACTTTCTTAAAGGAAAACTAACTTTTCTAAATTAGTAAAAAGCCAGTGTTGCTGTGCATTTGGATACTGAGATACTTCATGGATATTTGACCAACTTTATCTTTTGTCTTTTCAGGCTGGAATGCAGCAAGAAGGACTTGGAGTCTGACTGCAGGAAGGAGATTCAGCATCATCAAAAGACATGTGAAATGTTGCAGGAGGAAAAAAAAGAGCTTTTGACTCAGCTTGAAGTATCTCGGGAACTGTTCAGCAAGTCTCAGAATGAACAACAGGAACTGGAGTCAGAAATCAGCAGCCTGAGAGACCATCTGGCTGACTTACAGAATTCCTTCACCAAATGTGAGCTGGCCAGGGAAGAGCTGGGGAATGTGGTCAAGCAACAGGAGACCAGTATCCAGAATTATAAATTCAGCTGTGAGCAGCTTGAAGCTGATCTGCAGGCTTCCAAGGACCTAACAAATAAGCTGCATGAAGAAACTAGTGCCAAAGATCAAAAGATCATTAGTTTGCTGTCTGCCAAAGAAGAAGCAGTGATGGCTGCTCTATCTGAATTACAGCAGCAACATTCTGAAGAGATTAAAGAGTTGGAGCATCGGCTAAGTAAGGAGGAAGAAGATAAAAAAGCCTTGGAAAGTGAAAAGAACAAATTTCTTGACAAACTTGATCATCTCACTGAAAAGATGAAGATAAGCAGAGAAGAAAGTAAGCAGCAGAAGGCACAACTGGACTCCTTCACCAAGTCCATGTCATCTCTGCAGGATGACAGAGACCGTATCCTGAGGGACTACGAGCAGCTTGAGGAACGACATCTTGCTGTAATCTTGGAAAAAGACCAGCTAATTCAAGAGGCTGCTGCTGAAAACAACAAACTCAAGGAACAAATGAGAAGTTTCCATAGCCGGATGGACGACCTCAACTCTGAGAACGCCAAGCTGAATGCAGAGCTGGTGCGATACAGAGAGGACCTGAACCAAGTGATTTCAATAAAGGACTCCCAACAGAAGCAACTTCTCAAAACACAGCTTCAGCAGATCCACACTCTGGAAAATGAGAAGGCAGCCATAGAAACACAGCTGAAAGAGTCTGAGCATACTCAGGTCAATCTCAGGAAGTCCATAGAAGCCTTGAGAGAGGATAAAGTCAGTATGTCTCAAGAGATTGAAACCCTTAGGTCCTCTCTGTCCCAGGTGCAGAGTGAGATGGCAGCATTACGTGAGGGGAGTCCCATCGTGGAGTGTCAGGCAGAGCTGAAGGCCCGTGAGGAAGAGGCACAAGAACTGAGTCATAAGCTTTCCCTCTCCCAGGAAAGAATAGCTGAACTTGAGAGGGAACTGGAATGTGTTCAAAGGGATGCAGCCAAGAGAGTGGGAGAGGCTGAGGACAGGCTTCGGAAGGAATTGAAACACCTGCATCATGATGCAGGGATAATGCGGAATGAAACAGAGACAGCAGAGGAGAGAGTAGCAGAGTTGGCACGGGACTTGATGGAAATGGAACAGAAATTGCTTGCAGTCACAGATGAAAACAAAGATCTCAGAGCTCAAATTCAGTCTTTTGGGAGGTCCATGAGCTCTCTTCAGGATAGCCGGGACCAGGCCAATGAAGAGCTTCATGTTTTGAAGCAGAAATACTCTGCAGACTTAGAGGAACAAAAGAGTCTAGTGCAGAATCTTCAGAAACAGATGGCTCAGCTACAAGAGGAGCAACATTCCACTGCCAGGGACCGAGATACAGTAAGGTCTGAGCTGATAGAATTGCAGAAAACCATTGAAGAAAGAGGTTCCTTAGCCCAGATTGAGAGACTTAAAGAGCAGCTCAGAGCCAAAGATGATGAGCTTCTCCGTTTGTCTTCAGAACTAGAAGGCTCTTCCAGCCAAATCAAATCTTTCTCCAAGGCTATGGCAAGTCTGCAGAATGAGCGAGACCGTCTGCTGAATGAACTGGACAAAACACGAAAGGTTGAAGAAATGAAACAACAAGCAGAAGGGAGCACTTCCACCACTCCCTCGGAAGTGCAGAGCCTGAAGAAGGCTCTGTCCTCCTTGCAGAATGACAGAGACAGAGTAGTAAGTCCTTGTTCTCTCTTCCTGCTCCGACTTAAAACATCTTGGAAGGTTTGGATCTTCAGGTCTTAGAATTCAGCACACTTGGATGTGGTAATTGAGATGTAACACATAGATCATTGTCTTCACAAAATCATAGAATACTTGAGGTTGAAAGGGTCTTCTGTAGATCTTCTGGTCCAACCCCTCCCTGCACAATCAACGTCAGCTGGAATAGGTTGCCCTGGACAATGTCCAGTTGGATTTTGAATATCTCCATTGGTGGATATTCCACAACTTCTCTGGCCAACCTGTTTTTTCATGTATTTGGAAATGATTTTCAGAATTACTTGCTCCTTTACCTTCCCAGGGATGGAGATGAGGCTGCAGCTCCCCAGTTTCTCTTTCTTGCCCTTCTAGTCAGTAGGGATGGCATTTACTTTATTTCCAGTCTTCATGACTCTTCAAAGGTAATGGAGTTGCCTGCCAAAGACCTCAGCATTTGTGGGCATGCTCTATCAGATCATCCCGTGGATTTGGTATGGGCCATCTGTGTTATTTTCTCTGCCATATGGAAGCGGTGATTTCACTGTGAACTTCACAGAGTGGTTTCTCTTGTTAGCTTGGTTTAAAATATGAAATCATGGAATTGGGGTCCCTGCTTAACCTCCTCCTCTTGACTGTCACTTCCCACTGCCACTCATTAAGTACTTCCCTGTCTCCAGAGTCCGTCACATCTTCTCTTCTTCAGAAACCAATTGCAGTGATGGATGTGTAATGACAACTTATTTCTAATTCCAACCTGACTGGAATTGGAGAGCCAAAAGGATTTTAGTTCATAAGTTCCCTGATTTATAGTAAATACAAACTTCAAGCGTTATGCTTAACCAGCTCCATCTGTCTCACTTTATTGTCATCTAATAAGAGAATTAATATTGTAGCCTGGAGTCTTTTTGTTAATGCATGTCAGATTTTCATGGGAGTGCTCAAGACTCACTACTCTCATTAACAATAGAATTCTCTGTGAGGTTTTTTCTGAGCAGTTTTCAGTACACTGCTGTACTTGCTGATTCAAGTTTCTAGTTTTAATGTCGTCTGAATGTGACCTTTTTTAACTCCAGACGTCACAGTGAGAAATGCTCTTAAACACTTCTAAGGAATAAACCTAGCTGCTGGCTCAGTTGTCACACACTGTTGTCTCCCTTTAATTCCAGGTAAGAGAACTGAAGAATCTGCAGCAGCAGTACATCCTGGTGGGGGTGGAAGCCGCTGAGAATTCTCGCCTCAAGTCACAACTGCAGGAGTGGCAGCAAGAGGCAGACAAACAGCTTCGTCTGCAGGAGCAGCTGAAGCAAGAAGGAGTTGTCTGCCAGCAGGAGCTCCAGCAGCTCAGGTGAGTTTGTCTGTTTGTTTCACTCAAGGAGCAAATAGAGTGCTGGGAGCCTCAGCCTGGGCTGGGCCAGGTGCTACTGCATCACTGCCCAGGCCAGGACTGGGCACACGTTTCCCTCATCCAGCCCAGCTTCAGCCTCAGGATTACAGCCCAGCAGCTTGGAGGTCAATGCCTGTGTGAAATAGATCAGTGACCTTTTAGTTTTTATGTACTTTATCCAGTGATGATCAGTGTTATCTGCTGGAGATGAAACTTGGGCTGTTTCTTCTATTGGAACTCATGTATATAATTACAGAACTCTCCATTCCAAGCTGCTGCTGAACACTCTATTATCCCACTGATATCACAGTTTAGAAAATACTCATTTTGTATGGCTGTCTAGTCCTTTATTTCACTTGCTCCATCTTCTTTGTTTTAAAAAAGTCTGTAATTCAAGTCTAGTAAAATTGTCTTCTCCAACTGGAGTAAAATTAGTCAGACAAATATACTCTGTCTCAAAATGGGTGGAAATCCTGTCAGGTACCTCAGAGATCCATGTAAGAATGCCTGAATGAAAGGGGTGGCTTTTTTTTGTGGAAAGATCTGTGGCTTTTTTTTTTGTCCAAAGGGATACAAAAACTTGTAGTTCTTTCCCTTCTCCCTGTCCCCAGTCTGACCCTCAAGCTAAAACACCTCAGTTCTCATAAAGTTTGAAGCATCTTACAAATTGTATTTGTCTCCTGACAAAAGAGCAGGAGATCAATTTCCTGTGTAGCTGTTACACTGAACATGAAGTGAAGGCCTCAGGTTGGTGTGGTGGATCAGGGATGCACATGTGACCACAAAGGGATAATGTGATGGGGACAAGTGGCATTGTCACAACTTGCTTGACCAAACTCTGTACAGCAAGATCAAAATAATGTCTAGGAGCACCAAAAGTATGAGCATGGAATATTCTGCAGGGTTGAGACAAATACAGAAAACTTCCTGCTTTTAAGGTTCCTGTACTTAAGTGGGTTGGGTTGCTTTGGTTTAGTTACAAAACTTCATTTCTAACATGGGTTGATGATAGAATCATTCTCAGCTCATCCTTAGCTGGGTACCTGGACATTACAAGTGATGCTGGTCACCTCCTGCTAAGTTGCCTTGTGTTTTGCTGGGCAGACAGGAGAAGACTGCCTGGGAAAAGCAGAGCATCAGCATGAAGGAGCAGTACCTGATGGCCATAGCAGAGAAGGACAAGCAGCTGAGCCATTTACAAAGGATCACACAGGAAATGAGGCTGCCCTTCAGCAAGTCTCGAACTGTAGAGGAGCAGCACCAAACCAAGGTGGGTGGAAAGACACAGGTTCTTTACTGCATGGAAATGTAAGGCTTGAAATTCAGCCAGAGGAGTGTGTGTTACCTGTATCCAGCTCCTCCGGACTCAATATTGGATGTGGTTGTGGTGCCTCCGAAGACAATACTGACAATCTAACTTGCATCATACAAAGTTTTAGAAATTATGGCATCTCCTTATGTACTCTTCCCTGAGTTCCTTGTTCACAGTATTTCAAGAAAGAGGGTAAAAGAAACAGGGCTTCCCAGGCACCTTCAGAGCACTAGGAACTTCTCAGGGGTGTCTTTCTGGTTGTTTCAGAACTGCTTCTTGCACTGTCTTTGAATCTAAGATGTGCTGGTTTAGCTCTCATTTTAATGTCACATTACAATTTTTAAATTTCCTGTTGAATTTTTCTTGCTATTTTTACTGTAACAGGGATCTACAATCCTGGCTCAAGCCTAGAGAGGCTGAGGCTTGAA
>JAOXXN010000310.1:53562-65137 GCA_026770055.1 Myrmophylax atrothorax
TGGAGTGGAATACGTCTGATATTTTGCTTGTCCAGGGAAGGCTGTATGCACAGTGCATTGTGTTAGAGTCAGGACAGAACGCTCCTGCCTGTGTCTGTTACATTGCAGTGGTTTGTGTCAGTGGAGGGGGGAGGAAATCTCGCCTTATCCCTCTAGCACACCCATGCATGCATGCCAGGAAAAAGCTAGAACAATGCTTGTGTGGTGCTTTCCAGGAGAATTCTTCAGTGCTGGCCTTCTGGTCTTTGTTGGATGAGAGCAGTGTGAACATTGCTTTGGTTTTTAGTTGTTTTTTTCTTTTTTTCGTTCATATGTCCTTTTTTATCTTTCTGTATTGTAAACAACTTTAAGACAACTTTTGAGAAGGACCCATCACATATGCAAGTTCAGTGACATTTCCTAACTGGATTTTCAGATGACTCTTGGGATATTTCTGTTTATTCCCCATTTGCTCTTTTGCCTGAGCAGATCAAGTTCCAGGTCTGGGAGTAATACTGGGTTTGACCTCAGATTACTGAACAGAGAAGACTTATATGAGAGTGCGTTGTCACATATGCAA
Source organism: Myrmophylax atrothorax (assembly GCA_026770055.1). Classification (NCBI taxonomy): domain Eukaryota; kingdom Metazoa; phylum Chordata; class Aves; order Passeriformes; family Thamnophilidae; genus Myrmophylax; species Myrmophylax atrothorax. The sequence goes on from JAOXXN010000310.1 coordinate 54,122, forward strand.
TATATTTTTCACTGTTCTTTCCATGGCAGATTTCTCCAGAAGTCCCAAAGGGGGACTTTTCAAGCCCAGAAGCAGAGATGAAGCATCTTCAGACCCAGCTAAGTGACAGCCTGAAAGAACTGCACCAAAAAGAGCTCAGAATTCAGCAGTTAAACAGCAAGGTACTAATCATATCCTATACTTTCTTGCAGTCAGGGATGAGGAATGTGGGGAGGCTGGAATAGGGCTCAGGGAGCAGGAACTAATATGTCCTTGTTGGCATTCAATGAAGTACCACAAAATCAGAAATACATCTCTCAAAAACTCAGTGTTGGAACCACACTGATGCATTTGCTGTTGCTGAACAGAGCCTGCACAGCCCTGGGGCCCATCCTCCCTCTCCCACACTGCTCTCCCTCAGTGAGTAACTGGGGAGGCTCAGAGCACTGGAGAGAGAGGCCATAGCTGAGTCAGCTGTCCTGGATGCACTGGAAGGGTTCTTCCAGGCCCCATGCAGATCCCACGCAGCAGGGTCATTGACAGGGTCTGAATCAGCAGCTTTTCTGCCACTGAATTCTGCCCTTTCTCTCAACTTTCTCCCAAGTGACCAGAGGGAGAAAGGAGAGATGAGGACAAGGGAGGAAAGAAAGGAGAGAGGGGAGAGAGGACAGATGGAGGGGACAGTGAAGGAAGCTGGGGCCGGGGAGAGGAAGACCAGACAGGGACCCCAGAGTGAGACAACGTGAAGAAAGTTGTTTCTGGGTTCCTTGTCTATTGTTGAAAGCATTTTCTATCCTCCTGCTTCCTGGGCTGCTGAAGAAAGTCCCTCTTTAGGAAGACAGTCTCGTCTTTGCTGCTGCCTGCCAGCTTCAAGCAGTTCCTGTGTCTCAGTGCAGAATCACAATTAGTCAATTCCCACACTGAAATGGAAGACCCAGAATTTATCAATGTTCAAGGAGAAAGTGAGAATATAAAATCATAATTTATTGATGATATTTCTGAAATGTTTAGGTGAATCTCAGCTCGTTTATGTTGTTCTGGACACGTAGTGTCCTGTACATCATGAGGATGTTTTGGTACTCCTGGAAACCTTGGCCACAAGATGCTCTTGGACATTGTCACTGGTCTTTGGACCTTAGTGATGGGCAGTGTGGCAGTTCCATGTCCTCAGTAGAATTCTTACCCTCAGTTACACAGAGAATAATTTTGCTTTCACAAAGCCGAGTTCTTGACTTGGCATTTGTGTTCTCTTCTCAGCTGTCTCAGGTCTTCGAGGAGAAAAACGCCCTCTCTCTGCAGCTCCGCGGGAGCAGCCGGAGCATCTCTGAGAGCCACCAGCACTACAGCGAGGTCCTGAACCGCTGCCTGGTGCTCGAGAGGCAGCTCCAGGAGCTGCAGGCTGCAGACAAGGGCATGGTAAGGGGGATGGGCTAGGTTCATGGCAGAGAAACACTTATTGCAGGTGGCTCTTCTAACTGCACCATCGTAGCTGCTGTCTGTCCTCATCACGCTGTGCAGTCTGCAGTACATTCCTGCCTTCTTTCAGGAGCTGTTTGCAACAGACGCTGCTCCAGGAGCACCCCAAGAAAGAAATGAGCAGCAGAGAGGCAGTTACACACCTGAACTGCAGGAGCTGCAGCTGAGGTAAAGACAGTCTGAGATAACAAGGTGGGGATATTGGTGCTGGTGAAGGTCTCGGGGCTAGTGATGAGCCTATTGCTGTTACTCTGTACCAGCACGTTGGGAAAACTCAGTTGCACAGTAGGGTCTCATGAACTTGGAGGAAGTTTGTGTGCACTTGGCAGCTGTCATTAGTTATCTTTTGGATAGAGCTTCAAAAGACATAGTGACAACATGCAGCAGCCATGCCAGCCAAATCTGGATCTGGTGTAGGCTGCATCCTCAGTAGCTGCCGAAGTATATCAAGGGTCCTGGTCTCAAGGCTGTACCCTGAGAGTGGAATTGAGACGTAGCACATGATTCCTTGTAATCTTCTGAAACTAAGATTCTGGCACATGATTCCTCATACCCTTTCCAAATAATTTTCAGAAGGTGAGGTCATGGATGACAGAGCCAAGGAACTCCTTCCTGATGTGAAACAGAAACTTCAAGAGATTTATCTTCATTCATGCTTTCCAGATAATTTAGATGTATTAAAGACAACTAAATCTCCTGTGTGAGGTGGGAGGTAAACAGAATAGTCCAAAAATTAGGGCTTTTTTGGCATATGCTTGGTTATTTTCTGCCAGGTTGTCCAAAACAGAACATTTACATAGCAGCACAAAGCAGGATCTGAGGTATTTGGAGGAGCAGCTGGAAGAGGAACGGGACCGTCGTCTTGCTGCAGAGGAGGCACTTTCTGCGGCACAGGAGCAGGTCAGGAGGTGAGGCAGCTTGAGCACACAAGCACTGTCACCACAGAAGTGTGGCAGTTCCAGGTCTATTCTTCATCTGCATTTCAACATGTTCTTCTGTCGAATGGGGGCATAGAAACAATGGTGCTTTTCTGTCACTGAGTCACAGAAAGACTGAGGTTGGAAGGGGTCTCCAGAGACCACCTGGTCCAACCCCCTGCTCAAGTAGGGCTCCCTAGAGCCATTTGCCCAGGACCATGCCCAGATGGCAGTTGAATATCTCCAAGAAGGAAGACTTCACAACCTCCCTGGGCAACTCGTGTGGTGCTCAGTCACCCCTTACTGTAAAAAAGTGTTTCCTGGAGTTCAGGAAATTTGGTTCTTCAATTGTAGGCAGATAGAATGAGACACATGACTAGATATTAAGATAAATTCTGTCTAGAAATGAGATGCCAGATTTCTCAATTAGTTAAATTAACTACTGGAAAATATAATTTGGAGACTGGGAATTGGGCACAGGCAGAAGAGAGTTCTCATGCTTCCAGGGAATTTTTCTCCTGAGTAAGCACCTGTCTGCCATGCAGAAAACAGTCTTGATTTGAAGAATTGTCATTCAATTTTAATGTATTGCCAATTAACATAAACTTTTCATTAATTTGGTTATTGAGAAACAAACACTTAGGAAAAACACTTTCCCCTGCCTTTCCCAATCTCAACTTCAGCCTAGACCCCTCTTCTCCCCCCTCCCCAGTATCCAGTACCATTGTCTGCACTGCACAGGGCGCCTGGGGCACTGGACAGATGCCCTGATGCTCAGCAGAGCAAAGGGGGCTGACCTGGCCTTGATGTTGGGATCAGAATGCAGCGAGTGGCAGGTTCAAAATGCTTGTTTCTCCTCATTGACTAAGGAGGTGAGTTTTATCACATGACCTGATTGTAGGCACTTGTGCAGTGCATTTCCTCTTAGTTCAAATAAGCCTCATCAGTGGAGTCTTGTACAAGGAAACAGTGGCTTGCTTTCTGGCACACTTACTGATTCAGCTGAAAAATAGTGATCTGTATGGAGGAATTCTGGTTGCAGTTCCCTGGTAATTGCTACACACCTTGGACAACTGTAGCTCCTTCTGGCACTGAAGTCTATGAAAGCCTCCTGTAGCTGATCTCACTAACAAATGGTAGCCCCAGGATGTGCCTGTGCTGCCTCTGTCACTAGAAAACACTTATCAAGAACCAGCACTATTGTGACCAGAGCTGGCTTCCAAAATAATTTCACAGAATTTAAACCACACAGATGTATCATCTGCCTTGACTCCTTTCAAGTCACACTATGAAATTCCACTTGAAAGGAAGGACTCCTGCTGGCTGAGTTGCCCAGTCCTTTTGCTCAGTGTGAGCTCAGGAAGCACCAAGGCACCACAGCTATACCAATGGAACCAGCTCTTGTCCAGTGAGTCCAGAGTTTGCCTGTGGGGGTTGATTCCTTTCTGGAGAAATATTTCCTCTCCTAAGCTTGATTACAGTCTTGGTTTGGGGCATCATAAACTGAATTTAATTTCCTGTTTGTTGTGGCAGGTTGCAGTCAAGTGAGTGGGCTTCTTCCTTAAGTGCCAGCATTGATATGACTCCATCTCATGAACAGTCCCTGCTGATTGACTCCATGGATCATAATTCCAGCAGAGTAAGAACTTAACATTCAGAGCTGTCAATTATGTAAACCCTGACTAATCCAAGAAACTGTGAACCTACAGTAGCTAAATCCCTGACAAATCTGTTGGGGGCTGTGGGCTGTGTAGGTTTCTGCTCTCACCTTGCTGTCTTCCATGCTGGAGACAGAATTGGATAGGGCTGGTTCATGGAAAACCTGCAGAGAGCAGAGGAAGGGGAATATTTCGTGAGAATTGCCCTAGAGGTAGGATCTGACAGGGAAATGTCTTTGGGAAGGTTTCTTTAGCTTAAACAAACTGATTTCCATGGTCTGGGGAGCTCTGGGTGAAGGCAGCTGGGGACGGAACCATTCCATGTACTGACTGGTCTCTCTTGACTCTTCCAGACTCGGAATACCCTTGGACTACGACGCCTGTTACGCTCTCTCTTCTGTTCCCGGACCCGCTTGCCTCTGCTAGTGGTCATATATCTGTTTGCTCTCCACGTCCTGCTCTTCCTGTGCTTTACAGGCCACCTGTGAGCAGAAGTGACAGCCTTTCATAGAGCCCCAGCCCCATGTGCACCAAGGGCCTGCATTCCCTGTCGGAGGGAAGCTGCTTTCTTTCCCAAACCTGCGCTGGAGCAGCAGCACTGGGGGCAGCTGTCAGTGTCGGTGCTGGTGCTGGGAACTGCTCCCAGGACATCTGCCATTTGCGCAGTGTCCCTGCATGAGTGGTTCGTTTTCTGAGCCAGGGTCAGGCTGCAAACTTCAAGGACAGCATCTGCTCCTCTAGCTGGAAGTAGAACCACTCAGATTGTATTGTGTTGTGCCAGGAGTAAGAAAAATATTCTTGAGTTGCTGCAGTATTTTAGCACTTCTGGAACTGGAGAATCTTCCCCGTCTTAGGCTGAATCCATGAGTGGGGTTGGGGAAACCTTGTCACTGGATGTAAGACAAAGAATTGTCTTCCCTTTCTTTCATCCCTTAGATTTGCTCCACGGCTCAGTGCTGTCTGAAATGCATATCCTAAGAAAGTTGTGAGCACTTAAAGGAACTGAATCTTAAAATTGTGTTTCCTGCTCAGTTGCATCTCCTGTTGAAGAAAGGCCAAAATTAGTACATCTGGCCCTTCTGAGCATTCCATTTAAAAACAGTCATGTCTGCCCTGGCAAGCCTGTAAAATAATGCCAGTAATTTTGTTATTTAAAAGGAATGGGAAGCAAGAAACTTTTTAGCTGTTAAACCCCTTGCTATTTATAGCATTTGTGCACCTCTTACAATGGAAGGTGCTGGCTTACCTCTAGAAACCAGAGCAGCCCTGCTGCTGCATTCTCATCCACTGACCACTGCTCACAGGACTGAACCTGCACAGGCTGTGTTGAAGGGGTCCATGAAGTGCTGTGTGGTCCCAAAGCAAAGGCAGAAGGTCCAAAAATTGTCTCTTCCCTGTGCTGAGGAAGGAACCAGAGTTCTGAAAGCTGGTGCTGATCACTGATCTTGTTTGGACCCAGAGCAAACAATGCAAATGGCCTGGATCTTTTAGGATATATGAAAAGCTGTGTTTTCTAAAGACCTCCCAAATTTGAGACTGCCCTCTTCCAAAAGCAAAATGTCAAATGCAAAGGAAGTTTCAGTCATGTTCCCTGTTGGATACTGAGTGGTCATTCCATTCAGAGTTCTGGCTAGGAGGGTTGTATCTGCCTCTTAGTAGAGTATTAACAGTCACATTTTTCCCATGGGAAAGAAGTAGTTCTTTTGATATTACTGGTAAACTAAGCTGCTTTAGTCAGTGCACAAAGCCTGTTTGAGGATGGATTGATTTCATCAGTAGCTAAACCAGCTGGATCTCTGGCAGGTCCAGAGCACTGGCACTACATACCCAACTTGTGCACTGCTCATGATCATTGGTGTGGACCTCCTCCAACTACAACAAATTCAGTGACCAAACACTTTGCCTATAGCTTCCTGGGGCATGACCTCCTGTATATATAATAAAGTTTATTTTTCAGATGGAATTTGTGTAATCTTGCCATGTAACTGTCAAAAGTCTCTTGAGGGTGTAGTGCTGCTGTATCACACCTTCTAGAGGACACTGTGGGACTGCAGGTCCCTTTGGTGTGTGCTGCCATGTGTGATGGTTGCAGAAACTTTGTTTCCTTGTGTGATGTGGATGCCTTTTTCCCCCTCTCACATCTTGCTCAGCTTTTTTCAGCTAACAAAAGGAAAAGGCACTTGAATAGGCAATGTCCTGTGTCAGGGTGGTGGGGTGGAACTAATGATTTTAAGGTCCTTTCCAACCCAAAAATGAATAGTGAAAGCAATTCCAGTAAGACAAGATCCACTTGGGTTTTGTTTTCCACATTTGCCTGAACACTGCACCCAGTTAGAGCTGTGCAACCCCAGGACAAACACAGTTGGCAATGGGGAGCTGGAACATTCTGCCCACTCAGAGGGGACAGGTAAACTGTCCCAACTTTCTGTAGCCGAAGACAGGTGCCCTTGTTCACAGTCACTACTCCTGCCCCCCACCACCACTGAAACAAAAGCCAGTGCTGGGGTGTTGTAGGACTGGACATAATGTTTCCACTGTGTTTAATAGGAGCAAGGATTACAAGCAAAGTGTGTTTCCTTAAAGCCCATGCAGGTTTTCCTGAACTGGCGAAAGACATGATTCTGCTGGATCAGAGACCTTTTAATGTTTTGTATCTGCAGATGGCACAGTTGCAGCTTAGATTAAATACAGAAATAAAACCTCAGAACTCCTGATCTGATAATCATAGTCTGACTAAACAGCTTTGTGGTTAGACCTGATGAAAGATTGGGGCTTTTAGCTGATATTTCCTGTCTCAAATATTTCAACATTTTGTTTCTTCTTTGATGCCCCTGGCCTGTCTGGGTTTTGATCTTTCTGCAAAAGAGCCTGAGTAGGAGGTCGGCCAACAGAGCTGAGTTCTGCCATCCCTGGGACACACAGGCCATTTCAGCACCACCACTGGGGCTGGTCCAGGGGCTGGTTTTGTGCCAGGAAAAAGATGGTGTCAAGGGATAGGGAGGAGTGGCTGCAGGTTGCTGCATGGAGCTGTGAGGGGAACCCTCCTGACCCTCAGCTCCTGTTAGAGGACAGGTGTGAAGCTCTGGGAATGGCAGACAAAGAGTATAATGAGGTAGAAGAGGCCCCTCACCGAGGTCAGATGAACCCACCTCTCACAACAAGAGCTGCTTTAAGGCCAGTGCTGAGGAGAAGCAACAGAGAGGGATGGTCACAGTTGCTCCCGAGCAGAATTGAAGCCCCCATGTGCAGACCGGACCCTCATTTCGGGGAGTTTGTGCCTTCCTGGGGCCTGGATCAAGGATGTTACCAGACGACTGACTGAGCTCAGTGCAGCCTTTGGACTGTGTTCACTTTGGTTCTTTCATGTGTACTAGTGATGTTGCAACAGCAAGCCCAAGGTTGATCAAAGATGTTTTCAGGGCACTGGGGGGAACAGGAAAAGGTTCAGGGTTAGTGTTTTCCTCAATCCTCCCAGCAATGGGAAGAGATACTGGAAAAAACAGGCATGCCAAGGCATGAATATTGGCTCCAGCACTGATGTCTCCACCAGAACTTTGTTTTTTATAACCATGGGAGTCTTCTTTAGAACTTAAGGTGTGCTGGGACCTGGTGGGATCCTCTGTGACTTTGGGGAAGCACGGGGGCTGTGCCGTGTTGGTATCTCAGGGCAGAGGCAGCAAGTGAGGGAACTGCAGCGCTGGGGCAGGTCTGGGGACTCATGACTAGAGCAGAGCTGGGGGCTGGGACGCAGGAAGTGAAAAGAGCTGAAGTTAAAACAGGAACTCAGAGCAGACACAGGCCCAAAGCTGTTGCAGGCACCAGGTGCCTGAGCAAAGAGCAGCAAGATTGCCAGAGGAGCCTTTAAAGGTAAGAAAGCTTGAGTGGGTTTTGGGAGTGGAAAATGAGAAATGACTACCAAAAAAAGTGGAGTTTGGTGGGCAAAGAGAACTCCTTCCTGATCCAGCAAGTTTGCATGGGTAACGCTTGGCATTTGCTTCTCAGGCTGTTGTCCTGTCGTTGTTGCTTTTGTGTCTGAGCCTCTAAAGAGCCACATTTCCAAATGTACCAGCACGACTGTCCTGTGTGGTAGCCGTATATTTGTGCTGTAGTAGATGTTTTCAGAGGGGAAAATGGCACAAACTAAGGGGTTGAGATGATACTCTGGCTGCTATTTCTCACTATAGGGGGTGTGTGGAGCTTCATAGTGCAAGTACAATGTGTGGTTTGTCGTGGAGGGCAGATGGCTTTGGAGAATGAGTGGTCAAGAACCATTTACAGCAGCGTTTAAAACCCTGAACCACCTGATTTGAGCTCAAATCAGCTGCCCTGATGAAAAGCCCTCTGCTAGCTAGTTGTTGTTACTGATTTATCCTTTACAAAAATGAGCACCAAACTCCAAAAATCTTTGATGTGAGAGATGCCAATGAGTTAGAGAGGGGAAATGGAGAAGAAAGGTGGTGTTGGATTGTGCTGTGTTGTGCACATGAGCCTTCCTGCTTTCCCTGCTTCTAATTGCAGTTAGCTGTATTCAGTTTGGCACAGGATTGCTGTGAGTGGGGAAAGGCACAGACCTGCTATTGTCCTGAGGCACCTGGAGAAGGCCTAAAACCAGCTCTCCACTGTAAGTCTGCCTTGGCCCTACATCCTCTCCCTTTAACTGAGTACCTGGTTTTGGCTTAAAAAAACACAGACTCATCCCTGCTGGTTTAGCTTTTGTTCCCTTTGCTCCCTGGCCTTACAGTGCTGGAAAGGACAGCTTGAAACTGAGCAGTGCCCTGCATTCAACTGGAAAGTTACTCACTTAAACAGCTTTTGATGTGGCACAGTTAATTACTTAGTATAAACAGAGAATGACTTAATTACTCAGCACAAATACTTAGCTTGCACACAGGGCAAGTGGCCTGAGCACCTGGGGGAGGTCTCAGGCTCCCACATGGCCCTGGGAGTGAGGGGCTGGTGCCTCGTGGTAAAAGTTGCTCTTAGCTGAGGATCCAGCACACAGGTCTGGTGCAGTCTGGTGTGATGGTGTACAGGGCTCAGCTCAGTCTTTCCTGCACATTCTGTTCTGTCTTTCTCTCTGCCCCAGTGAAAAGCTCCTTTGGGCAACACTAAGAATAATTTGGGGCTCCTCAACACTGCAGACAATAAAGGGCTGGAATATGAGAACTCTGCTGAGAGTGATTGCTCTGGGGTGTAGGGGCAGGCAACTCACATCATCTTCCATCTTTCTCATTTTGTAAAAACTCTGTTGTTTGGGGAGGGGCTTTTTCATCATCTTTTTTCACAGTCACCTTGAAAATGAAACACAGGAGTTTTAAATTTCACATTAATTTAACTTCCTGTTCGCGGGGCCATCACTTCCTCCAGGCTGTGGGAGCTGTTCCACCACAGCCTCAGCCTGTGCAGCCCTGCACCCTCAGGGCTTTTAGCTGCGTTTCCCATTTTCTCCATATAACAGACACAAATACCACATGGCACCAGCCCTGTCACAGCGGTGTCCAGTCTTGCCCTGACCCTTCTCTCACTTACTGGGCAGGGATTAAAAGGCTGGAAAACAGACAAAAGGCTTGAAGAGTCAACCTCAGGTCCAGAAGCACATCAGAGCATGTGGCAGTGGTGTGACTGTGCTGATGGGGTGGGTTCATGCAGGGAACAGCCTCCCACAGAGTGGAAAATTCACCTGTGCTGGAAAAGCAGAATCTGGTAGTTGGATGCAAACACTCATTTACATCACAATAAAATAAGGTGTGTGTTTTTACTGCTGAGTGAGGGTGCCTGGAGGCTGTGGTTTACACCTACACTCCCTGTGTGTTTTGACATAAGAGCTGCTGAGGGCCAGGAGTTGTCAACTGTTTTGGGATGCCCTGTGCTGTACAAGGGGCAGATGTACGAGGGCAGGTGGCCTGCAAGGGCCTCTTCCAGCCCCAGTTCTGCCATGCCTGGCCATGAGCCAGCTGTGTCCATGTGCTAGGCCCTGGGTGACACCTGGGTGACACCTGGGTGACACCTGGGTGACACCGTGTCCTTGCTGTGCAGATGTGGAAAGCAGTCGTGGGACATGATGTGTCAGTGAAGGTGGAGACTCAGGGCGATGATTGGGACACAGACCCTGATTTTGTGGTGAGTGTCTGATGTGGTAACGGGTACACTGGTGGTGTGAAGGGTTCCTGGCTGTGCCAGGGCTCGTGGCTCAGCATGGGGCACCACTGGCTGGGCATGAACAACCAAGTCCCACCAGCCCCTCGCAGGTACCATCAGTCACTTGTCTGAGCCCCTTCTGCCCCATCTCCATGTTTAGTCTCCAGAACTTCTTACATCAGTGCACCCCCTGTGTCTGACCACAAGAAGTGGCACTTAAGGAGTACAGAATATTCAGGGTTTTTCAAACCTGCTCCTTGGTAACTTCCCTTGTCCCCCCACAACGTATGTTCCAGGACATACTGAACACTTACATTTTCACTGTCTCACACTATTTGTAATTGTACTAGATCCAGCATTTCCCTCATTTGTCTTTTTTTCCAGATGGAAAATCCTATTGTATTTAGTCACCTTGTGCTCTGTGCCTCTCATACTCTTGCTTTCTATCTAGTCTGACTCTGGGTGAGCTGGTGAGAGAGCAGAAGGGCTCGGCCCAGGGAACAACCTGCATACATACAGGGTCACAATTTTCCTTTTCCTTTTGGTTCTCTATTCCTTTCCTAGTAAGTCTCTCCTGTTACACAAGTCTTGTGGTTTTGAGGTTCAATCTTGCCTAGTTACTTCCAGATAGAAATCCCAGTGTGGGAAATGCCCACACTTACCAATAAAATTCAGAGGGGAAAAAGTCGCCAAAGCAAATCTAACCTTTATTTAACAAATTCAGCTGACTTGGGTGTGTCCCTCTGGCCAAGAAGACAGACACAGGCCAGCAAGAAACAGATGTTTTTACACCCTATCCCGGCCAGAGGTCCCTGCCCCGTTCCTACTGGCTGGTACCAGGAGGGTCA
>JAOXXN010000310.1:66415-88424 GCA_026770055.1 Myrmophylax atrothorax
GCTGCTTCGGGGCGGCAGCCAGTGCAAAGGCGTCCCGCTCCTCCCCTGCCCGGAGCTCACCCGGGACAGCAGCTCCCTCGAGACAGCCCAGCGCTGCCCCGCAGTGTGGCCAGTGCGGCACGCACAGAAAGGGAGCTGTGGGGTCCTGAGGAAGCCGGGCTGTGCCCCTGAACGGGGTTGCAGGGGAGGGGGTGGATGTCCCCCCAGAGCCCTCCGCTGTGGTCCCTGGGCAGCGCCCCGGGTACTGCCCTCTCTGCCACAGCGCAGTGGCCGCGTGTGTGCCTGGCACAGGGAACCCAGCGCGGGCACACGGTGGCAGCTGGCAGAGGGTGTGTGTCCTGCTCTGTGCTGTGTTGGGGCACAGGGATGCTCCAGCTGCCTGCACGGCTCTGCACAGTCCCACACTGACCTGCCCTGTCTCTGTCTCACCAGCATCCATCAGCTGAGGAACAAGGTGTCAGAGGAACATGAGGTCATCAAGAAGAAGGAGCTGGAGACTGGCCCCAAGGCCTCCTATGGCTATGGGGGCAAATTTGGAACAGAGCGAGACCGAATGGATAAGGTAACAGCTGTGGAGGATTTCCCTGAGCCACAGTAGAAAAGGTTTTTTCTCGTAAAGGAGGAGGCATTCATGCTTTCTGGCCAAACCTTGAAGGGAGAGAAAGGAGAGCTGGCATAGCTGCAGAGATTCACACATCTCCAGCCAGCCCATACTCTGTCTCCAGGATCTATTTGAATTCATTTGTATAACTCCTCTCACCAACTTCCTTGCAATTCTCCCTTTAGTTGTCAAGAAAGAATTTCTCTGGCTGTTCAAACCTGCTGCATAACAGTTAAATCAGGTGTCCCCCTACTTGTGCTTGGAGAACAAATGAATAATGATTCTCTTTACATATTCTGCATTACAGACCTTGTAGCTCCCAGGATGAATCCCTAGTTTCTGTTCCCTATCATCACACCAGATCTGGTTTATGTTCTGTGATAATTACCATCATGCTTATTCCTGCACCTTTTGACTTTTAATACTTCTTTTTTCAGAAGTGAGGTGGTTAAATTGCAGTAATGCTCAGTAGGTGTGTTCACTGAGAGATTGCACCCTGCTCTCCCTGCCAGAGGTGCTGTAATCAGGAATAGCACACTCTCCTCAGGGAAAGAGCCAGAGGACCTTGCAGCATCCTGCTAAAACTGGACGAAGGCCAAGAAGCTGCTCCAAAAAAACATCCTCACTCTGCTCTGGCAGAGTCTGAGCATGGCTGCTCCATGTTGGCATGGAGTGTGTGTGGTTCCTGGCCACAGCACCCCCAGCAGGGAGAGCAAGAGCCTGGCCTGGCCTGTGGCAGGCAGGGAGGGTGATTGAGACAGGCCTGCTGGCCCTCAGTCTCAGATACACAAATAGGGAGTGGGTGCCAGAGGTGCTGCCTGGAGTTCTCGGCTGTGCATCCCTATTTCTCCTGTTTCCCATGTGATTATCCACCACACTACTCCACCAGCACTTGCCAGCAGCCAGAATTCGGCATCCCACACTCCATCTGGTGAGCTGGCAGTGGGGCCAGCTTGTGGGATGGCAGCCCTTGAGGTGCTCCCAGGCCTCAGAGCAGGGGTGGTGCTGGCAAAGGCCGTGTGGAGGGCATGGCCACCACTGGCACGGTCGGCTTGGGCCTGTCCCTGGTGTCTGTGAGTGCCTGGGCAGCGCGTTGGAGCGGCCGTGGTGCCCGTGCCTGCCCACGGCCAGCCCTCCCAGGGTGCTCACAGCTGTGTCTCCTCGCAGTGCGCAGTGGGACACGAGTACGTTGCTGACGTTGGGAAGCACTCCTCGCAGACGGATGCAGCCCAGGGCTTTGGGGGGAAGTTTGGAGTCCAGCGGGACCGGGCCGACAAGGTGTGTAAGATAGTGCAGCTGAAACACATCCCTGCAGCTGGGGCTGCCCCTAAAACTGCTGCCTGCCAGATGGCAGCTCAGTTCTCAAAGCTGGGGGGTGCAGGTGGAGGTGTGGCGTGTGCCACAGTCTCACTGAAGCACAGATCACCTGTGTCAGGGCAATGGCCAGTGACACAACGTGGGGCACTTGTAGAGGTGACTCTGGTGGACAGTGATGTGCTGGGCCTGTTCCATGCAGGCAGCACAGTGTTTGCCTGGGGGCATGGTGTTTGCCCTGGAGCTGTGGTGTTTGTCCTGGGGCTGTGCTGTTTGTCCTGGGGCTGTGCTGTTCATTCTGGAGCTGTGCTGTTTGCCCTGGGGCTGTGCTGTTTGTCCTGGAGCTGTGCTGTTCATTCTGGAGCTGTGCTGTTTGTCCTGGAGCTGTGCTGTTTGTCCTGGGGCTGTGCTGTTCATTCTGGAGCTGTGCTGTTTGCCCTGGGGCTGTGCTGTTTGCCCTGGGGCTGTGCTGTTCATTCTGGAGCTGTGCTGTTTGCCCTGGGGCTGTGCTGTTTGCCCTGGGGCTCTGCTGTTCTGGAGCTGTGCTGTTTGTTCTGGAGCTGTGCTGTTTGCCCTGCATTCTGTGGCAGAAGGCAGAGAGCAGCTTCCAGCCTGGCCACAGAGGAGGGTGACTGAAGCCTGGCTTGGCCCTCAGGCTGAGCTGACAGTCCTTTCCTTCTTGTTCCAGTCAGCACTGGGCTTTGAATACAAGGGGGAGGTGGAGAAACACTCGTCCCAGACAGGCAAGTCCATGGGCACGTGTGGCCCCTTGACACTTTGCCCAGCTGCTCTTCTGCACCCACTGTCCCGTGCTGTTGTCTGTGGCACAGTCTCCTTTGTTATTCCCCTCCTGTCACTTGTTTCAGATTCATGTTCCCAGTCCATCACCCTCATGGCCCCATTCCCTGCTCTCCTGTCACCATCCTTTTACTGAACATTCCGCTTGTCTTCTGCTTTGGCTTTGGTGGAAACCAGGTCCTGGCTGAGCAGAGGACACATTCCCACCCCGCCTCTGTAATGGATGGCTGGTGCTCCCTGTCTTCTCAAAGCCCTTCTGAGAGCAGCTCCAGAGGGACCTGGAGCATTGCTGGACATGAGAAGTGATTGCTGGAGAAGCAGCATGTAGGAAAAGACAGAATGGATATGGAAACAGAAGCCTACAGAGCACTCAAACTTCTGCAGAATTGTGCAGCCTCAATGAACACTGCAAGATATTTTAAATATAACTAAGATATTTTAAATATTCTCCACCCCAAAGGAGAAGAGAGAGGGCAAGGTCTGTTGCTCTTTCAGGTAAATGTGAGGAATACTGCCTTACCAAGCAGCAAGATAAATCATAAAGTCTGTGTTTGCTGAAAACAGCTCCCTTAAAGATCCATTTCATAACAGCCTAATGGGTAGTTAATGGTTTAATCATGGTAAGTTTAAGAATTTTTAAGACTTGCAGATTAAGTGACTGAGCTTCTATGAAACAGAGATCCATTCTGGAATACAAAATGTTCTCATGCAGATTTCTCTAGGTCATAGTCTCCATGTATTAGTAAAGCTGAAGTTGTTGGAGAAGCCTCATCTCAGTCCTGTGAAATGCAGACCTGTGAGAGAAGCATCAGGGAACAGGGAGAGGTGACTGTGATTTACTCCTGAAGGACAGGATTTGGAGAACAAGCCAGCAGGTGTCTAAAAGAGGAGTCTGTACAGCCAGCAGCTAGGATGGAGGCTGGAATGTGTCAGGAATCAGCCAGTAATAACCAGATGGTTCTTAGAGGACATCTGAACATGGCTGAAGTTGTTAATGGATCACTAGTCTGGAGATAGAAAACAGGGAGGCACAAGGCAGCTGTGCTATGCTCTGTCAGTCACACAACAGCCCAGTGAGGAGAGCAGGAGTGTCTGCAGAAATGGAGCTTCAGCCTTTGCTGCAGCCCTCAGGGTCAGGTGTTTCCTTGGAAAAGCTCAGATTTCACTATAGCAAACTTGAGCCCCTTTGCCATTCTTGTACTTCCAAGGCTCAGTGTCCTTACTTGCAGCCCTTTCCTGAGGCTGGCAGACCACAGGCTGAAATCCTGGCTCTGGAACATGGTGAGTGGGTGATGCCCTGGCTGACAGTGCCCAAATCCTGCTTGGCTGTGCCTTCATGGATGACTGAGCTCCTGCTGCCTCCCCACTGTCTTTGACATGTGTTTCTTCCTTCCTTCCCTCCCAACTGGCTGTGTCTCCCGCTGCCCTGGCCCACAGTTGCCCTGTGCCCCCATTCCTGTGGGCTGTCATCCTTGGTGCTCCCTGCCATCAACTCTGTCCCCTCCAACCCCTTGCTTTTACGGGGTTTTCCAACATCCCCACTGCTCTCCCTTCTTCCTCGTGCTCCTTCCCAGTGCTGTTTCCCATCCTCTCCTCAGCAGCCTCTTGCTGGGGTCAGTGTTTCACTCCATGCACCACCTCAGATTATTCCAAGGGCTTTGGTGGCCGTTACGGCGTGGAGAGGGACAAAGTGGACAAGGCGGCTGTGGGGTTTGACTACAAGAGCCAGGCAGAGAAGCACGATTCTCAGAAAGGTGAGCTGTGGAAGCCAGGGGAGCTGGGGCAGCTGGGGCAGCTGGGGCAGCAGGCAGTGTCAGGGCGGGAGCTGGGACTGTGCCCACTGGGACTGTGGGGGACTGTCTAGGTCTTTTTCAATCTGCTGCATGAGTGCTGGAGTAGCTACACGGAGCTCTAAGGTGCTCACTGCTTGCAGCAAGGGAACAGGTCAGGTGAGGAAATCCATTGCATGGCTGCTCGAAAGACTTCAGGCTAAATAGACAGGAGCAGCAGAGTTCAGTGGGCACAGGGATCTCCTGGGAAGCGTATCAGCAAAGGAAGGGTACAGGGGAAGCCCAGGCAGGTGCTAGTAGTAGGTGACATGCCTCAAGGAGGAGGGAGGGCTGTTGCTGCAGCCACCAGGGGGGAAATCTGGCCTTGCTCCATGTCTTTCTCTTAAGTCCTGGGCAAGGTAAACCTGTGAGAACAGCCTGAGCTCACACTGCTGCCACTTGTCTCCTTCTCTCCCTTGTTTGTTCTCTTCCATGCTGTGATCTGGATCCCTGTGGCTGAAGACTATTCTTTGGGCTTTGGTGGGAAGTTTGGGGTCCAGAGGGATCATCAGGACAAGAATGCCCTTGGCTGGGATCATCAGGAGGAAGTGCAACCCCACACATCCCAAACAGGTCAGGCAATGCTGCCAGAGGTGGTGGCAGTTTCCTTGGAGACTGGAGCTGAACCTGGAGCTTGTGGCTCGTAGTCAGAGGTCCAGCTGCTGGAAACGGAATGTGTCCAGCATGTTGTGAAGCAGCTGGGCTATGGTGATCCCCAAAGCTCAAGGGTGAACTCTGCCAGAGTAGCTGAGTGTTTGGATTAGTGGGGGACGTGGGATGACAGTCCCTCGATCAGGCTTCCCAGACTGCTGTGCTGTCTCTGAGATGAGCTCATTGCAAAGGTGAGCTCAGGGGAATGAGACAGAGCAGAGCCCAGGAATGGGCTGGGCAACTTCAGTAGCAACTTCATGGTTGACTTCAGTGATCAAGGCCACACTCTGCTCAGATGGGGTGATGGGCCTCTCACCCCAGTGCCTTAGGTTGGGCAGCTACAGCCCTGCATCCCTGTGCCCTCAGTTGAAAGGAGGGAGGATTAGTCCTAAAAGCACTTGCTTTTAGTGTCCAGAGCACTTTGCAAGTGTTATCTCTAGTTAGTTCCGTATGTGACAAGATGTAGAAAAAGCTACCTCATTGCAGGGGCCACAGCATACTGAAGCCAGAGGTCCACACAGAATGTAAAATATTATAAAATAGCCTTCTTTTTTTCCATACAGACTATGCCAAGGGGTTTGGAGGCCGTTATGGGATCCAGAAGGATAGAGTGGATAAGGTAAGACTACTGCAGCCTGCCATTTCTTCCTGCTAACCGCTGCTCCTTGCCCTGCTGCAAGAGAAGAGATTTCCCGGGTAGAGGTGAGATTCCCAGTGCTCGGTACACAGCTGTGGCAAGAGGGGAACTGGCTCAGTGTAAAATACTATTGGATGCAGAGGCATGTAGCCTGGTGAGACTGTAAAGCAGGGAATTACTCATGGCACTGTCTGTAACTCCTCTGCTGTTTGTTACGTTTCGCAGGTTTTTCGCTCCTACCAAGGAGTGCCTTATGGTTTCCTCAGGGAGCTAAACCTGCCTGCACACTGTGACAAATCCCAGCCAGGATGGGACTGGCACAGATCAATCCACTGTGCATGAGAAAACGTCACCCATTGGCTGGTTCAGGTTTTCTGTGTGGGCTGACACCAGGCAAAGCCTCATCTACAGTCACAGCTCAGACTAAGTACTGGAGTAAATTCTGTGCATGGCAGGCTGCCCTGCAGTCTTGGTCAGCAAAGGGGGTGCTGTCAGTGGGAGATGATCTGCGTGGATGTGGCTAACCTCAAAGGTGGGAATCCTGGAGCTGTGGGGCATTTGGAGGAGGCAGTGAGGGGGCCTTCCCTGAACCCTGCATTCCCTGTTGTGGCACACAGTGCAGGGGCACAGTGTAGTGCCTGGTACAGCACCAGCATTGCTGAACTCAGGTGCTGGAAGAAGCAGGGGAGGGCTGTAACAACCAGCATGTTCCTGTCTGTGCTGCATGTATGGGCTGGGCCAGCAGCGGAGAGGGAATGGTGTCCTGCCCTTGGAAAACATTTGCACTATCTGTGAATTCAACAACAGCGACTGGAGGGGCGTTGACAAAAGGCACATCCTGTACGTGGCAGAGAACAGCATGTGAAATGAGATGAGCACTTCGTAAAAGTCAGGGCTGTGGGTCATTTGGGAAGCAAGATGCAGAGAGGAAGGGAGGCATCAGGAGAGGGGACTGCAGCCAGCAGCCTCCCCTGGGTCAGAGTAGTGTACAGGTGAGGACAGGCACACCTAGGAACAAAGCTTGCTGTCACCAGTAGCCAAACCCAGCACTGGCCTTGCCCAAGAAGCTGGACAATTCTTTCACTTCCTCTTGCAGAGTGCTGCTGGCTTTGATGAAATGGTAGCGCCCACCTCCTCCTATGAGAAAACAAGACCCCTGGAGGCAGGTGAGACACTTAAATACTGGCCCTGGACTTGGGAAGCTGTGGACCTCATGGTCCCTCCATGTCAGCCCGCTTGTAGATGGGATGGGGGTTTAGCCTGTGCTGGGGGGCAGGACAATGGTGGCTGAACTGAAAGGTTCTCTGGAAGAGGTGGAGGTCTGGGTTTCTCCTGGGTGCTTGGGGTGGTGGGAGGGAGCTGTAGGGCTGGCTCAGTCGGCCGTCTCGTCACAGGAGCTTCCAGTGGCACCAGCAGCCTGCGCTCGCGGTTTGAACACATGGCCAGGTCAGCAGAGGAGCAGAGCAGGAGAGAGGCAGAGCAGCGGCCGCAGCAGAAGCCCCGGCAGTGCCCGGCGCCTCGGGGGCAGGTGAGCCATTTTCTGTCCTGCCATGTCCTCAGAGGCTTATGGAGCAGACTTTTCCTCAGGGCTATGCAGCTCCGTGTCCTTCCAGCTGATCTCTTTAGAGTAAGCTCTTGCCTAAACTGCTTCCCTGTGCCTGCCAGGGACAGCCACTGAGCTTCACAATTGTCACTGGACTTTCCTTTTCAGCACACAGATCAGGGTGTACCTGCACCCAGCCATGGCCCCTGTGCTTTGGCCTCAGCTCCTTTTGCCTCTGGTGCTTGTCACCCCTCCCCAGCACTGCCATTCCGGCAGTCTGCGTGTGGGATGCACTCCAGCAAACTGCAGATGGCATCCACCCCCTGTGCTTACCTCCTTCACACCCAGTGCTCTTCCTGCACTCAGAGGGCAGAGTGGGCTTCACAGTGAAGCCCCTCAACAGGTTTCCCTTTGGGGCTGCCCCACCATTGTCACCAGCCTGCCGGTGCCCAGGCCCAGAGCAGGTTCATAGGAGCTGGAACAGATTCTAGGTGGAGGAAAATGTTCTGAGTTGCTCTGTTGGGAGTGGGAACAGCCATTTCTCTGTACTCATTCAAAGGGACTGAGGGATCGGATGGCTTTTCTCCAGCAGGAAATCCCACCGAGAGAGAAGGGGCACACTGGGGCAGCCCCCGCTGCTGTGCCAGCACAGGTGCCCGGGAGCACTGGAGGAGACCGGCCCGTGTCACCAGGAGAGCAGGTGCCAAGGCAGCCTGGGAGAGTGGGAAAGGGTGGCAGGCAGAGGGGATTGCACCTGAGAGGGGCTGTGCTCTACAGGCAGCTCTGCAGAAAAAAGTGGAGTGCAGCCACAGTGTGTGAGAGGATGAAGGGGGGCATTGGGATGGGGATGGGACTGCACAGCACCCCATGGGATGACAGCTCTGGGAGTGCAGTGATTCAGTGGCAGTACTGTGGGCTGTAGTGAAGTATGAACAGAGGTTCAAACACATGAGCCCTGAGGATCTCCAGAGCAATCCCAGGTGCCAGTTCAGCACAGCCCAAGTGGTTTCCCTGGTGTGCAGGGGATGATGCTCCATTTGTGTTCTGCAGCAATAAAGGAGCTGCCTTGTGTCAGGTGCTGTGAAAAAGGAAAGAGCTGCCTATGGTGGGTGCATTGCAGGTGACTTTCTTGTCACTTCCTCACCTACTGGCAGGAGGCCAAAAGGGAGGATGAGGAAGCACCACCCACTTTGCCACCAAGGCCGGCAGATCTGGGCACAGAGCTGTGCAAGGTTCCCAGCCAGGATCAGCCCATCTACAGTGAAAGTTTGGATGTCGGTGGAGACTATGAGGAGCTGCTAGAGCCTTCTGACTACTATGACAGTACCAGTGGAGGTGCTGAATATGAGGAGCTGCCAGCCCCACTGGGAAAGCCGGATGCCATCTATGACCTTGGAGAAGATGGAGGAGAAGACTATGAGGTGATCCTTCCTCAGGAGCACGGGCAGAGCCAGCCCCAGCTGGGTGAGTACTGATGGAAGAGCCCATGTCTCAGAGAGCTTGTACCTGTCCACTCACTTCACTGGATTTAGGGTACAGTCTAGAGGGAATTTGTATCCTGAAGTCTACTGTGGTCAGGGTAGCAGCTCCTGATGATGGGAACTTGGTTGTCTACTGCTCCCCTGCCCAGCCCCAAGGTGCAGATGAGCTGCACAGGATGCTGTTCCAGGCAGCAGGTGTCTGCTCTATCTGCTGGAGCAGGGCCTGGGAAAGAGGATTGGGGGCCTGCTGTGTGCTCAGGAGCAGCTCGACGTGTACTGATGCTTTTGCTGAAGTTTCCTGACAAGTGGCTGCCAGTGATGTGCTGGGTCCTGGGGGTGCCTGTGGTTCAGCCCACTGTTCACACAGTTACTGTTCCTGAGACCTGCTCTGGTGGGGTCTCCTGGAGTGAGTAGTGTCAGGACCCTTCCTCCAAGCACAGGAGCAAACTGCATGGGCTGCTGTCAGTGCTTCAGTTGCAGCTTTGCTGGCAAGTGGAGAGGCTAAAGGTATGCCCAGCCTTTTTTCTTGGGAAAGGAACACGAGGAGTCAGGACCACACTCTCTCCTTGAAGAAGGGGAGAGAAGTCCCACCTTGCTTTGGGCTGTGATACAAGTCTTCCTGTTGACAGAGTTTGGCTGCGCTTCCCCAAAGCTGAGCTGGAGGGTGGCACTGACCAGGGCTGTGTGGCTGCCTCAACCTCTGTTTATGTGTCCGTCCTGTTCTGCAGGGCACGTGGGCAGTGTCTGTGAGGGGCAGGGCCCCGGGACCTGCGCGGTGGCTCTCTACGATTACCAAGGAGGTGGGTCTGCCATCAGGGCTGTTGGGAGGGCACATGGGGGTTCACATCATCAGCAGTGGGCAAAAGATTGTGGCTTGAGCGTTTAAATTTCTTCCTTACAGAAGTAGAATGAGACCTGACTTGGGAACTGTCATGGTTTAGGAATAGCATTCCCCAGTTTAGTAGTCCCACTAGAACAACCCCATGCATCGCTCCCCCTCCAACTGGAGGCCCAAAGGGCAAAGATCATGGGGTGAGATAAGAACAATTTACTGGAAAGAGCCATGACAGAAGAAAACAAACAGTAACAGCAACAATAATAAAGTGTTTAAGAAAATAAATTATTCACACAGAAAATCACTCAATAATAGTACTGGACAGCTCCTTCCACAACATTTTCTCAAATGGAAGGACCCCCCTCTTCCCCAGAAGGGAGTCATTTTCCCTGCCCCAGCAATTATGGGAGAGGTGGTACAGAATAACCTCAGTGTCCTGGCCATGCTCCCACCAGGCTACTGCAAAAAATTAACCCTATCCTGGCCAGACCCAGGACAGGAACAGAGAAACTTCATCTTTCACCTGCAAGGTCTTGCTCATCTGTGCTGTTTGATGGGGGCTGGGTGAGGTTGAACTCTTGGGGGTTATCAGTGTGCTTGTTCTGTCTTCTGCCTGGGGGAGGTGGGAGGAGGGATGTGAACCAGCTCTCTCTGGGGTTCTCTTTACATTGTGACTGTCTTTTTCTGGACAATTTTTGCAGAGGGAGATGATGAGATTTCTTTTGATCCTGACGACACAATCACACACATCGAGATGGTGGATGAAGGCTGGTGGCGGGGGCAATGCCATGGCAGAGTCGGCCTCTTCCCAGCAAATTATGTGAAGCTTCTGCAATGAAATGAGCTTTGTGCAAGCTACTCCCTTCCAGAATTTTGCCTCTCTCTGCTTCAGCCTCTTCTGTGTTATCAGCTTCATTTGGCTCAGCCTGGTGTGTTCACATTCACAGAACTACCATGGGGCAAACTGGCAGTGTCTGAGGGAATGTTTTGTCTTGTGCCCAAGAGGATTTTGGTTCCCATCCACTTCCAGGTGGAAAAGATGACATGGTTTAAGAGCATATGAGTGTGATATAAAGTGTCTCTTCTACACAGACTGCCCCACCTGTCCACCAGCGAGCCTGCAGGAGTGTGTCCTGTTCCCAGTGGGGCAATTCCCAGAGCAGAAACACCAACTCTGGTCCAGTTAAGGTAGAAGAGACGTGAGCTGTGGGGTATTTTGCAGTTGCTGTAGCCCTGGATCTCATCCTAGCCTTTTCAAGGAAAAGAGCACTGGGAAAGCCAAATTTGCCTTTGTTCCCAGGAAGGGTTTCCATTGGCAGGATGAGCCACATCCGCAGCACAGAGCAGAGAAACGTGAACGTGGTCTGTGTGCCCCTTTTGGGCACAGGTGTGTCTGTCCCTGGGGACTGTGCCCTCCCTCACAGCTGCAGCAATAAACAGCTTCTGCTCTGCTCTGGTTCAGATTGTGTCCTGGTAATTCTGTCACAGCTTGTATCCCCTGTAACTGCTGGAGGCTCATGAAAAGGCCCCCTGAGTCTTCATCACAGGTGTGAAGAAAAGGTGGGGAAGCAGGACAGAAGGAAACATTTCATTGTTTTAAACAGCTTTCGGGAATGCAAAGAAGAGCCCTCCCTTGAGCCAGGACACCCCAGGTGCAGAGCCCCAGCCAGGGGAGGTGACTGAGGCAGCGGCCCCACATCCCCAGCAAGCCCTCAACCACCATCACCTGGAGCCACAACACCCAGAACAGCTGCACAGGGATGTTTTCCTGGCCATAAAGCATTTCTGGTGAGCGGTTCAGTGCCACCAGCTCACAGCTCAGTGCTGGAAGCTCCCCATTTGGCCACGGCACTGACACTGTGGGTGGTCTGTGCAAACTGCTGTGCTAATGTACAGAGCTCTGCAGAGCTGCCCTGGCAGCCCAGGGAAACCCAGCACATGTCAGACTCGGAACCAAGGCATGTGGAGGAGGCAGATGGTGTGGCAGCCCCTCTGCCCAGGCCAGGTTGCACAGTCCAAGGTGCTGCCCTTGTCCCACACAGGGCCTGGCTTCACACCTTGGGCAGCCCCAAGGCAGACGCCATGGCCATTCTTGGGGCCAGCACGTGTCTGGCACCACATGAAATGGCCTTTTACAGAGTTCCCTGGCACAGCTCAGCACATGGCACCTGCAAAATAAAAACAGAATCCTGTACATTGTTCCTGACTTGATTTTGCCGTTCTGCCATCAGTGATGTGCTGAGGGTGAGAGGAGTGATGGTGCTGCTGCCACTGGTGTCCCACAGACGGACGCTGCGGTGCTGGCAGCCTGTCCTGCTGCAGCCCTGGCGCTGCTCAGGCGTTGCCGCAGGGGGAGCCTGGCACGCACCATGCCCGCGCAGCCCTCCACAGGGCCCCCTGCACCTCCTGGTTGCGGAGGCTGTAGATGAGGGGGTTCAGCATGGGCGTGACGATGCAGTACAGCGTGGACACCAGTGTGTCAGCTACCGGCAAGTAGCCGGAGCTGGGCCGGTTGTAGTTCAAGTTGGCCGTCACAAAGTACAAGGTGACCACGAGCAGGTGGGCAGAGCAGGTGGAGAGGGCCTTATGCCTGCTGATGGCCAGCGGCATCCTGAGGACAGTGGCCAGGATGCGAAGGTAGGAGACAACGACAAGCAGGAAGGGGCTGAGGCCCACGAAGACGCTGGAGGCGTGGAGAGCCAGCTCGTTGGGGCGGGTGTTGCTGCAGGCAGCCCCCAGCAGCGGTGGCACATCGCACAAGATGTGCTGGAGCCGGGCAGCACTGCAGAAGGAGAGCTGGGTGGCCAGGAAGGTGTGCAGGGCTGAGTCCAGCAGCCCCCAGAGCCAGCAGCCCGTGGCAGCAGCCACACACACACCACGGCTCATGGCCTGGGGGTAGTGCAGGGGCTGGCAGATGGCCACATACCGGTCGTAGGCCATGACGGCCAGCAGGGAACACTCGGCCCCTGCACATGCCATCAGGAAGAACATCTGTGCCAGGCACCCACGGTAGGAGATGGTTGCCTGTGGGCACAGGCTGTTTGCCAGGATCTTGGGCACCGTTACTGAGGAGTAGCAAAGGTCCAGGCAGGACAGTTGACTGAGGAAAAAGTACATGGGGCTATGGAGATGGGGATCCAGGGACACGAGGGCGAGTATTGCAGAGTTTGCCAGCAGCGTCGTCAGGTAAATGGCCAGGAAAAGAGCAAAGAGGAAGGGCTGGACATGGGAAAAGCCAAGGAGCATGAACTCTGTTACCTGAGTCTGGTTCATCCCTGCCATGGGGCCAGCTGCATCTGTCTTTGGGCGAAAGTGAGCAGTGTGGAGAGGAGGGGGTGACTGTGAGGCAGAGTATTGGAGCACAGCCACTCACGAAGCAAGGGGGTCACTGTGGGATGGCTCTGGTCCTGTCTTCATAGTGGTTGAAAGCTTCCTGTGTTGGGATTTCATAGACACTGGGATTTTGGAGTCCAGTGGTGGGTACCTGACTGCAGAAAAAACACACAGAGGAAACCAAGAACAGGGGGGCATTCACCCAGGGGCCATCCTGGGGTCCCCTGTCAGCCCAGCCACTGGTCTTGATGAGCATTCCAAGCATGTCTCTTCCTCCTGGCTGCAGTTTTGGTGACTATATGCTTCCCTGCCGCTGGACAGATCACAGCATTCCCTAGATGCCACAGCCACTAAGCTTGCTCTTCCCCAGCCCTGGGTTGGGGATGTGCCATCACCCTGCACCAGTTAAAATGATACCTTTTCTTTATCCTGACTCATTCTCTGCAATAACCAGAACTTAAAAAGCAGGAGGTTCAAAATCAGTGATTCCACTCACAAAAACAGAGATTCCAACCACAAAGTAGGGGTTCCATTTACAAAAGTGCAGATTCCAACAAAGGGCAACTCATCATATGAGGTTTGTGGAGCCACAGGCAAATTTAGGCTATCAGGGATCTCCTGGCCTGGTCCTCCCAACTTTTTTTTTCCGTGAATTTTCACCCTTGACCGGCGTGACAGTGACACATGAGCCCAAGACCAGGCTCTGCTCTGGTGTACTCCCTGAAGCAGGAGACCTTCTCAGAGCATTTTAGGGACCATTCTGTCAGTCTTCCTCCTGTAGGAGCACAGATAGGCTCATGCCCATCATGGGAAGGTGTTCCTGCAGGAGGATGTGGCTCTCCTCACTAAGCTCTGCATCCCATGTGCACTCAGGTGAGCAGTGTAGGTAGCCTGGAGCATGTAACAGCATGGGATTTACTTCTCTCAGAATGGACTGGATGTACTGTTGGAGGCAGCAGGAACAGCCACAGCCTGCTCAGACCACCCAGGAGCCCTGCGGGGCAGCACGAGGTTCCCCCCTGTGCAGTGTGTGACAAGGGACCCGTTGAGGGTCTGCCTTCCAACCCCCTCACCTCCATGGCCGAGAGCAGAGAGGGGATGGCACCTGGTCCTTGGTAAGAGGGAAACACTGCCTGTATCCCCAAGTGCTGTCCTCTGTCCTGTGTCCCAGGTGCTGCCTTGTGTCCCACATCCCAGCCACGTCCCAGGTGCTGTCTGGTTTGTCTTACCTGCATGAGGAGAAGCCCATGTGTCCTCAATGCTGTGAGTGCAGAAGCTTTTAATCCTGCAGGTGCACTGGGAGGGGCTTTCAGAGGTGGCTCCTGTTCAGTGGCAGGAGTGAGGAGCAGCTCCTGCCAATCTGCACCAGTGGGATCTGAGCCCACAGGACCAAGCCCTCCTGACACGGGACCCACCTTGACCTCCCATCCTGTTCCAGCCTGTGCCAGGTGCAGACCAGCAGCAGATCCTGCTCCAGCCCCACAGGGGCTCTCATGCACCTGGACTGCAGCACCTGGACATACATGGGAAGGGGCTGCCAAGGGGGCTGGGACCTGCAGTCCCTGGGCCCCAAGTCCTTCCTACAGTCCTGTTTTACCTGTTGCAGGGCTGTGAGGTGCCTGCACCAGCCATTGCCAGCAGAGAGGAGCAGCAAGGGGGGCTGGCCACACTGACAGCAGCACACCTGTGGGGACACAGCATGAGGTGACTGCATGGCACCTGCACTCTCCTGTGCTATCACCACCTATGCCAACCATGCCCACCCAGTGCAGTGCAGGGCTCCCTGGAGTGGGGAATGTAGTCCAAGGGCCTCAGAGAGAACCTGCCCTGGTGGGCTGCAGCTCTGGGAGTGGCACTGACTGGATGAGACAGCACCGAGCAGTGCCCAGAGGGCTCGGAGGGCTCAGCAGTGGCTCTGATTCATGTGGGGGAAACTGCCTGCTCAGAGCCCAGAGCCATTCCTGACAGAAGACCTAGCTGGAGTTCACCACATAGTGCCATGGAAATGTAAAGTGGGAGCCCCGGGAAACATGAGGACTGCCACAGGGAGTGGAACTGCAGAATGAGACGGAGCCACGATGGTTTCTGCAGCACAGAAGCAGTTGCTTCCCTGTGGTCTCCTTGCAGCCCCTGTTCCTGGTGCTGGGGCAGCAGGAGATGGTCTGAGCATAAGCTCTGGGTCTGGAACATCAAGACTTGAGGAGCTGAGTGGTAACACCTTTTGGCAAGTAGGGAAAGTGTAGGTAATACCCCACACAAGGATAAACACCTGTGTGGAAATCCAACACGGGCACAAAGGGCACTGCTGCCTCAGTGAGAGAAAACACAGGTCAGAGGGTATCTGGAGCTGGAAAAGATGAGCAGCAGATGACAAAAATGAGCAGCTGCGACTGTGACCATGTGTGTGTTGTGGAGCTGTGACTGTGACCCTGTGTGTGCAGAGCTGTGACTGACCATGTGTGTGTATGTGGAGCTGTGACTGTGACCTCCGTGTGCAGAGCTGTGACTCTGAGCCCTGCCAGTCTCCAAGCAACTCTCAGGCAGGACAGGTGGGCTGGCAGGGCAGCGAGACCACAATCACAGGACTTTGTGACACAGCCATTTGCTTTGAGTTTACAAAATTACACCTTTCTCCTGTGGCAGCGATAAGCATTTCCTTGTTTCACATAGAAACTTGGTGCTGTGGCATTCCAGTTACAACCTGGTCAAGGTTTTTGGGGAAGGCACATGCTGTCAGCAGTCAGAGAAACCCTCTCTCACTCTGATATTTGAAAAGAGACTTTGCTGAGACCACAAACACTGGACAGAAATATTAAAATATACTGAAATCTCCACAGATGCCAGAAACTTAGTTCTGGTAGGACATGTCTTCCGGACAGCCTTTGGGAAAAGAGATGTCAGTGTTTGTATCCTCCTCTGATCTCCTGAGGGATATCAAACCTGGCCATGGGGGTCCAGCAGTAAATCAAATCTCCCTGAACTCGTGAAATGTTAAGGGAGTTGTCTTTTAAATCAGTTTGGGGGTGTTCCCTCTAGGATTGGGCCCAGATCCTGTAAATACTCCACACTTCCGGAAATCAGACTCTTACCTTACCTTCTCTAAGAATGTGTTGTACTTCCCAAATCCAGGTGGCTGTTGTAACACTCAGAACTTCTCCCAGTCCCTTGAGGGATGCACCTTCCAGCTCAAGTATTCTTTCTCCAGCAGAAACCACCATTGCTCGTATCACAGCTCTCTGCAGGAGCTCTGCCAGCTGGTCCTGGTCTCGTCTGCACAAATGCTTCCTTTGGGGACAGGGACAAAGAAAATGGTAGATTTTGTCTAAATTTTGGCTGCTGCCTCTTCCTCCTTCCTCCGTGCTCCACTGGGATGAGCCTGGCACTGGTTTCGGGAAAAACACCCTATAGGGACTGGCAGAGAAAGAGCTGTTTGTTGTCCCCAAAGCCATTCCTCCTGTGGGCAGAACCCACCTGGCTCCAGTGCTGGGCTCCAGCTCGGGCTCTTTTGGGGGGTGGCCACTGGCCTGGCCCTGTGTCTTGTGGGAGAGGTCATGGATTCCTGCCTGACTACTTTCCCAACACTGGACAAGGAAATTTTTTGGCTGAAGAAAATTGCATTATCTCAAGATTTTCTCCAGTTTAATTGACACTTGTGTTTAAGAAGACCAGGCAAGGACAGTTGCATTTTTATGGTCTAACCAGAAACTGAACAAAGCTGCCCCAAGTTACATGAGTTCACCACGGGCTGCTGCTTGCACAAGCCCCCACACTGTGATCACACAATGTGAAGTGACCTGTTACCCTGGGGCATCACCCCTGCAGGGCACAGTCTGGGGCTGGTCCAACATTTGCAGAGGCCTGGAAGTGGAAAGTGGGGTCCCAGCACCAGCTCCAGGTCACTGATTCTTCCTGGCTAATTTGTGCTCCCATCACCACCAAGCAGCACTTTTGCCTCATGGTTGCTCATGGTCCTTCCAGGGCAGCTGTGGCACCTTCTGCCAGTCTCATCCCTCCCCACCTCTTCCCATGACCAGCTAGGACCCAGCCCCAAGGCTCCTGGTCAAGGTGTGGGCACCAGCTCCGCTCCCGAGGCCAATTAATGCAATTTTGGCATGAGGTTGAAGTTGGAGAGGCAAGTTTGCATGTTCTCAGTTTTCCCACTTGGTCCCATTCCCCACAGACTCCTTTCCACAGAGAACAGGTCACGAGTGTGCCAGTGACAATTACAAAAGCCCAGAGCACTTCACCTGCTCCCCTGGCATGTTTGTGAGACGTGTAAATAAGGCCCACAGTGGGCTGTTAAAAGTTCTGGGCCATTAAAAGTTCAAGGCAGCCACTTTGCTCACACCTGCTGGAATCAGTTGCATCCAAGTGCACCATCACCGTGCCTGCACTGAGCTCCCACCTTTGAAATGCCTGTGGACATTGAGATTCCAGAGCCATTTGCAATCCTGGTTGTGCCTCCTGCTCAGCTGGTCTGGAGCATGATGAGGTGGGAGATGGTTCATTTTCTGTGCTAGGGAGAAAACACTCCCAATCTGTGAGGGATTTTCTGCAGCTTGACATTTCTCTCAGTCCTTGTTCCTCCTGTTCTGTTCAGTGGCACTGTGGAAAGGCTGCAGAGAGTGCACCTGTGACCCCCAAATCCAAGACCCCCCTTTGTTAATTCCTTGGTACTTTCAGTGTGGGGATGAATTGGGTCTCTCTGGCACAGTCTTTCCTGAACATCATTACTTCTGTTTGCCTGCAATTTGATTCTGTGACTGCTTTCCCAGGCCCCTTGTCTTTTTGATGTGAAAACCCTCAACGTGGTACAAGATTAAAGCCAAGAAATCCCTGGCACCCTACAAGCTCTCCAGCTCTGTACAGTGACATGCAGCTTTAGCAGAGAGACAAGTGGCTTGTGCAGTCAGCGCTGAAGAGATAAATTTGTCTTTCATTGTATCCATTTTCCTTGTCCCCAGCCCCGGGAAGATCCAGACAGGGGTTGCTAGGAAAGGGGCAGATCAGCTGCAGGGAGGAAAATACAGAAGAGCCAGAGCCCCCCAGGGTGGGGCTGGTCCCAGTTGCTGCTGTGCTGGAGGAAAGACAGGCCTAACGTGATGCTCAGGTGCCCACATGGCCCCTGTATGTCCCCTGCACTGCAGCAACACGCCAGAGTCCTCACTTGTGGCACAGGCTCTCCTGCGCCACAGGTGCCTGAGCCACAGCAGCACAGAAGGGAATTCTGGAGGTTGCTGAGCCCAAAGCCTCCATGCATGGGCTCCTGGAGCAGGGGCTCAGCACCGTTTTACGATCCTGGAAATATAAAAAGAGTAACAAAGTTCTTGTCATGTCTCAGTGAAACTTCCAGTATTTCACATCATTCCCATTGCCTCATGTCTGTTCCCAGGACACCTGAGGTTCCCTTCACTGCTCGTACCTGGGATTTGTACCCATGGATGAACCTCCCTGAGCCCCTCAGGACTGAGCAGTCCCAGCCCTCAGCCCCTCACCTGTCAGGTGCTCACATCTCCTCAATCCATGCAGGACTTCAGTTCTATCCAGGCTGTCTTGTACTGGGAAGCCTGGAACTGATGGCAGTGCTCCAATGTGACCTCAGCTGTGCCACACAGAGGGGACAGGGTGTCCCTTACCCATGGGCAGGTGCTCTGGCTCCCAAACCCAAGGAGCTCTCAGAGCACCAAGGTGTGTTGCTGACTTAAGGGTGGCACGTCCTGTCTCTGGGGCAATGGGTGCTCAGGTACAGCCTCAGGGCAGGGGCAGTGTCCGTGTGACACCTGGCAGGTACCTGAGTCATGGTGGCTGCGAGCTGGTGTCACTCTGTGACAACTCTGCTGAGCCCCAGGACTCTCTGCACTGGGAATGTTCACAGGGGTCCTTTCCCCCAGTGGAATAATTGCAAGTGAGTAGGAAAAAACCCCTAAACTTTAACAGAGAAGTGTGAGCCAGGAATTATCAGTTAGTGACATGCCAAAGGAATATCCAAAAAGAAAAGCACAACATAAAGAAAGTTGAGAAACAGTCAAGTTTAATAATTACAAGAAAAACAGAAAACTGAGTAAAACCATCAATTTATAAAATATCAATAAAGTATCAAAAGCATTGGGGACAGCAGGTCTCAGACCTGTGTGAAGGCACACAGGATCCTGAGCAGATCCACCCTGGACACTGCTGGGGACAGGGACAGCAGCAATGTCCTGCAGATCCCTGGATCTGTACCTGGAACAGAACAAGGACCATTTGACCCCAAACAGGAGGAGGAAGGAACACAAACACAAGATGTGTTTGACCATGATAGCTCTGGGCAGCACTTCCCAAAACAGAGCATTGTCAGTCACTGCCCAACCCCTCACAGAGTTCTGGGAGCAGAGTCCCTGCCTTGCTCTGTGACACACCAGGACACTGGTGAACCCGGGACTGTCACCAGCTGCAGTGACCAGCACCATCCATGCCTGTCTCTTGTCTCTGCAGGAAGGGGAGTTTGGCTCAGCCTTTGTGCCCCAAGCACAGCACACCACACCTTCCCCAGCCCGTGGATTTGGGATTAGCAGAAGCAATTCCCTCAGTACAACACAGCATTGTAACTGGAACAGCAACACTGTAAAGGCTAAACCCCTGCACATTTACAGGAGCAGATCTCACAGGGCACCACACAGGGAAACACAGATCAGCCTGCCAGGACCTGGCTCTGTACCTCCACACCCAGCTGTCCTGCACCACCAGGTATCATTCCATCACTTATCTGGATAAATAAATGGCTTTGTCCATCCCTTTTCCCAAGGACACGAAACTGCCCAGAGAGGCCACAGACACCGAGGGCTCCAAGCTGCCCTCAGGTATTTCCTCACAAGGCCTCATGTGAGGAGCTCCTGGCAAAGCTCCTCAGCCTCTGGGACCTGCAGTTAAATTCATTATCCAGCCCTGGACTGTGGAATCAGGAAATCCAGAGCTCCACAGCTATTACTGAATTCCATCAAACCTGCTGCTCTTGCGTGCCAGGCAAACCAAAAGAGCAAACCACAGGATCCTCACCGGCACTGGGCCCCTCCACACCTTCCTGCCAGGTGCTTCCACACTTCTGTGCTGCACCAGGTCAGCCAGGCCCAACAGAGCTCAATGGATGTGCCACATTCCCGTTGGGAGTGGCTCCAACTGTGCCTCCACCTGACACAAGTCAGGACACAAACTCCAGGACAGCCTTGCTTCCCAGCCCAGCTGCATGTGAGAACAGGACGGTTCATCTTGCCCTGCTGATGCCTTTTTAAGGCTCTTTTTCACTCTTTTCTCCCTAAGGCACAGTGGGAACAGCCAACACAGAGAACCTGAGGCCTCCCACCAGCAAAAGCAGTTGCATCTCAACTGGAACGAGCAAATCCCACTCCATCTGGTCCTTGGACCAACTGACCTGTCTTGTTCACACCCAAACAAACCAGAGGGGCCAGGTAGCTATGTGGCTGGACTCTGTCACTGGGAGCACTGCTGGAGGAGCTCTTCCTACAGCACCCCAGCACCTGCCTGCTGCACCAACCACCTGACCCAGCGTAGCACAGCCTGACCCAGGTACCACAACATCCCGCGCACGAGGCTTTCCCTCTCCCACGGTCCCTGAAACACGGCACAAGTCTCTGTCTGGTGCCCCAAGAGAGCACCCACGGAGCTGCCAGCTCAGCAAACCAAGCCCTACCACAGGTAGGTCAGGTCACCTCTGCCTTGTCCGCCCGGAGCAGGCGGTGCACGCGCTCCTGGGGGCTGTAGAGCACCTGCCCACGGCGCAGCCGCGGCTCGTCCTGCTCGTACCAGCGCTGCTCGTCGAACTCGGGGAAAAAAAAGGCAATTTCTCTGCTGGCTGAGGCGGGTGAGTCTGTCAGAGAAGAGGAAAAGGTGAAGGGTGATGTCTGTCTGGCACTGCAAATGCATGCTGGGCGCCAAAGGCAACTGGCTCGGCCACACCTGGCCAGGGGTGTGCAGACTCTGCACAAGGGAACA
The DNA here is from genome assembly GCA_026770055.1 of Myrmophylax atrothorax. NCBI lineage: Eukaryota > Metazoa > Chordata > Aves > Passeriformes > Thamnophilidae > Myrmophylax > Myrmophylax atrothorax. The sequence goes on from JAOXXN010000310.1 coordinate 87,427, forward strand.
TACCATTCACTTGGAGCCCAGAACAAAAGCAAAGGCAGACAAAGCACCATCGTTCTCACCTTCCTGAGCACCAGCCAAGCAGGATAGGCCTACCTGAGCCATGGGTGGTGTTCCTGGTGTCCGTGAGGCCATAGGCTCCTCGGATGGAGTCCGGGTCACTGTGTCGGGCTCGGAACACTTTGGTGGGCCCCATCAGAGATCTCCAGAGAGGGACAGCATTCTCATGCGCCAGGATGTAAGCCCACATGGGGCCACTGCGGGAAGGGCCGAGGAGGAGCACGAGAAAAGGTCACAAAGGGGTACAGCTCTTTTGTCCTTGCAAACCTGCACAGTGCAGCTGCCATGGAGCTACCACACTGCAACCCCGGGGAGGGGCACATTTCTGCCCTGCCAGGCCACAGGAAAAACCTGCCAGGGCACCAAGGCCACGGCGCTGGCACCAGTAACCTATGGCAGGCGATGGCACCCATCGGGGTTGCCCCTCCCGGGTCCCGCTGCTGTCTCGGCAGGGCAGGGCCCCGACACTCCTCACCCCGCGGCCCGAGCCTCCCACCTCCGCACATCCCCGCACACCCTCCGCGGCTCCCGGTGGGGTTCCCACGGCCGGGCGGCCCCTCCACACGCGGGTCACCTGCAGCGCGGGACCACCCCGCACACCTGCGGCAGGTACCTGGCCATGAACTCCACCAGCCGCTGGTAGAAGAACCGCCCTGCGGGAGAAAGACGGCCCGAGTCGCACGGCCCAGCTCCGCCGGCCCCGGCCCTGTCCGCCGGCCAGGCTCGACATCGTCGGGCGCACGACCTCGCGGACGTTCTCGTGATATGCGGCGACTCCTCGCAACAGTCTGGTCTGACGCGGCACCGTCCTGTGCTCGGTTCGCTGCCATTCGCTCCACGTGCGGTAAGTCGGCCCGGGCGGCACGTCGACGTTCGACCCCGCAGACTCAATGATCGTCACTTCCGCCGCCGAAGCCTCCTGCTTCGCTTGCCACGCGTGA
>JAOXXN010000311.1:14933-30387 GCA_026770055.1 Myrmophylax atrothorax
CATGCTCTTTGTGTTGGGATTGCTCAAATACTCCCCTGGGTGAAAGAACTGATTTAACCAAAACCAGCAGGGCCAGTGTCCCATTTAGTCAAGGATGATGTGCTGGATCCCCTCCACCCCCACAGCTGGGATGAGCCAGCTTCAACCCCAGCTGGAGATGCTCCCTGTGGAACACCTTTCTCGGGCACGAGGATACTGCGCTGCTCCTTTTTCCCCACCCCAAAACTCTTCTCTTACCCCTCTGGGACCCCAAAATCCCACTAAATCCCCCAGAGACCCCCCCTATTACTGCCCTGTGCCCCCCTGCCCTGCTGGCCCTCACCGGTCCCCAGATGGTCACACAGTCCTCCAGGCTGTCACGGAAGTTGTTGGGCTCGAAGGGGTGCCAGTACGTGAACCTCACGGGCGTCCCATCCGACCACTCGAAGTTCATCTGCAGCTTGAGGTCATTCAGGCCAATCCAGAGCTCCTCCACATCTGCCAGGACAGGAGAGAAGGGGGTGAAACTCCTTCCTCCTGGCTGACACTGTGCAGGACCCACTGGTGACAGGAGCCCATGACGGGATGAGGTCTCTGCCCAGCAACTGCTGCCACCCACTGCAGGGTCCAGCTCTGACCCCTGGGCAGGAGAGGGCACAGCTCCCACCTCCAAGGATGGACCCTGGAGTGGGAATTCCAACAACATGAACTCCCAGAGTGGGAAACACAGGGACATTTGCCATCAGCTTTCAGAGAGGGGCTGGCAGCAGCAGAATATAAAAGCCCAGACCTGCAGGCTCAGATCCAGTGAGCTACTGGTTTTCAACCAGTCCCTTCCATCCCATCCCACTCTGCTCCCAGTCTGGACACTCCAGCATTTCCCCTCCTTGCTCCACCCTCCCCTGGCTCCTTACTGGCCTTCTCCAGCAAGTCCAGCAGGAGTATTTTTCCCATCTTTTCCTACAATAACCAGCTGGGATTAGCACCATTCCCAGCTGCAGCTGTGTGTTTTTTCCTCAGCACTGCAGGCCCCTGGGAACAGCTTTTCCATTTGCTGGATGAGGGCTGCACCCAGATCATGGGCTCCTCCAAGGAACACATCACCTCCCAGCCTGGGGGCTCTGCTCCCTGAACAACCACAAATTCAGCTCTGCAGCCTCCAGCAGGTCAAGGAACATTCCCATGGACCTCATAACCAGATGGAAAGGAGGCTGCTGGCACGGGGGGCTCCTCCTCACCTTGCTTGATCTGCTTGGTGACGAATTCCAGCTCGGAGAGGGTGTGGATGCTGACCAGGTCCCCCCCACTCCGCAGGCAGGTCTTCTTCGCCTCCTGCCAGCTCTTCTTCTCTCCCACCAGCCGGTAGCAGTTGGACTGGAAGGGCTGCCAGCTGGGCTCACAGTCCACCTTCACCTCCGACCACGAGTCTGGCAGCACACAAGGCAGCCTGAGGGCTCCTGCCCAGCCCTGCAGCCCCGTCCTTGGCAGGGAAGGGCCTGCAGTCCCACGGGGTGCTCAGCAGAACAAGCCAAAGCCGCAGTGGGAAAGCCACGGCCAAAATGGAACAGGCGGTGGCAAAGTGAGGGAATGGCAACTTCAGAGCTCCAGGGACAAACCCAATCCCTGCTGGCTGCAGAGCAGTGAGGGCAGAGCAGAGCATGGAGCACTCCCTGTGCTGGGCACCCACCGCTCTCCACCCCTCCTCTACCACCCAACCTGCAACGGCACCGAGCGCTTCTTGGAGACAACTTTGCCCAGACCTTGGGGAGTTCAACCCCTGCTCCACACACAGCAGGGCAGCAGCAGGGTGGGCACTCCACGGGCAGCCTTCCCTGGGCATGCTTGGGAGGGAGCACAGCTGGTGTGCCCATTCCCAGGGCTGCCCATCCCTCCACTCACCCGTCAGGAAGGGGTCGGCCGTGGCATTGGGCTTCTTCTTGCATACGTAGGGGAGGGCGATGCCACAGTCGCGGTTCTGCCACCCCCCGGACGACTCGGTGCGGATCACCCCACAGTTCTCCTCGCTGGGGTTGTCAGGCTGGTCTGGAGAGCAGGGTGAGGGGGCACAGGCTGCTGAGGGGCCAGGGCAGGGCCACCAAGGCAGCTCTCCCTGCTCCAGCACCAATAAAATCCCATTTATTTTGGTATTTTCTACGATGGAGATGTGACCCTGCGTGCCCAGGTGGCAGTTAGTGGGTCACAATACCAGACCTGAACTGCTCCTGCCTGTCCCCAAACCTCCTCCAAGGGTATCATTGTCCCCAAAGGTGCCTCTGGGTCACAGCACCAGGCACAACCAATGGGTCCTTCCCAGGGTTAGGGATGGGTGTTTGCAGCTGAGCCAGGAGCCAACAACCCTCCAAACAAGGAATGCCAACCCAGGTTATCTGCAGAACCAGCGAGGGTTTGCAGAGGACCAATATCCCCTCAGCACCCTGTGCCCACCCTCCAGCTCCACAGACATCCCAGGCTGCTCCAGTGCCCCACGGGACTCTCTGTCCCTGGGCAGTGAGGGGACACCCTCTGGCAGCCCAGGCCACCTCCCCTGCCATGTGGCCATCTGTGGTCGTCACAGGCTGTTCCCCTGCCAGTCATCACCACCACAACCCCTCTGACTCACCACTCTCCCAGTTGAGGTACTTGAGGGGTGAGTTGTCCGACCACTGCCAGCCTCCATTGATGTCCAGGTCGTTGAGCCCAATCCAGAGTGTGGAGCTGTACCCGGTCAGCAACCCTGGGGCCAACACAGCCAGAGGGGCAGGATCAGTCCCCCCCAACCCCAGCTCAGTCCCCAGCCTGTCACCGCCCCAGCCCCAAACCAACCCACTGGGGCAGGCAGAGCAACCTGGCAGCATCAGTGGCCGTGGTGCCACCCCCTCTGCTCCAGGAGAGGAGGGCACAGCTGGGCTGCCATGATCTCACCGTTGATGTAGGTCTGCTCGTGGATCTCGGTGATGCTCAGCAGGTTGGCCCCTTGCTGCTCACAGCTATTCCAGGCCTCCCTCCATGACAGCGTCGACTGGAAGTTGAACTGGTAGCAGCTGTTGGTGAGGTGGTCCTTGTCCCAAAAGGTCTCACAGTCGTTGCCTGTGGGGAGGAGCAGGGTGGGCACCCAACAGCCCCCAAATACCCCAATAAGCCAGTAAACCCCACAACCTGCTGCTCCAGCACTGCAGGCTGTTTGCAGGAGGGAGGAAGGAAGAGGCAGGAAGCCCCCAGGAGGGATGGGCACAGTTTCTGCTTTTCCCCACACAATGTGCCCCCACTACTTACTCTTTATGGGGCAGAAGCCCCACCGCTCGTCCTTGCCATAGTCCTGGGTGGTGGCACACCAGAGGTGCCCGTCCTCCCTCCCCGTGCTGGTGCACTCGTGGAACCACTGGTTGTCATATTTGAAGGGGATGGTGCAGGGCTTCCCGTGGGAGTTGCCCTGGATGGTGTAAATCTCTGGGGGAAAAGAGGAGCCCCTGCTTGAGGTTGTTTCTACAGCACTGGAGGGAGGTTTGATGTGGGGAGTGACAGTGTGTGTGGATCCCCTGATGTCTGAGGTAATTAATGAATGCACCCTTAAGGAGCAGAGAGCTACCTGTAGAATGTGGGTTACCTTGTGACCAGTATTGGTGAACTGACTAACCAACAGTGTCATGACATGTTGAATTTAAGAGTATATAGGAAGTGTAGCTGTAAATAAAAATAAACTCCAGCCTTCTGATCAGCCTTCTGATGCTGCTGTGCCTGAGCTCTTCTGACCATCACTAATGCACCCCCCTTAACCCTACAAAGGGTGACCCCAACAGTTTGGGGTGAAGGCTGTGGGTGGTGGGGGCTGCCCAATGCTGCCCATTCCCCATCACCCCAACCCTGCCTGTTCCTGCAGCCCCAGCGAGCTGAGACTGAGCTCCCCAGGCAGGACCCGACTGCTGCAGCACCACAACTCCAGCTCATGTTTCGGGGTTTTCTGGGTTAGGGGACAGCAGCAGCGCCCGAGGGGGCATTACCTGAGTAGGGCACGGAGCACAGGTCCTCCTCGGTGCCAAAGGTCCTCCAGTGGGAGCCCCGGGCCTGGTCGCCCCTGTCCAGGGAGGCGTTGGCCGCGCGCGCCCCGAGGTGCTGCGAGAGCTGCTCGCCCAGCCCGCGGCAGCTCCAGCGCATGTTCACCGACTCGCGGTCGCACTCGTAGGTGGCCAAGGGGTGCAGCCCCGCCGTGGCATTGCCCCCGTGCCACGACACCCCCAGGCACTGCATGGCCCCCACGTTGAAGAGGCGGTTTCGGGAGACCCATTTCCACTGCTGGGCGGGGGCGCTGGCGTTGCAGCCCTTGGCCAGGCGCACCAGCGAGTCCTTGGTCTCCAGGCAGCCCTGGGAGCCCGTGTTGTAGATGAGGAAGACCTTGGAGTCTGGGGGAGAAACAAATGGGAGGGGTTAAAGCATCGCTGGGCACTCATGATGTGCCCACACGTCGCCCTCAGCCCCAACAGGACATCCTGGCTCCATGCACAGCAAGCTTTGGGGGGCACCCCTGGGACCACCGGGGCGCATCCCTGGAACCACCTGGGATGCATCCCTGGGACCATCCCTTCCTGCAGCACCAGTTCACCCCAGTGCCTGTCCCTGGGTGATGGGCTCTGGGCAAGGTGACATGGGTGGGTGTCTGCACCCAGTGTGGCATCATGTGTGGCATAAGAGCCAGAGCAGAGAACTCGCCTTGCTGTCACCACATCATTAGAGTGGTTCAAAACGGAGCTCCCATGGCCAGTACTTGGGCACAGCATTCCCAGGCATTGCAAGGAGCCTGTGCCAGTGCCAGAGGAGCCAACGGCTTCAGCACCAGCCCTGCCAAGGGCCTCAGCACCAGCTGTCTGCTCCAGGCAGAGCAAAACCGAGCAGGAGAACAGAGCACATCCATCCCTGCTGTGTGTGTCTGGGGAGCAGGACAAGCAGAAACTCTGGGGAAGACCTTCCACTGTGTGATGGCACAGCCCCAGCCTCGGCAGGACCCTCTGGAATGCCAGCCCAGGCGTTGGGAGGCAGGAGCCAAACTCTGGGAGTCGCTGCCAGCAGATAAAGCACAGCCGTGGAGGGGACAAGGGCTGAGCTCCAGCCCAGCTCCACACACCCCCCCCACGGTGCTGCCCCTGCCCACCCTGTGTGCCCTCCTTGCCAGCACCCCCGGGGGCCAGCCTGCCACGTGCCTCCATCCCCAAACCAGTACAAACCAGTAAATCCCGGCCCCTGCACTGGGACTCGCCGCTCCGGCTGACGGGTCATTTTTACGAGACTCTTTATTTCTTCAAACGAATGTTTTGGAGCCAAAGGGTTTCTCACCACCTCTTCCTGCCCAGCACCCCAGCAAGAAGCTGCCCAGGGCACCACATCAACACCACCCCTTCTGTTGTTCTTTTTGTTGGAAAATGACCCCTTTTTCTCCACCACAAGCATTCCCCAGAAGTCCAAGGGAACTCACGGGCCCCGCTTTGGGGCTATATTTAGCTTGGGTTTGCTTTGGGGTTTTGCCATTGTGTGAATTTTTTGGGCTGAAAAGGTTTTCATTTCCTATTTCCCTGCAACCTCACCCTGCCCCAGCTCTGTTGTTACAGGAGGCTCTGGCACATTCGAGCCACAAACATCTCAGGTCAGAGAACTTCCCTGCCTTGTCTGAAAGGGAAAATAAATGGAGGAAGAAAGACACCCCCATGTCCTTTGGGAGCTCCAGCAGCCACTCAGCTCCAGGACAGAAATGATGTCAAAGGCCCATTCCCCAGCCCAGATGCCATCAGTGATGATGTCAAATGAGCAAACAGCGAAGCCTCTTTGCAGGGCCTCGTTTAATTGAAGGGAAACATTTAATTGCACTGAAAACCTTTTCCAAATTATGGTGAGAAAACAAGCAAAAAGACAGGGCTGATTCTGTCTGGCTAAAGCTCAAGTCCCTTAAACTGGTGCTGGTGTTTTCCCAGCTGGAACTGGCCTGATCCTGACTTGGAGGACAGCAGAAGTTCAGCTCATCCCCCACCAAACACCCAGCACCATCCATGGCATTCCCAGCCCAACTCAACCCTTCCCACCCACAGTGAGGGTGGGGCAGCCCCTCCAGCACTGGGGACATGGAGGGAGATCTTTGAGCACTTTGGGGTGATGCAGCATCATTGCCATGACCTGCTGGACCCAAGTGCCAGCCCTGGAGCAGGATGTGGCCTCCCTGGGGCACAGGTTGATGTCACAGTGCTCTGCAGGGAGCCAAACACTGGTGCTTTGGGGCTTGGAATAGAAAAGGCTGCTCCAGTGTGAGCATCACCAGGGTCAGCAAAGGGACACCCTCCTGTCACCTCTGAGTCTGGTTTTGAAAGAAAAATTAGTCTCAGGTTGGAAAAACCCTGGAACCAGTCCAGGAATGGTGTTGGGATGCTCAGGGCTGTGGCAGGGCCACACTCCCAGTGCTCAGAGGAAGCTGTCCAGACTGGAGAGGGCAGGCCCAGGGCCAGAAAAGCACAAAATACCATTTTACTCTAAAAAGAGAAGAGCTGGAGGTAGGAAATTACAGGCTGAGGGTTTGGGGCCACCCCCACACCCTGCAGGCAGCACAGCCCGAGGGGCCTCGGCTCAAAGAAGGCAGGAGAGGCCACCCAAAGTGTCCCCCCATCTCCCCTGGGCCATGGAGGAATGGGAAAGGCCCAGAACCAGCTTCACCCAAAACACCCCTTCCTGTCACTTGTTTATAGGCAATCTGGGGCTGAGGGACCCCCACTGGTGTCCATGACGTTGGCAGTGGTGCTTGGACAGGTCCCTGAGGCACAGGAAGGAGTGTCCAACCTCCCTGACTGGGGCTGAGGGACCCCCACTGGTGTCCATGACGTTGGCAGTGGTGCTTGGACAGGTCCCTGAGGCACAGCAAGGAGTGTCCAGCCTCCCTGACCCCAGAGTGGGTGTGGAGTTGGGGGGCTGGGATGAGTTTGGATCAATGAATCCCTTTTGCCAAGCTGGTATCCTGCAAACACAACCCTTGCAGGAGGCAGCTCCAGAGGAGCATCCCAAAGGGACTGGGAATGCCCCTGTCCCTGCCAGAGCCTCTCCTGCACTGCCCTCCACAGCCATGGCACAGCTACGGGCGACTCCTCCTCCAGGTGCTCCTCAGGCTTTGGCATCCACCTGAAATCCCCCAGGCAGAGCTTCCCACCTGCCCTTCGCTACAGAAACCCACCCACAGCAACACCAGCTCCTTCCCAAACAGGAGCTGTCCTCTGGCACGGCACAAAGAGCACTGGGAAATGCAATCCTGCCTGGAATCACCAAAATTAAGCCAGGGCTGGGGTGGGCACCCCGTGCATCCTCTGCCCTCCATGTGATGGAGCAGCTCTGCTCCATCACATCCTGCTCCTCCTCCTCCTCCTCCTTCTCCTCCTCTGTGGAGGAACAATGAAAGCAAAGGGACAGCCCAGGTGGTTCCAGCAAGGACAGTGTCCTGTCCCAGCCATGCAGCCACTGGGATGCTGCTTCTGCCTTACTGGTGGCACCACAGAAACCAGTCAGTGCCACGGGGCAGAGCCATGGTGGGGCCAGGGAAGAGCTGAGAGTGGGACACCAGAAACACTCCCTGTGGGAAGCACTGGGACACTCTGGCACAGCAGGAGCAAAGGGCCTTGGCACTGGGGGCTGAACACTGCAGGGATGGAGAAGGTGCCATCCTTTGGGGCAGCTCTTACTGCCCATGCCTGGCTCCAGGTTCCTCTGGAGAAAAGCACATTTTTAGCCAGCAGGAAGCCTGAATTGAGAGAGCTCAGCTCAACCCTTCCCACAACAGCTTTTCCAGCCCCCAGCAAATAAGGAAAGCTTCACAACCTGCAATTTTGGGGAGTGTGGGCAGCACCAGATGAGAGAGGCCAAGGGGACTGGGACGCTCCAGGGGGCAGTGGTGGTGGTAAACATAGAAAGCCCTGCAGCATGGCATGGATGGGCATCCTCAGCACCACCCTGCCCCCAGCACACCCCAGCCTGGCCACCCACACCAGGACATGTCCCTCCTGCATTGTATTTGTCACCTCCCATCACCAGCAGCAAACGCAGGGAGCAAACTGAAGAGAGAACTGGAGCTGTGCTGGACCCCAGGCCTGGTTACCCCAGGCTGGAGCAGCTCCAGGGCTCTGCCTGCAATTCTAACCCCTGGCAGCCAAAAGGGCACGCTGGCTCCAGCACAGCAGTGTTGGCAGGGTCTGTTCCCACGTCCCTGCCACCCCCTGGGCTCCTCTGCATGGCACCCATGTGATGGCAGAGCCCCTCGTGCAGCTCTGGGGCTCATTCCCATCCTGCAGCCACCCCACTGAAGGTGCTCCCTGCCCTTCTTCTCCCTTGAGGGTCCCCTCTGCTTGGGGTGGTGGCCCAAAAAGCCCAGCTCCAAACCACTTGTGCAGGAGGCTGAACACACCCAGAGCCATGGGACAATCCCCTCCCTGGAGGTTCCTGTGCTGCAGACACCCCATGGATGTTTCTCTCCAGCCCACCTGGCAAAGGCAGCAAAGCCCCAAAGCCCCATGTGGTGCCCCAACCATGGCAGCAAACTGGGCTCCATCAGGGCTGCAAGACCCAGGAGCTCCTCCAGGGCCTGCAAACACCTTCCTTTAGGTTGGGACCCCAGACAGAAGTTTTACCCATGACATTCTGCATCAAGAAACCTGCCCTTCATTCACAGGGTGCAGAAAGAAACTCCTGTTCAGCCCAAAGCTCCTCCTGCCATGTGCTCTCACCCACCAGAAACCAGGGCACAGCAGCCCCAAACCACCTGCTCCAAAACGTGGGCTTTTCAGCCCATTAGAGCTGCCTGAGGGGGAACAAGAGCTCCAAAACCCATGAGGCAATGTGGGAAGTGAGAGCTCATTACACAATAAGCAAGATGGGGATGGACCAAGTGTGGGGGAAAGATCAGCAACAAACCCCTCTGGAATAAAAAAAAAAAAAACAACAGAAAAAGATGGGAAAAAATGCACAGGCTGAGAGAGCTGGGGTTGTTCAGCATGGAGAAGAGAAGGTCTCCAGGGAGACCTCAGAGCCCCTTCCAGGGCCTAAAGGGGCTCCAGGAGAGCTGGAGAGGGGCTTGGGACAAGGCATGGAGGGACAGGACACAGGGAATGGCTTCCCACTGCCAGAGGGCAGGGTTAGATGGGATATTGGGAAGGAATTCTTGGCTGTGAAGGGGGTGAGACCCTGGCACAGGTGCCCAGAGAAGCTGTGGCTGCCCCATCCCTGGGAGTGTCCCAGGCCAGGCCGGACAGGGCTTGGAGCAAACTGGGATAGTAGAAGGTGTTCCTGCCCATGGCAGGGGGTGGAAGGAGATGAGCTTTAAGGTTCTTTCCAACAAAAACCATTCCATGATTCATTCTCGGATCTCTGGAGACGCAATCCCTGCAGTGCAGGTTTGTGCCAGGTGAGTAATTGCTCCGGAGTCCACAAAGCCACAGAGTTATTGTGAAATTTTCCAAGGTGCTTGTGCCCAGGTGGTTGTGGCTCCCCAGGCAAAGGGCTGCCAGACCCCTGGGCATGGGGCTGAGGACATGCTCCCCTGGGAACATCCCCTCCCCATGGCACGGGCACTTCGCCTGCGAGGTGCCCTGTGAGCCGACTGCGTTAGATCCGGGGGTGATAAAACGCGTGTAATGTTGTGTTGCAAAAGGAACAATGAATGTAAATGAGTTGGAGAGGGTTTTATTATTAAAGGGAAGATGGATGGTTCAGCTATCTGGTGTGGGAAAAGCCGGTGTCCTTATTAAATGTAATTATCTGCAGCGCTAATAAAAGCCTGCAGATCTCCCCGGGTCAGGCCGCGCTCCGCTCTCCCCGCGCTCCCGAACGCTAATAAGCAGCAGCTGGAAGAGCCTGAAGAGGAGTGCGGAGATGTCCATCACACCAAGCACTTGCTAATTGCTGCTCAAGGAGAGCACGGAGCCCATCAGGGCAGCTGCTCAACTGGCCGTGCAGGACGAGGGTGCTCCGAGCCGTGGAGAGGGGCTGGAGCAGCGGCAGCACCTCGGGAGGGACGGATGGAGGGAGGGAGGGAAGGAGGGAGGGAGGGAAGGATGGAGGGAGGGAAGGATGGAGGGAGGGAGGGAAGGATGGAGGGATGGATGGAGGCAGGAGCTGCGTTTCCCAGAGCGTGGATGGCAATGCCACCCCTGTGCCCCTGTGCCCAGCTCCTGCAGCTGGAGGGAGACTCGGCGGCTCCTCCTGCCTTGCCCCGGGATGCTGCTGGTGCAATACCAGCCCCGCTGACCTCAAAGGGATGAGAACAAAGGCGGGATGCGGAGGGGAGGAGGAATCATCCCAAATGAGATGCTTCGAAGTGCTTTGATCTGCTATTGTTTTAATTAATGCCTCTAATAAGAATGGGAGATTCTGGATAAAGGATCCCTGGATCATCAATTTAATGAGCTTTCCCTCTGGAGGACGTGCGAACAAGGCTGCTGGTCTGGCCTGGAAACTTCCCAGCAGCGCCAGCGCAGGCTCGGGAAAGCTGGAGCCGTCCTGGGAAAGCTGCGGGAGCGGAGATCGGGCAGGGACTGAGGCTGGGAAAACAAATAGCCCTTTCCAGCTTTCCCTAAGGAAGCACAAACCGCCGCAGTCCTCATCGCTTTTAGGGGATGTTTCCAACCCGATCTCTTAGACATTCCAGCGGCTGGAGAAAAACCTTCAGGAAACCAGAATGATGGTTTTTGGAGGGCAAGATGGTCCAGCCAGTGTGTGTTAGAGGGGAGAGGCTGAGCAGGGTCCCCTGCCCGGGTCTGGAGCCTGGAGCTTCTCTGGGAGCTGTGGACACCCAGATGGCAGGAGCAACAAGGTGGGGGCAATGGCTTGGGCACATCCCCCGAATGCACAAGGGTTTGGATTAAGAATTACTTGGGCTAAGGGATGTCCACCAGCCTGGAAGGGTCTGACCAATGAGACAGGCTAAACTGAGCAGCTGATCCAACACAGAGAATTTTCTTGCATCAGATCCAGAGCAGCTGCCCTTTGAAGCCCAACTCTCCCTCCCAGATTCTGCAGCCTCTGTGCTGGAGTTGCAGGATGGAACCTGCTGGGAGGACAAATCCCCCTGACAGACCCACCTGGATCACCAGCTCTGCTGTGCTCACTCCTCATCCCACTGCAACCAGTACCCAACCAGTTGCTGCTGCTGCAGGCAGGAAAACCTTTGGAAAGAGCTCTGTTGGGATCCAGCTCTGCAGGGACTGTAAGGACTGAGCACTGGGGTGTGGTCTGGGCTATCGTCTCCTCCTCGGGTCTGGCTCCTCCAGATACATCCTGGTGGATCACCCCTGACCCAGGTGCTGCTCTGCCATACTTTGCCTGCAGGTTCAGTGGGACAATGTGGCTGGGCCTGAGGAGGGGCTGAGAACCTGCCAGTTGGGGCAGGACCTTGCAAATCACATCCCTCCCCTTCAGCAGCACCAAAAGAGGGGCTGGAACAGGGGCAGGCAGAGCTCTGCAAAACCCTGAGAAGGCCCCATGTGCTCACCCTCCAGGTTGTGGTTCCCTGGGGCTCTTCCCTGCTAGAAAGGGGCATGTCCAGAGGGGTGCCCAGTCCCCCCAGTCAGGCACTGGGGAGAGGGGACTAGGGAGTGCCTGGCAGCTTGACAGGCACTGGCAGTCACACTCCTGACTGTGATTAATTGCTCCAATGAAATAATTGTTGTTCCAAGTCTTCTCTTGGTTGTACAGGTTGTGCCCCTGGGATGGACAGATGGACAACCAGCCCCCACATCCCCTCCATGCTCCAGGGATTGCCAGGGGGGTGGCACAGACATGCCCAGGGGGTGGCACACACATGCACCAGGATCCACTGATCTGACAGACCCCAAAATTCCCAGGCAGCGTTTTCCAATCTGAGCCCGACTGTTTCCCTCATGGTCAATGACAGAGCCCTGGAGTGGCTGCTGTGCTGCAGCTCCCATGGGAACGGTGGGGATTTCAGCTGGAGAAGGTTTGCTTTCAGTTTTGTCTGATCAAGGAATAAATAGAGGGAATTTTCCCCCCCATGTGTCTGTATGTAATTTCAGGGTGGGAAGTTGTCATTTTTCTGCTGGCAGCCTTTGCTGTCAGTTCTCAGGGATGTCATCAGAGCTGCAGGACTCGGGCCAGCTCCCATCAAAGCCCGTGGAAATGACATTCTGCTTCCCACAGCCTCACCAGGATGGATTTGGCTGCTGTGCTGCTGTTCCAGAACATGAGGTGAATTGAGGGTGCTCCATAAATAATCACCATTACCAGGAAAGCCTGGCACACGCTTCCCCAGGTCCTCCCTGGCTGCCAGAGCCATTCACCTGCCTTGGTTTGCCAGCAGGATGGCACCCAAGGCACCTGGTGGGTGATCTGAGAGGTGACCACGGGTCCCACAGTGCTGTCACTGCCCAGGTCGGGATGTGCCCACAGAAACAGGAGTCTTTCTTGCCCCAGAAATGCAGATTCTCATCTCACAGTTCCTGGTGTTTTTTGTGAAACATCTCCGAGAAACACAACTCCCACCAGCCCCTCCTGACACAAGAAATCCCTTTGGCCATTGAACCTGATGTCCCATGGGGGCACAAATCTCTTTCTAACAGTGACAAAGGTCTGATTTAACACCCAGCTGGGCTTTTTGGGCTCGTCCCTTTAGCATCCAGTTGGAGTATTTTTGGGCTGGCAGGGATGGCAGAAACCATCAAGATGAAACATGGGAGGGCTGAGAGTTCACTCTGTGCTCTGATGGGATGCTTTGGTGGCTGGAAGAGCAGCAGATGAAGGGAGTAGAGGATGCTGAGCCACCTTCATACCCAGCCCCACAGCAGCTCCCATCATTGGAAGAGAGCACTGGGTTGATCTAATGGTTATAAAAATTTCCTTCTGGCACCTTCCCCCCCTGCAGATGAGGAAGGAAAGCTGATTTTTTTTGCAGTTTCATTTACTAGAGGCTGAAAGATTCCTGTACAGGGCTGGCTCCCTGTCCTCCAGCTAGTTAGAGCACAATCCTGCCTAAATTGTCTTTTTGATAACTGTTCTGGCTGCAAGAACAGAGGTTCCTGTGGGGAATTCACACAGGGCTGCCTCCCGCTCCCCCATCCTTCATATTGCAATATTGCTCTTTACCCAGCAGAAGATATTCCTAATCGGCTCCACGGAAAGCAATAAAGCCTTTTCAACACTTCATTGGCTCTGACATTTGAGGTGGGTGGTGGGAGCACAGGTGGAGGAAGGTGCTCCCTGGCCCCTGCAGGTGCTGAGGAGGGGTGGCTGCTGCTATCCTGTGGGGCATTGCTCCAGCCTGTGGGGCATCACTTGGGCTTATGGGGTACTGTTCTGTCTGTCTTGTGGGGCAGAATTCCGGTGTGGGGCGTAGTTCCATCTTATGGGGCATTGCTTTGTCCATCTTAAGGGGCATCACTCCACCCATCCATCTTATGAGGCACTGCTCTGTCTGCCTTACAGGGCATCACTCCTTCTTAAGGAGCATTTTTTGTCTTATGGGGCATCACTTCAAATTATGGGATACCATTTCATCCATCCATCCATCCATCCATCCATCCATCCATCCATCCATCCATCCATCCATCCATCCTATGGGGCAGCATTTTATCTTATGGGAAATCCCTCCCTCCCTCCTTCCTTTTCTCTTATGGGGCATCACTTCATCATTTGGGACATCACACCATCTACCCATCTTTTGGGCATCACTTCACCTTTTGGGCATCACTCCCTGTGGGACATGTCTCTGGGCTGTGTGTGGGTCTCTGCAGCACCCCACAGCACCCCAGCACCGCAGGCAGCCCCAGTCCATGCCAGCCTGGATGCCCCTCCATGCAGCAGGAGTGTTTCCCACGTGGATGCAGCCCCGTGGGTTCCTCCCTGCGCTCTGCGACCCAGCACAGCCTTTTGCCACCTCAGAGCTCCCTGTTTGAGGCTGCAGCTCCTGCCCCAGCTGTAATGGCTCAGCTTTATGAGGCTGTGCCTGCAGCCTCCGAGCCCTGGGAGGGTTTGAGCTGGAGCAGGAGCAGCGTGCTGAGCATCCTGGCACGATGCCTCTGCTCCTATAAAGCGTCATGTTTCCAAATGGGTAATTACTGCACTGGGATTTATGCAGTACTTCCTCTAAGTGGTTGTGTGGGCTGCCATTCCTCGATGAATTAAAAAAGAAAAAAAATAGAAGAGAAAAAGAAGGATAAAAAATAAAAGGAGCCTGATGCAGCAGTGGTGAGGCGAGGGCAGAAATGAGCTCAGCGTGCTCTGCCCTTACCTGGCAATAATGGGAAAGTGCTCTTTCAATTGAGCTGTTCCATTCTTTTGCCCTGAGCTATGAGAAGTAGATTGGATGAAAATTATCAGGCTCCCTGTCTAGAATAAATATTCTTGAAATGGAGCAAGTCATAAATAAGCGAGCAGCAATATCCTGGGTTATGAAGATATAATTTCTATCTTTAATAGCTGAGTAGGCCCCGGGGACTGTCTGGAAGTGGCCTGCCTGGCCCCAGTATTGATGAGGGGAAAAATACAAACAAGCAAAAAGGAGCTTTTGTTTCTTTAACCCTGAAATTATTGATACTTGGAGGGAAATAACGCGGTGCTGTGGCTGGAACGTGTGTCTCCATCGCTGCAGAGGGTGGGGAGCTGCTCCGGCAGGATTAGCCGGGCTCAGCCCGTGGTTTATCCCTTGGCAAGGCTGCCCCAGGCTCCCACCAGAGCCCCGCCACTGCTGGTGGCACCGTGGCACCATCCCTGGCACCGGGATGGCGCTGCTGGCAGATCTCCGTGGTGGGGACACCCGTGACAGGAGGGGATGGGAACCTGGTGCACCAAGTGGGGGGTTCCCCACCTTCGAGCAAGGGATGGGGGGAGCACCCCCTCCCAGGCAGAACTGAATAAAATGCCTGTATTTATGCACAGAGAGAAGTTCATAAAATACAAGTTTTGATTTCCAGAGCTGCTGCCAGCCCCGCCTTCGGAACCTGCAAGGTGGGACAATGATTAATAAGAGTTGACGGGATGAAGCTCCAATTTTGATGGGATTAGACTTAATGGTTTTATTTTTAAAAGCCATTTAATTACTAATCAGCTCTCCCTTACAAGCTAATACGTGCTGGGGCTGTTTAAAGCAGTCTGGGAGGGGGCTTTGCTGGCGGCAGCTGGGATGGCTCTCCGGAGCTCCTTAGAAACGTCCTGCTTGTCCCGCTGAGCCGTCTGTGCCACCGGCATGGCACTGCCCGGGGCTGGCACTGCCCGGGGCTGGCACTGCCCGGGGGAGCTGTCCCTGATCCAACAGCCCTGGGAATGCCCGAGGCCAGGCTGGACGGGCTCTGGAGCAACCTGGGCTGGTGGAAGGTGTTCCTGCCCATGGCAGGGATTGGACCAAGATGGGCTGTAAGGTCCCTTCCAACCAAACCAGTCTGGGATCCTGTGATCCCATTATGGGGTTGGGGGGTCAAATGGATCAGTCAAAGCACTGGTGCTTCCAACACTAGTG
>JAOXXN010000311.1:41101-51493 GCA_026770055.1 Myrmophylax atrothorax
CACCAACCCCCTGCTGTGGGATCCCAGGGTGGGTTGGGAGGGACCTCAAAGATCATCCAGTTCCACCAACCCCCTGCTGGGGGATCCCAGAGTGGTTTGGGTTGGGAGGGACCTCAAAGACCACCCAGTTCCAACCCCCCCTGCTGTGGGATCCCAGGGTGGTTTGGGTTGGGAGGGATCTTAAAGACCATCTCTGCCATGGGCAGGGGCACCTTCCACTAGCCCAGGTTGCTCAGTCCTGTCCACCCTGGCCTTGAACACCTCCAGGGGTGGCAGATGCAAACCCACTGACCACTGTGCAAGAGGTGAGCATTAAACACAGAATTCCTGCTGGTTTTAGGGAAACCAGAAGGATGGAGCTGCCTGTGCCACCCACTGAGTGCCCCACAAGCAGATTTACCTTTGCTTCTGGTGTGACTACTGGCTTTGGAGGGAACTGCACCTCGGTAGCTTTCAGGATTGTGTTCTCCTGCAGAATATCTTGTTGTGACTGGTTGTGACCAAAGGGCTACCAAAGGAAACGAAAACAGTTGTTAAGTGTTGGTGACAGGCCTTAAAACCCCTGCAACACTACTGTTTATCATCACCTGACATCAGCATTTTCCAGGCAAGCAGCCCATGACTGCTGGGAAGGTGCTGGAGATTCCAGCCAGGACACACTGCTCCCACACTTCACTGAACACAAGGGCTCAAGCTGGAATGTGTCTGGGGTGTCTCTGGCTCAGCCAGGAGGCATCTCCACCTTCCTGCAGACCCTGAAGGTCTGTTGCAGCATGTGTCATCCATCTGAGCTGATGGAGATCCACCCACTCCAGTCTCTGCTGGGCTGGCTCTGGGCTGGCTCCCCGTGTGTGACTGACAGCTCTGAGCAGCACAGGCTGTGTCAGCCCTGGCTTTCACAACACTTGGTTACCAGGGGCTCCTGGAAACAAGAGCCCATGGAATCCTTTTCCTTCTCCAGCCTATTCCTCCTGCTGTTATAACCCAAATTACCTTCTTTCATTACAAATCTTTCCCTGATCCACACTCTTCCCTCCCCAAAGCCATCCCAAACACTCCCAGAGTGGGTCTTTGTACCTACTTTTTTTCCTTTTCCCCTAAACACTTGCAGCCCTCAAGCCCACAATGAAGACTCAGGGCTTTGAAAGTGTTACAAAACAAAACCATACCAAGAACCTCAGTGCCCATAATGGTTTCTGGGAAGATGCCCAGTGGAAAGAGATGTTCTGCAGAATGTCTTTTCAGAAGGAAATGCCACACAGAGCAAAACACACCCTAGGACATTGTCCCCACTTCATTAGCAGGGACTCTGCCTTGGAACTGATGGGAAGGAGACAAGGTGGAAGCACCTAAGCCTGGGGAGAAGGAAGAAGAAGCCCAGGCTGCTCCCAAAAGGTTTGGGAAACACCACTAAGAAAGGAGTTAGATGCTTTCTTACCTTTCTGCCATAGAGACACTGATAGAAGATGACTCCCACTGACCAGACATCAACTTTATTCGAAATCTTTGGAGGTTCTTTCCCAACCACAAAACATTCTGGTGGCAAATACCTGATCAGAAGGAAGTGACAACAGGTTATGAGCAGCAGCTCCAAATACTTTGGATGATTTTCTTTAGAAAGGAAAGAAGAATCTTCTATGATGAGATACCGGCTTGAGATTTGAGGGACCCCATTTCATTTCCATCTCTGGGCCAGGATCACCAGTGCCCACTCTCCTTCTGGGAACAGGGATCCCAAGGACTCTCCAGACACTCATGTTCTGAGCTGGTCAGCACAGGGAGTTTCTTTTCACCAGAGCACATCAGACAACTCCATTTTCTTTTATCTTCAGGCCTGGAGTTTGTTGTTGAAGGGCTTGGCCAACAATTCCACAATGGAAGCACACAGCCAGAATACATATTGCCAGAAATACAACCCCAGATGCCACATCCCACTTAGACACTCAGCCTTGCTCAGGGCACAGTCAGGGACATTTTTAGGGACAGAACAAAACTGCACAAAAGGCCTCAGCAAATGCTCTGTGCAGCCGTTGCCCGTGGTGACAGTCAGCAGCTTGGGGGACATCTAAGAGTCACCCTTGGTGGCACTCACCATGGGGCTGCCCTCAGCCACTGACACTTGGCACTGAGGATTAAAGGAGTGCTGGAACATCTTTCACATGACACTCAAGTGAAGCCCTGGCTATAAGCACTGTGAGATTGACATCTTTTTTGAGAGCTAACTATGGATTTTCACTCCTCGTTTCAGGGGAACACTCTGTCCATCTCCCTGGTGTCCCTGGATTCCCAAATAGGTCCAGCATTCTCCTTGTCCTTGTTTAAGATGTGAGGCAGTGCCACTCTGGACTGGGAAAGAGCAGCCAAGCCCCACTCCAGAGCTCTCAATCTCAGCAGCATATGCAGCTTTTCACCAGCCCTTTGGAGCAGAGCTGCTTTTCAAACACGAACCCACTGAGCAGCGAAAAGCTGCCAGCCTCCAAAGGAGCTGTGTGACAACAAGAGCAGTTTCCAGGGTCTCAAACCTCCAGTGTCTCAAGCTGTCACAGCCAATGGCAGCACACACAGAGCTGAGACAGATCCAAAGCTGTTTATAAACTGTTCTTGATCTGAACTTGCAAGTGCCCCAGGCAACGCTTACCAGTAAGTCCCAGCCCCCTGCGATGTCAGCTCCATGCCATCCACAGAGTTGTAGCTGTCATCATCCATGATTTTGGAAAGTCCAAAATCTGTGATTTTTATCTCTCCACATGCAGTACCATTGACTAGAAGAATGTTACCTAGAGAGGGGACACAAACAGCCTTTAGGATACACATTCAGCAAGGAAACAACAGGAATAAAAAGGCACTGAATTCTGGCTCTGCAGGAGGACAAGGGACCCACACTGGGAGCTGCAGCAGCCTGGGGCAGATGGTTTAACTCTCAAAACCCTGAGCTCCAGAGACAACCTGGCTCCCACCAAATGCTAGAACTGATCTGCCCATCCTTGAATGACCCAGTGGCCTGATATGACTTGGAGCCTCCAGATCCTGAGCCCTGTTAACCAACGAGTTTGGTGCCCAGGCTGTTTTGACCCCTCCCAAAGGTCCTGTTGGAAGGGCAGGTCAAAAAGGAGGATTAAGCAGGAAGTGCACACACAGAGTTCTGACTCATTCTGCCCAGAAGTTCTGACTTGTCCTGGCCTCTCAACAAGCCAGAAACTCTCTCCTTCCTGGCAGTGCTCCCCAGTGACTTTCTAAGCTCAAAAAGGACAACTACTGCTTAGGCAAGAGTCTTTCAGAAATCATCAAGGATCAAGAAGGCAGACCAGCAGTGTTTTCCCCCAAGCCTACAATCAAGGAGCAGCACTGAGTGGTGGCAGTGGGTGAAGCACAGCTGGACACAGCTGCAGGCAGGGCTCACACAGCTCTGAACAGGGTCAGCAGAGCCAGAGCAACAGCACCACCTCCTGTCACAATCCTCGTGGTGAAGCAAGAAACCACATCACACACGGGTTACACAATGCTGATGAAGTGGCACCAGAACAGGGAGACAAGCCAGGGATAACTGTCCAAAGAGATGGATGAATTTACTAGGCCAGCAAAAAAGTCATGTCACCAATACACATCACCCCAAACAAACCCCCCTCCTGTGATTCTGCCCAATGGTAAGGAAAAATCTGCAACATTTGGGGAGGATCTTCTCCAGGGCAGATGTAGCTCAAGTAATTCAAAGGCAGACCTGTGCAGTTTGTGTGTCCTGAGCTTTGGGAGCTGCCCCACGATATAAAACCCTGAACATTTCCAAATCAACTTATGTCATGAAATTCTCAGCCAGATGATTACAGAAAGAACAAGCCAGAAGAATGGGAACTTGAAGCACACTAGTGATTGTGGGAACCTTCATGAAGCAATAACAGAGGCTCTCAACAGCAGAACACAAGCATGACATTAAGAAAATAAACACAGACACTCAGTGGTTGAAGGGCTCCTTCTGAATAAGGAGGCTCCTTTTTCTAGAATGTTACACTTCCTTGTTTTGTGTTGCAATTCTGGGAGACAATACCCTTTCCACAGCATGTTCTATGCATTTGGGGTTTTTTTTTGTTGCAAGCTACTTTTCCCAGACAGCCCTGTCTCCTCTGTGCTGTCTGACCAAAGGAAGCTGCCCCATGTTACCTGTAACCCAGTACCTTTCATTAGCACCCTTAAGCACAGCATACCTGGTTTAAGGTCATAGTGTATGATGGGAGGTTTGATTTCATTTAAGTATTTTAAAGCATTCACAATCTGCATGATAATGGATCGTGCCTCTTTCTCTGACATGAGCTTGTGCTGCTTCAGGTAGAAGTCCAGATCATTCCCCTCACAGTATTCTAACACTGTACAAAACCTGAAAGCAAAACAGCAGTTGTTGTAATTAAGGCACCTGACAGAAACCAGAACATTTTGTTATTGCCTGCCTGTAACTCACCTATTTGGTCAATATATTAAATTAAGAGTCTGCCAGCCTATTAATTCTTTTCTAAAAATAAGCTACCAGGAGCACAGGCCTCAATGCTCAACAGTCCAAAGGTCAGAGATCCCCCATTAAAGACCCAGGAGCTGAAAGCTGTACCAGCTGGGGAGTTTGCTCAGCCCAAAGAGCAGGATTTACCAGTAAAGCACCACATCTGACACAACCCAACCCCCTGGTTTGTGACTACAAACCCAGTGTGTGCTGAAAGGACACCTCAGATAGCTCTGCAGCACAGTCTAACACTGGGGTGGGCATCCTCTGGAGCCTTCTGGAAAGTTTTAACTGCTTTGTAGTGAATAAGTCAAAGCAAGGGAAAGGAAAGCAACACAACTTACGAGTCGGTGTCCAGCGAGAAGTAGTCGTAGAGTTTAACTATTCGAGGATGATCCAGTTCTTTGTGGATTCTGTACTCTCTACATGCATGTCTGAAAGCAGCAAAGCCTGAGCATTAGTCATACCAAGGGACTTTATTCTTAGTTCTGCAGACAGTGAACCCAGACACACCACACAGCACCAGCTTCAACCAAACCCCTGCACGCTCCTCACAAGGGCTCAGAGAAGGCAAAGGGAAGGAGGAGCTGCACAGAACAGCCCTTGGGAAGCACAGAACCCCAGAGCAGCTCCAACACTGGCAATGCTACAGAATAACTCATCTTGATTAATGGGACTGCTTGCCAAAATAGAATAACCTCATAAATCCTTAAGGGATCCAACATAGACGAATACAGAAGTCAGCAAGTTCTAGAAAAATTCTATGAAGCTCAACAGCCCAACTTCCAAACTTCAAATTCAGCTTAGTCTGTCCCAGTGACTTGTTGGGGAATTAGGATCACAGCTTTACCCTGGAAGATCTAAGGAGAAGGCTTGTCTGCCACTCTGGAGAGCTTCCCTAACCCATGGCATTAGGGAGCAAGAGTTATACAAACAGCAAAAGCCTTCCAATGAAGAATTTCTTCCTAATATCCAATCAAAACCTACTCTCTTCCAGTTTGAATCCATTCCCTGTGGTCCTGTCACTCCAGGCCCTTGTAAACAGTTCCTCTCCATCTTTCTTTAGGTTCCCTGCAGGCACTGCAAGGCCACAGTGAGGTCACCCCAAAGCTTCTCCTCTCCAGGCTGAACAATCCCAGTTCTCCCAGCAAAGCTGCTCCATCCTCTGCCCATCCTGGTGCCTCCTCTGGACTCTCCAGCAGCTCCATGTCCTTGCTGTGCTGGCCCCAGGGCTGGAGCAGCTCTGCAGGTGGAGTCTCACCTGAGCGGAGGGGCAGAATCACCTCCTGTGACGTGCTGGCTCTTCTTCTTTTGATGCTTTACTTCAAAGTCTTACTCATGGATTAGGACCACACTGTGCTTTGAACATTGTACAGACACAAGAAGATAGTCCTTTCCTCAAATCACTGAAAACTGGGTGTAATGGGGTAAATAGATAAAGGATGATGGAGAAATAAAATGGCTTCACGTTTCACCACGGGAGGCTTAATTTGGATATTTGAAAGAATTTCTTCACAGAAGGGGCTGTCAAGCACTGTAACAGGCTGCCCAGGGCAAGGGTGCAGTTACCAGCCCCAGAGGGAGTTAGAGACATGCAGATGCAGCACTAAGGACATGGGGCAGTGGTGGACCTGGCAGTGCTGGTCAGTAGTTGAACATCTTAGAGGTCTTTTCTAACCAAAGTGATTCCATGATAAATGAGCCCATAATGCAGGTTGGGTCATCACCTCAGCACTTCAGCAATCTGTTGTTTGCTGCTCCATCAACAGAAAACAGGCATTTAACTGGGATTTTGTATTATGAGAGAGATGTGCAGCTGTTTATAGGTGACTGCTTCGAAACATGAAGGACAGCAAAGGGAAACACATTTTGAAAATGTAGCAACTGAGTGGTGAAGGTTGTCATGAGAGGTAAGACAGGAGGGAGATGAATCTTTATTGGGATAAATCACAGAGAGCTTTGTATTTGAAGACAAGGGGCTTATATTTGTGACTGACAATGAGGAATCAATGGAGGAACCCAGAGGGAACGATGTAAAACAGACACTAAAGGGGCATCTCCGGGAGAGCTTTGCCAGAGTTCAGGGGTTCGTTTGTCAGAGACGTTTGTACCTTCTGAAAAGTTCTGTTCTCTCTGGATTGTTTTCTGTATTCTGTGGCCTTTCCACTGAGCCTGTCTGAGCAATTAAAGAAGAAATGCATCCTGATCCCATGTCAATCTCTGGACATGATAATTAAAATAACTGCAGTGTATATTAACATTCAGTTAAGTAGGTCATGCAGAACCTCCAGGGGTACTATTTCTGCTGTATTTTATCACTAAGCCAGAGATGAAATCAATTTTTATCACGTTGTAGTGATAAGTGATTAGTTTTTTGGTCACTTTGCTGCCCATTGCAGTTGTGTCTGTTTTGTAAAATTGCTGAATAGCAAAGTGAAATCCCCTTGTGTACAGCCCTGGAAACAACCTTCTCATCAAAAATGCTGCAAGTTCACAAACTTTCTGAGATCTTTTGCTTCATTTATTTCTCTTCAGGAGCAGAGATTGTGTTAGTTGCAGGAATTACACACATATGGAGAAAATAAAAAGTTTATAGTAATATAGTTGTATTTTTAGTTGTCAGAGCACTAATGCATCAAATGTTTCAGATGAAATATCTAAAAGTGACAGTTTATGAACTTCCTAAAAATAAGAAGCCAAAATGGTACTAAATTGTTTCTCTCTTCTGCTGACTTTCAATATGAATATTATTTTAGATATTTTTGGGAGTATTTTAATAAAACCATGTGAGGGAAATATTTTGGAGCTCCCATTTAGTGGAAACCTGCCAGTTTTAGTAAACTTTACTGAACAGCTTTGAGGTCTGATGGAGCTTTGTGTTTGTGCAGAGCAGCGTTTGTGGCTGAGGGTTACCCAGCAACATAACCACTGAAAATCAAAAAGAACCTACTGACAAGAACACTTTCCATGCATTAAAGACATCATAAAGGCTTTAGATTTATTCTAATGTTAGAAGTAATTAAATGTATTGTAATGATGTAATGAAATTGAATTGATTGCTTGCACTGGAAGTTATGTACATGACATTTTTATTATTACTTTACATCTGAAATATAAATAATCCTCTTTCAACTAAGATATGCAATAATTTTTGCTGTAGCTCTTAAGAATCTATTCTGAATTAGTGGGTGTAAGAATGTCAAATCATTGTCAGAGTTACATGTTGTAATTTATTCTTTAAATACCTTCTTTTAAGTGAAAACATTGATTGCAGTTTTCATTACTGTAATTTTTAGAGTGGTAAAATCAACATATGATGACACTGTCAAGTCTTGGGATATGAGAACAGGAAAAATACTTGACTGTATCCTTTTGGATGCCTCTTGCAGAAGGTACAACTAAAACATTCTTATTTCTTGCTTTGGTACTGATAAATAAGAAAACACAGGGTTCTTTGTTAGCACAATAAAATATAGTTGGGGCAGTAGGTTTGATTTTAGTCCTAGTTTTGGTGCTGCTTATTGATGATCTCAGGTAAGTCCGAACATGAGCATGTCCACTTTTTCAGA
Organism: Myrmophylax atrothorax; assembly: GCA_026770055.1. Taxonomy (NCBI): domain Eukaryota; kingdom Metazoa; phylum Chordata; class Aves; order Passeriformes; family Thamnophilidae; genus Myrmophylax; species Myrmophylax atrothorax. Next base: position 49,157 of record JAOXXN010000311.1, read on the forward strand.
TACAAATGGGTATGGTAATAATAACCTGTCTCAAAAGATACCCCTAAGATTGATTAAATTAACATTTTGAGATTTGAACAGTGTGGCTTAATCTAATTCTAAGTTTATTACTAATGCCAAAATAGGAAAATTGTATCCAAAGACATCTACCAGCTTTTACCAAAGTACTAAGGCCTTCCTTCTGAATCTGCCTATAGGTTACAGAAACTGCTGTCAAAGTCTCTCAAACCCTCGAGCATGATTCTAAAACCTTTTATTTTCCCTTTGCTGGGCAGTAGAACATGAAGGCTTTGTGACTTCATGTGATATTTCTTGTGATGAAGGTCTGGGGTGTCTGGTTCAGACAAAGACAATGCCATGGATGTTTTTGCTGCAGTGTGTGCAACAGCAGTGGCACATCTCCAAAGTAAGACTTAGGACCTTTGCATCTTGTTTATGCAGCTCTTGACTTTTTTTTAATTATTTCTTACAAAGGAATTGGGAAAATTAATTAATTCAGTTCAGTTCAAATACCATTACTTGAGAGAGGCAAAAGAGACCCACATGTAAGACATTAAACCCATTGACTACAAAACAGAGATAAGAGCCCAAAATTACACCAATACTGATGGAGTTTTTAACAATAATTTTCCTGTGAAGGTAATTTTGCTCCTGAGACCTCAGTTTTGTGAAGCTTCCACTCAGGTCAGGGAGTTTGGCACTGCCTTCCAAATATATGAGCAGCCTTATAAATGTCAAGTTGGCTTCAGTGAAATCAGAGCCTGATGGCAAACTTGTTTAGAATTAAAAATAAAAAGTGCAACAAATGGATTGTAATAATTGGAACTGTCTCTGTCAGGTGACACAATCAGCAGAGCAGAAGCTGTTTTTCCTCACCTGGCCTTGCTCAGTGTGATGTCCTGAGCCCTCACCTGATGAACTCCCTCTGAAGACAGGAACACAGGAAAAGCATTATGTCAGTGTAGGGTGTTGTTACCATTTTCAGAAGGAAGGATTTAACAACAGAGATGTCTAATCAACCCTTAAAAAATCCATGGCATTAAATAAACTCAACCAATTGAGCTTTGCATTCTTAAAGCAATAATCAGAGAGAGCCTGCCTTTAGATACTGTAATAAAATTGTCTTTGAGGAATTAGGAATTACTTGGGATGCGAAATTCACTCTACAACATTGTAATGTTTCTTTTAAATTGCAGTGGCTTCAGCATTGTTTCCTGTAAGAGATGCTCAGAATCCTTTCCCCCTCTAGATTTTGGGAAGCCTTGGAGTCCTCACCCAGTCCTGAAACATTCAGATTTCTTTCCTGAATGCTTCCAACATTAGACTTTGGTCTAGAATTGTTTAATCTTTTTCCTCTGAACGTTCGAGTTGAAATTTATGCATAGAGATGGATGCTCTTTATTTAATGAGAAATGGTTGATTTGGTGGTTGTTTGGGGGGTGGGGGTGGTGTAATTTATTAAAATGCAAGCGTGTTGTAACTGCTGAACAATTTCTTGTTTAAGCAACATCCAAAAACCCCCACCTGGCCATTTGTTCTGTAATAGCTGGGGCTCAGTCCTGCAGAATGCCCTCATGCAACAAGGGAGTGAAGCCCATGCTGGCTGTGAGGTTGTGAGCAGCTCCAGAGAGTTCACAGAACCATCACTGTGGTTCAAATTCAGAACATGCCTATGATGCTTTGCTGGCTGCAGACAGGGAGCTCCAAGTTGCAGGAGGCTCTTTGACCATTAGGTTACAAAAGCGCACCCTGTGCTCTTCATCTCAGCTTCAGGGGGCACCAATGGTATCTCAGAGTGCTGCTTTGCTGCTGCTGGTCATGACTTGTGCACAGCATCCTGGGCCAAAAGGTCAAAAATGTGGGAGAATTTCAATGTCCTGAACCTGTTTCCTTGAACAAAGGATATGAGGATTCTGTTGGTTCCTACCATTTTAGTCAATAAAATGAATTATCTTAAACTAGTGGGTGATGTGTCTCAATATTTGTGTATAGGACATCTCATAAACCACGAGTGACCACTCTAATCATGTAGGTAACTAATTCATCATTTGCAGGATAACATGTCTAATTATGAGACAGTGATGTCCCTGTAAATAAGTAGATTGAAGTTGATGGTCTGGGTTCTGTGTTAATCAGGCAACTCAAACTGTTGCTTAATTGATATATCCATTAAGAAGTATAATAAAAAGATCATAATGGAATGAAAGGCACAGCACTATGTTAGAGGATTAACTTAGCACTTGTGGATATTCTCCTAACATAAGTTAGCTGAAAAAAACTCATTCAGGAAGTGCTGTACTGATCTGCAATAATTAGGAAAATGTGAATGTCTTTGGT
>JAOXXN010000311.1:54779-68410 GCA_026770055.1 Myrmophylax atrothorax
GAACACAACACTCAAGGTGTGGCCTCACCAACACAGAGTACAGGGGAAGGATCACACACTGCACAGACAGGAGCTGATGTATCTTTACACCTCCTTGTTTTTAACATTTTAACATTGTGTTTAATTAAACAGCTTGTTCTGTGGTCCTGCTCCTTCCCTAAGTGCTGTGCAGCTGTTTCTGTAGGAATTTCAATTCTGCTGGCACAAAAAGGACAGCCCTCAGGAATAAGGGCAGGCATGTCACGGTGCCACGTGGGGATGGGGCTGCAATCAGACAGGATGGGAAATGTGAGAGGAACAACACTGTGTCCTATTAGTGGTAAGTGCCAGAACAGGTCAGAGTGTCCCTCAGTGCCATGGGGAAGTCCTGACAAACTGTTTGTCCAGTTGGAAGTTCAGGTTCCCTCAAACATGACATGAGAACTCCCATCACTGTGGCCAGGGCTGCAAACCTCAATGAAAACTGCCCCTTGAGCAGAATGACTTCTATCTGTGATTCAAGGGACATTGTTACCCATCTGTCTTGTGACTCTGCTCCTTCCCTTTCCAACTTGCTCTATTTTTAGAGATAAAGAATGAGCCAGTTTCCAAAAGTGGAGAAGGATCAGCTCAGCTTCAGACAATGCCACGATCCCAGCACATTACTTCATTTTCCATTAAGGTCCATTTCCAAATGGATTCCACCATTCCAGGGTGGCAGAGCCACGTGCCAGGCGAGATGGACCTGCAGTTAATCCCCTGGGAGCAGTGTGGGAGCTGTGGAGCCAACATTCCCCTGCCCACATCACTTCCCTTTGTTCACAGGTCAGTAAAGCACAATGGGCACAGTGCCAGCAGATTCCATGTGTGCAGTAACTTTCCCTTCCACTGAAAAAACCAAGGAGTAGAGAGGCATAAATGAGGCCTTGAGTTCAATTTGTGTGTCAAGGTTACAGGAAAAAACCTCAGAGTGGAGCTTGGGCACCATCTGAGAAAAGGCAGGGCAACATTTGCTCACTTCCTTTTTGTTTCATTTAGAAAACTGCTTGGCAGAGATCACACCTAACCAGAAAATGGCAGAAGACATCTATTTTTTTTTTTTGGTCAGAATTTCATCTGTTGAAATGTCCCAGAAAACTTATTTATAGGTCACTGTAATCACTTTCAAGGTAACCAACAGCTTATCTAAATATAACCTCAGCTGCAGGTACAGTTCCTACTGAAGCCAAGGGACTTGGGAACAAATGGGCACTGCAGCTGCCTCACCAGGACTGGTTTGCAACAGCCAAGAGATTTTATTGGACTGATAAGGTTGGTTACTCAATATTGCAAAGAACTGGAAAACTCAATGACTGTTGTGTTTTGTTGCTGTGTTCTGTTTTCTTCCCTTGGCCCATTCCCTCCTGGACACATTCAGAGACCAACACCAGGCAGGTCACAGTGACAGAAGGTGCATCAAAGGAGTGGAAGTCTCTGCAAGAAATCCTAACTGTAAGGACACAAATCTATTTATTGAAGCAAAGAACATATTTCCTCAATACTACTGCCCTGGGAAAAAAATATTACAAAATCCTGGCTGTCCCTTTCCAGCAACAAAAACTTCTCACTCATCAAAGAGCAGTGACCTCTACAGAGAAAGAACTGCTCCTGTTCACAGAAAAAGAAATGCTTCTGTTCCTTGGCTGCAGCCAGTTCTTACCTTTTTGAGATGCCCTAGTCTGAGTTTGAAGATCTCCTCCTGTTCATGGTATTCTGCTAATGTTAACCTGCATAAAAGAGATGAATACATGAGATTTCACCCAAATGAGCAGCCTGTGGAACACACATCACCAGTGCAGTGACAGCTGCACAGAGGGGATCAGTGGCCAGCACAACACTTTTTAGGTAAACTCTGCAATCCAGATTTCTTAATAATCAGTCTAAAGGACAATGAAAACTTAAAACCTTAACAAAGCACATTAATTTCAAATCCAAGTGCCCAACAACACCTATTTAGGCCAGTGACTGACTTTTAACAAAGACAAACCAGAATCTTAATATGGAACACTGAAGCATAAGCATTCCACTTGTTATTTTTCCATGTAAAGTTTGCTTTACTGACTCCCTTTCAAACTTCCCTTTGTAACAGGCTGGATAATTCCACCCAGCTGCTTATTCTGGGACCAGGAGCACACCTGACCCCACAGCCATGACCTGGCATTCAGAGCTTTTTCCTGTTTCAGGTTCTGCCAAGTGTCTTCCAGGGACATCTTGTGAAATTTCCTGCATCTCTGACCTCACATATAATGGGAAAAGGGGAATAATCCCTATTTATTGGTGGTAAATGATGTGCAAAGTTGTGGTTGGTCAAACAAAGTTTTATGTTTTCCATGTGTTTTATACAAAGGGCTTGGAGCAGCCTGGGCTGGTGGGAGGTGTCCCTGCCCATGGCAGGGGTGGCACTGGGTGGGCTTTGAGGTCCCTTCCAACCCAAACCATTCCATGGTTCTGTTCTATAACCCAAGTGTGCCATGCAGGACAGAGGCAAAGCTCAGCCTTGCACTAGAACAACAACAGATCCCATCACCTGTGAAATTCAATGACATGCTGAGATCTTTAAGGTTAGGAAAATGAATCACTACATTAATTGTCTCATTTCTACCAACAAGCAATTTGGTAAAAGCACCACATGTGACCACAGAGCCCTGAATCCCATATCAACTGCATCTATTGACTCTGTACACGAGATCTGCACGTGACAGTGTATAAATATCTTTTTCTGAACCTAAACTGAGTTCAAAGCATATCCCAGGAGGGTTCCTGAAGCAGCAGTTGTGGCTCTGCACAGCACTTAACACAAAGTTAGGGCATGAGGTCTCCCCAGCATCAATGCCACAACCAGTTTCAAGAGGGGACAAAGTCCTTTGTGCAGCCCGGGGGACTGATCAGTAAATTGAGAGAATATTCAGCTGATCAAGCATCTTGAAATGCCCCAACCTCCCTCCTCTGTTGAGAATGCAGAGGGTCCACAGAGTTGAAACAAGTGCTAAAGCAGCATTAAATGTAAATTTAACTGATAAATGTAATACAAAACTCACAAGCCAAGTTCTTTTGGAAAGAATCTCGACCATAAGGAACTGCTTATTACAAATTAAAGATATGCATAAAACACAGCCAGTACCATAAATGTTCACATGTTGTGCCATTTCACATAAAGCTGTGAAATGGCCTGGATGATCCTTGTGGGTCCCCTCCAGCTCAGGATATTCTGTGATCCTGATCACACCCCCCACCCTCCCCCTGACAACCTCAATTTTAATCAGATTCAGCTAATTAAAAAGGCCATCCCAAAAGTTTAGGTCTTTCTGGCATTCTCTGGTTGCTGTATAAGGAATAAAAAGACAATTGAATAAACCAGCAACAGGCTTTGCACATATTCTTGTGCCCAAATGCTTAACAGCACCAGTGTCCTCATTAAGGCAGAGATGTAATTAGTACCACCAGATGTAACGAGCACCACCAGGCCAACACTGCCCAAAATAGCTGCCTGTGACAGCAACCACGACAGAAATCAAGGGGGCTCTGAGAAAAAACACTGCCCTGTTTCACACAAACATGCTGGAAAAACACACCACCTCTGCCCTGACCAATCTCAGACAGGCCCAGCAGATTATTCTTCCTCAATGAAAATCCTTTTCTCATTCACAGCCAGAAGCTCATTTTGGGAGAGCACATGTTTCAATTTGCATCACAGGACCTTCCCTCTCCTTTTTTAAGACACAGCAACAAGCATGAAGCAAAGAAGAACCAAAAAATCAAACAGGAATTTGGCTGTCTGCTTCTCATTCAACTTTTAGAAACATTTATTATACTTAAATTGCCCAAAAGTGAGTCTCTGTAAGAGTTCCACAAGAAGAAGCCTCCCTCCAAAAGTCAGAAAATTTTGTTCCTGATACACAATGGTCCAACAAATGCCCTCACAGGGGAACTAATGATTAAGCAGGTAGTCAGTCAGTCCAGTTGCTACAGCTGACTTGCAAAAAAACGTGTTTTCAGAAGCTACAACACTCCACAAGAACCACATCCATACCTTGGCAAGCAGTTTTTATCAACTACACCACAAGGAGCTCGTTTAAACCACAAAGATGTAACCCTAAAACACATCAGTGAAGACTGATAAGCCAGCAAGAACAGAGACCTGGTGGCACAAACCCCTGGCAGAGCTGGGTTGTGCCAAGGCAGGCTCACAGCACAGGCAGCAGCTCCCTCAGTGGCACAGCCATGACCGTTCCAGGCACATCAAGACCTGTCCTGCCATGTCTGCAGGACAAGCCACACCACAGCAGCACCAATCTGCTGAAAACAACCCCACAAACGTGGGGAAGGCTCACCCTGCCCCTCAGAAGTGAAAGTTTACCACAATGAACTGCAACACTTCAAAATATCCCCCCCCCTCCCCTCCATTGGCTTCTCCCACCTCAAACCTTGCAATGCAAAAGGAGAGCAGCTTTTAAGTTTTGTTCAGTTCTTTTTCAAGCTCACTTGGCCAGAATGAGGGGGAAATGTCTCCAAACAAGTTATTTATTTGCCCTCCAGTACATCCCACCTGATCTGCAGGTCCCTGGATCCCACTTGGGGGCACTGCCCTGCCTGCTGGGGGCACCCTGAACATCAGGATTCACCCACTGCCATCTCTGCTGTGACTGCACAAGGCAGTGGGAGCTTTTGCTTCTCATGCCCTTTTAAAGATCCAGACCAAGAATTCAAAAGGCTTCAGGAACTTTGAGGTCAGATCAAGCCCAGGAGATTTGATGGTGCAAAATGAAAAGTGTCATTGAGAGTTATGGCATTGCCTACAGCAAGAAAATGAAATCTGTAAAGGGAACTCACAGAAGGCAGGGGAAGTCCCTGAGTTAATGTTATTTCCAACTCATAAAAACTTCCAAAAAATAATGTTTTAAATTTCTTGTGAGACTTAGCTTTACTCTCTAAGAATATGAAGACTTTTACAACACCAGTAACTTCAAAAGAGGTAGGGTTAAAAATCTGTAGCACTTCCACTACCTTTCCATTTCCCTGACTCAGCAAAGAACTGCTCTGGGGACACAGGCCAATGCTCTACAGAGAGCATCTTATTTCCCTACCATCTCAAATTCACTGTTTGAAAATTCAACCTCAGAATTCTCCCCACAAAGTCCATAGAAATAAAGGCTTCTGAATGGGTACCATTTTGTTTTCCTTAAAAAATACCCCATGATTCATACCAGACAACTCTGAACTTGCAACACTTCAGTCAAACCCAATACAACGGAAATACTGAAAAAGTAACTGCATTCAAAAAAAAAAATAATAAAATGAAGCTCATACAAACTGTGGAAAATGAAAACTATTCAGAACTGCAGCCAGATGTTGCTGGGTGCCAGGCTAATCCCACAACCCCCATTTGTGCACAGAGGCAAGATCCCACTCCCCAGCAGGAGTTTGGGGCTCTATCCCCGAGCCCTGCAGTGCCCCAGGAGGGCCCTGGCACCACCTACGTTTCGTTCTCTGCCCCGTTGGTTTTGTTCTTGCGCTGCTTCTGCTCGTTGCTGGCAGGGGGCGTCTGTCCCATCGCCGGCGGCTTCCGCTTGGCCAACAGTTTTCGTTGCCTTTCTATTTCTTCCCGTTGGGAATTTATCCTTTCCTGTTGCCTGGAAAGCAGAGAGTAGGAAAAAAAAAAAAAACAACCCAGACATGAAGGGTGTGTACTTGGTTGTCTTCGGCATCTGTTCTGACCAGATTGGAAATTCATCTCTCCGATCGGTTGTAGTCGGAAGATCGGTAACAAAATGGTTTTGTACAGAAAAGGGGGATGTGCCAAAAGCAATGAGTCAGATTTTTTAAGGTATTTTTACATAAAAGGGGATTCTTTTTCTGGCTCACAGAAAGCTTGCAGTAAGTGAATGGTTTTATTCATGCAGAGGATATCCAAACCCAAGGAGTTGCTCCCTTCACAGAAACCCAGGATCCATGGGATGTCACTAACTTTCCACACGCTTTTTCCTAGAAGACTGTTCTAAATCTCACATTTTCCTGTTAAAACTATTCCTGAAGTCTGGTACTGTCTGACAAAGTATCTTTATACTTCAAAGGTACAGTTAAACTACTCTTAAGTTCTCTGGGATACAACCAACACCATTCCCAATTTCCCTGAGAAACAGTCCCTCCTCCACAGCAAAAAGACTGTCTGGAAACATTTTGCAGTGATAAAAGCACTTTGACATTTCAAGTCTAAATAACTTAAGCTTTTACATACTTAATTCACTTTTTAAAAGACACTGCAGGTAAATATTCCAAAAGTATTTCCTCCATGTCTTCCAGCACAAACTAAGGATGGATTCCAAGGTCCTGTGCCTAACAAGAGCTGCACCTCCCTATCAGACTACATAGAAGTGATGTGATTTTAAAGGATCACACATAGCTCTCTCTAATGCAATTAATTGGCCAAGTCCTACTTAAAGGTCTAGGCCAGGTGGGAATTGACTGGATATTTCCATTAACATCCTGCATAAAAGGGTCTCTGATCTTCATTTCCAGGTTTCTGCAGTCCCTTTGATCACTGTTACCAGAAGGCAGAAAAAGTTAAATAGTATGGATTTTCTCTTTTAAGCTTCTCTAGTTAAAAAAAAAAAAAAAAAAAGGAAAGAGGCAAGCAGCTAATTAGCCTTCCCTAATATATGCAACTATGCAAATCAAATTGATTGACTCACAATATATGTGAGATTTTGGCCCACCCCTCCACTCTAAGCACATCCCAGCCAGGTGAGTGCACTGAGGATTCCCAACAGGGCAGCCCTTGCTTTCCAACCCACTCAAACCATTTCACTCCAGTCCGAGCCTCTGGAGCTTTCAGCAGAAACACATTTCTCACTTCAAGGTGAAAACGTTCCCCATTGTCAGGAGCTCCTCTCTGACCCTTCCCTGCATCACTCCCACCACTCTGACACGCAAAGCTTCACACACACAACTGCTCGTTTGTGACATTTCTGCCCGTGAAGCCCAAGCCCATCCTGCGTGTCCTCACTTGATGAGGTTCTGGAAGGCGTAGCCGTCTGTCCACTGCTCGGTGAAGGACGCGCCGTGCCGCACGGTGGTGAAGTGCCCCAGCCTCAGCCGGTCCTGCATGCTCTTATCTCTGCAGGCCATCTTCTCCTGCTTGGACTGCAAACAGAACACAGAAACAGGGGAAAATACAAGCCGTGAATTGGCAGCTAAAGAGCTGGGCTGTGTTCTAAATCACCACCAATTCTCAGCGCTTTCTATTGTTCTGCTTATCTGAAATCCAGCTGAACATCATTGATCAGGTTATTGTTGGCGCTTCACACAGGTTTGACAGGTATTTGTTCACCTCCTGCCTGATATTTCAGCCTCACTTTTCCCTCCTGATTATTCCCTGGACAGCTCATCCATCCTATGATCAGCTGAAATCAGCCTGGCAGCAGGACTAAAACTATCCCTTTGTATCAGTAGCTTAGCCAGACTCTGATCAGGCCCTTACTCACTCGATCAGGTGATACAGCAGGAAAAGACACCTTGGATCATTCAGGCCCTTATTCACTCAATCAGGTGAGAAAGCAAGAAAATACACCTTGGATCATTTAGGAGTAAGATACAGTGATCAGCCAGCTCAGTCCTGGAATTGTACCATGCCCAGAAGTGACACAACCTGAGTTAGGTCACCAACATGCATAATAAACACTTGTGGTGGTGTCTGTCACAGAGTGTTTTGGTGGGGTCTGTCACAGAGTGTTTTGGTGGGGTCTGTCACAGAGTGTTTTGGTGGGGTCTGTCACAGAGTGTTTCTGGTAAGCGAGACCAAATTTCCAAGGCCTGAGAGGAGAAGAGCAAAGTTTCAGTGAGACAGGATTGAAGATGAACCTGGGAAAGCTCCCCAGTGGAGCCTCTGAAAGCCAAGTCTATCCAACACCTCAGCCAGAGTCACAAATCCTTCCAGAGAGGGGAGTCCCAGTCAGCCAAGAACAATCAGCTCTGTGACAAAGCAACTCAAACAGACTGCACGTACCAGCCAGCACCCGGGTGGCTTTGCCCATCCAGTGCCCACAAACAATAGGTGTAATAGGCCAACAGGTGAAAGAGCAATCAAACCCCCACACTGTGTAACCATCAGGAAAGCTGGAAACCTTTCAGGCTGGACACTGGTAAACAGCAGCCTGGCACTGGCCCCAGTGACTTTAATGCGTTGTTTTCAGTGTTACACAAAGCAACGGCCTCCAACTTGGCTGTCTGAAAGGACGAAAGGTCTGAATCACCTGCCCATGTCCCAGAGCAGATCTGCAATTCCACTGCACAATGAGCCACTGCTCTTGCACTGCCAGAGCTGCACAGGGTCGCTTTTTAAGTGCATGAGCCTCCAATTCAAGCACTGCCTGCTGTATTTAGAGCTCTATTTCACTTAAGCAAGAGATCACTGTGACTGTGAAAAGTAACCAAATCTAAACACTCTGAACCATTTCATCCTTTGGATTATGTTCCTATTTGCAGAGAAATAATTGAAGACAGAATACCAGTTGTCTTTTATCACTACAACAACAAGGGCAGGTTTTTACTGTTAAGATGGAGCTTTTCCAAGGACATGAGCTGTGCCTGCAGGGATCTGCCCCCTGCTCACCTTTTCTATGAGAAGCTTCTTGCTCATCGTTACACATCGATTCAACCGCTCCTTGTACTTCTCCAGCATCTTCTGCTGCTCGTCAATCTGCCTTCTCAAATCACAGTTGGCCTAAAAGGGAATAGAGAGAGCAAAGCTTGTGACTTTAAACCACTGAGAAGAGCCAAGCTGAGCATCACCTAGGCAGGAGTTTCTCCAGTTAGCTCTAGGGATCAGATTAAAGTCAGCAAACCAGCAGGATCAGAAAAAAGGAACAGGTTCCTCTTAGCAAAACATCCAAGACAAACTTAGATTTTTCACCCCCCCTCTAGAACAGGGAAGTTCTGTCATCCTGGTTTGCATGCAAGGAACTAAGGTACAAACAGACTAACACAGGGAAAAAGATTTTTTTTTAAGTTTTTTCAACATTTAAGATCTTGCCCCAGCTACCAAGTCTCAAAATAGCTTAGTCATTCCTGGACTATCCTTCCTTTTTAGCCACAATACTGGCAGAGGAAAAGGATGGGGGAACTCCCTTTGCACTTTCAGTTAAATTCTTGTTCCAGTCACTCTCCACCAGCCCCTCTATACACACTGCTCCCAGCAGCAGCTGCTGTTCAACACCAGGCAGCAGGGTTGGAGCTGCAGCCATTTGCATTGAGGCAAAGTTCAATTTAACCATCTCCCCTCCAACCAATAGTCTGGCTTCTGATAAAGAGTGAATGGTAAAAGCAAAAATAATAATAGTAAACCCCCCACATCTATTTCCTGCTTCACAGATTATTTTCTTTCAGGTGCTGAGACCAGACAAACACACAGCATTCCCTCTACTCCCTTTAAAGTGCTTTCTAATGCTTTTCAACACTTCACAAGAGCTGCCTCTCCAGCTGATGAAAGGTACATCAATTAGAACTTCTCCATTAAGACAAGACTCTTGATTTAAAGGCATTTATCTTTTACTGAAGAATACCAGTGGGTTAGGAGGTTTACTCTTTTGGTTTGACCAAAAGATGTTCTCCTCATCTCCATACACATCACTGACTCTCATGAATGAGCATTTCAGAACACAAGCCCAGGTACTGAGAGGCTCCTGGACATGCTGCTAAACAAAGGCCACAGTCACTGCTTGTGGATTCAGGCAGGCCCAAACACAGTGTCTACAAGCCAGACAATTATGCTGCAGGTAAGGCATCACTGGATTTGTTTTACCTTGCAAGTGTTGGTTCTACAGCTGGTGTACCAAATCCTGCTCTGCAGCCAGCCTGGCACAAGCACCCCAGGTATCTTTAAACAGCAGCTTTTAGAAGAGTTGTCCCACTTTAAATACTTACTCTTAATAAGTCATCTATCCTTCCCTCCTTCTTCTCCAAGTCAGAGTTCTTACTGTTTTCTAGTGCAGATATTTTTTCCATTGTGAGGTCGGACTGTGGGGAAAAGTCACCATGAACCACAGGTGAGACAAACAGGGAATGTTTCAGACAGTCAGCACATCCATCCCAGAGTAACCCCCTCTGGTCTCAACAGCTGGGTCTGAGGAGGACTGATCCTTTGCATCCTGGCAGTCAGGAGAAGAATTTTCTCCACTACCCTTTGTGTTATTGCATGGTGGGCTCCTCCAGCACAGGAGGGGCAGTCGGCCAGCACAGAGCTGGTAACTCTGAACAGGCTACAATATCCTGCAAATTTGAGCTTTATGGTTGAGCTCTGCCCACTCCTTGGTGGTCTTTGTGCAGGAGAGGTTGTATAGGGAAAAGACTTAGGAAAATACCCCACCAATTCCCAGCTGGACTATCAAGTTTACGACACGTTTCATGGGCACAGACAGGCACCTGCACACAAAGACAACAGCTGTGGGTTCTAGGGTGGTCTTGTCAGAACACACAGGTCTTCATTATAAAATATTCAAACAGAGGGACAGCAGGAATATTGAGCACAAGCTTTTGTTTCTGATAAACTGATGTATTAGTGCCCACTGGGGACAGGAGCTTTACAGTTCTGGAGTGAAACCTCTTTGGAAAGTTTTATGGGGTGCAGCACATCTCAAATACCTTCACCAGTGAAGTGAGACTTATACCCAGGAACAGAAGACACACACTCTGTTCTTTGAACATGCCAAACTCAGCACTCTGATTAAAGGGTGGGGAAGGAAAGGGAGTCAGTATGTACATGAACAGCATCTAAAACAGACAAGTCACCAGAGAGGAAACTCTCCCTGACTGCCCACACAGATTTCACACTTGTGGCTAGCAGGCACCTATCCTGCTTCTGAGAAGAGTTAGCAGACTTAAACTGGGGAGTTGTTATGCAACTGTTCTCCAAATTTCAGCCTGCAAGCTCCCACCATGGAGCAAGACACAGACTTGGCTGACTGTTGCCTCTCTACACATGCCCAGCATGGGAAAGCTGAGAGAGAACATCTGCCAGCACTGCACATCAGGCAAGAGGGGCCTGCATCCCAAAAGACAGAAGAGGAGGCCTGGGCAGGTCACCTCAGCTCTGCCTTGAGTTGGTTTGTCTGACAAAGGCTTTGCCACTGAGGGCACCAGGCAGGGTGTCTGTGGAGTGCCTTGGCTGCAGCTGGTGGCCAAGGGCAGAAAGTTCTTTAGGAACTGGCTGGTTTTCACTTTGCCAAGGGCACAGACATTCCTGCCCTGTGTCACATGAAGGTTGCAGGATACGCACCCTTACATGGGACTCCATCCCCAGAGGACCTGGGCCTCAGCACTGACTGAAAACACTGAGGAAAACACATCATGCTGTCCTGCTTTTGTCATTGCCATGAGTGACTCAAGGTAGGGATCACTGAAGATTATCTTTTTAAAACTCTAGTAACTCCAAACAGGTTTGGAAAGGAAAACCAAAAAACATGTACATCTCACTGTGCAGCCAAACATCCTCCTGGATTCTTTCCCACAAGTGTATCCTACATTTAGACCTCTAGAGAATATAATGAAGCTGAACAGTTGCAGAAAGCTTGCTCAGAAAATGTCTTGCAAAGATAAACCTTGTGGGCACGTTAAGCAGAGGAGAATAAAAACATCTTGTTCCCTCCAGGTGGGTCCACTGTTCTAAGCGTGGGTGTTGGGACAGCAAAGATTGAAAGGTATCTCTGGCAGGTTCCTGAGTTATGGCATCATTTTCACACAAGATTTCCCCATGGAAAACAGCAGGGAACAGGAATCTTCCCAGACCAGCATTTTAACAATACACAGAACAAATGTGAGCCTAGTGACACAACAGAGCTTAGGCTTGCACAAGTGGGTACCCCCAGAGGTGGAATTGCTGCCCTCGGTGCACAAAGAACTTGTACCACCTGCTGGGGGAATGGAGAACAGACCTTCCCCAGCAACAAAACCATCTCTGACACAGACTGATGTGAGGAAATGATTGCTTAAAAATTGCTCAAGGGAAGGGTCAGACAGAGAGATCAGAGATGAAAATTCAAAGAAGATTAAAAGCAGGCTTGAAGAAGAAATAAGCCAGGTGCATTGCAGATAAAGCTGAACATCCTGGTAAGCAACAGATGAAGATGACACAGATAAAAGCATCTTAATTTAAAAAGCACCAAAAAGACACCAGTACAGTCAGAAGAGCTACTCCTCTTCCTGCCTCCAGTCAGGGAAGTTGCTGGGAAGCGCTGTCAGGAACACATCATGTTGCACCTTGACAGGACAAACTATTCCCTGGGTGAACTCTGCAGAGACCAAAGATCTCCAGACTGTGGCTATTTGCATTGTAAGCAGTGTAGATGCACCCACAACCTTGAACAGAGGCATTCCCAACTATCACTCAAGTTTCCTTCACATCTTCACTTCCAGAGAGAACGTTCAGGATAAGACAGAACTGGCACAGACAGAGCTGGGGTGTTCCTCTCCCAGGCACAGTCACACACAGCTGAAGAACTGCCCACAGCACTGACACAGAAAAGCCTCAGCAGCAGATTGGACAACAACATTGGCAGCAACTGAAAACATTCTTTACCAGATGAGGAACAAACTTCAGAGTGATTTACTTCACTCAGCAGGTACAGACTGAGTTGGGAATATTGGCTTTTCTCCTGGAAACATCATGTCCACTACCAGTGGCACCCTCTGGCACAGCGGACAAACTGCATCAAGCTTCAACCTCACCCCCAAGAGCTGTATCATCTAGTGAGCTATACCTGTGACTGTTTGTGCTGGATGGAAATCTGTTTTTGGGAAGTGCAGGAATGCTCAGTGTTCCCTGATCCGGTAGAAGATGGGCTGCCTTGCTGGGCCTGGAAAAGAAAGTTGTGCATTGTTACATGTCCCCCAGCACACACACAGAGCTGCAGCCTGGCCTGCACCACACTCATGGTCAGCTTTAAGAAGACTCCAGAGATTCAGGGCAGTAAAACAAGAGTGTCACTTTCTCTCAAGAAGCCTGGCCCAACCTGCTGAAGATAAAGCCTTTAAAAGGCTGATATAATTCATGTCAGCTGAGATTAAGCGAGGCCAAACCAAACATTTCTCACAGCAAGACTATACCTCATTCTTGTGCTTTTGTGCATCCATCAGATTAACCTCTCAGATGGTATCATTTTTATCCACAGAAGATTTCGAGCTGTTAACTAAAAACTCACACTCTTTTATTAAACAAGCAAAGCCTGGGCTCTAAAACTCTTCACAAGGAAGAACTTTAACAGAAGACAACAGGCTGGGTCAGCAAAACCCAGGCTGCCCTTGTGCCCACTGTCTTGAATTCCCCATCCCTTAGAACCACAGAATCAGCTGGCTTGGAAGAGACCTCTGAGACCATCAAGTCCAACCCTTGATCCAACCCCACTGTGATCACCAGATCATGGCACTCAGTGCCACGGCCAGTCTCATCTTAAAAACCTCCAGGGATGGGGAATCCACCCCCTCTCTGGGCAGCCCATTCCAAGGCCTGACCACCCTTTCTGTAAAGAATTTCTTCCTGATATCCAGCCTAAACCTCCCCTGGCAGAGCTTGAGCCTGTGCCCCCTTGTCCTATTGCTGAGTGCCTGGGAGAAGAGACCAACCC
>JAOXXN010000311.1:73204-84082 GCA_026770055.1 Myrmophylax atrothorax
CCAAGGCAGAGTCCAGGGGAAGGGGCACTGCCCTGGGCCTGCTGGCCACGCTAGTTTGGATCCAGGCCAGGATCCCACTGGCCTTCTTGGCCACCTGGGCACACTCTGGCTCATGTTCAGCCTCTGGGCAGCCTGTCCCATGAAAATGCAAGAGTCTGTGGGAATAGGCCGAGTATTTTCCTGCCAGTGAGGATAACGAGGCTCCCAGGGGAGGATACACCACCGTGGAGTAGTTTATAACAAGCTGCCTGACACACCCTTGAGAAGAGCCATTAGTTTCCTAGGACACAGTGGGAATTACCAATCCTGCAGCAGGGTGGGAGCAAGAATTACCTTGACTGCTCTCGTAGGCTTCTGCTTTCCTCTTCCTATTCCGCTGGTCATTCTGTTTCTTCTCGGGAGTCTGTTAAACAATACTTCAAAATTAACATTTCTGCAGTTATTCCAAGATTTAAAGAAAATGCCAAAACACAATAATCTGTTCCACATCCCCAGTGGCCAGTTCATTTCTCTGGTGCATTTGTTTCTGCTGCTGGTACTTAAAGAAACAACTGCTCTCAAATAGTTGCTGCTTTTTGCTAGAAGTGCTGCAGAAAGGAGAGAACACGGTAAATGAGGAGAATAATGATTTTTTTTCTATTTCAGCTGCAACAATCCAGCCTGTACTACCCAATGACCTCTCAGGGTGAGCAGAGCAAGCTCAAACACTTATGAAAACCTGTGTAAACTGTTTCAAGGTGATCATAGTACTGGTACAAGGGGAATAATGATGAGAGGTTTGAGCACTGGCATCCAGATTTGCAGTCCAATCACAGCCTACCAGGACAGCTCACCCTGCCTGCAGGTAATGCTTCCTCCCAAAGCTCAGATGGGGACAACTATTCTGTCCCCTGCTTCAAACTTAGGACCTTGCACAAGGCAAGGAAGAGCCCCCCCAAGACAGCAGCCAGGAGAAACCTGCTCCAGATGCTGGACTTTGGTTTGCTCCTCACCTGCTCTCACTCAAGCCAAGGGTCAGTTGCTTCTGCCATTTCTGTGAGCAAGCAGAGGCCTGCAGGGCAGCTGCCCACTGGATTTATGTATCATCAGTGTATTTATGCACAGGCACAACACAGAGCACAGCTGACAGGCCTGAGGGCTCCAGAAGTGTCACCCCTGAGGCCTGAAGGCTCCAGAGGATTATGCTTCAGGCCTGAATGCTCCAGAGTGTCCTGCCTGAGATCTGAGGGCTCCAGAAGTGTCATCCCTGAGGCCCAAAGGCTCCAGAGAGCCCTGCCTGTCTGTCTGTACAAGGCTGAGAAGCCTAAACACATGAGAGGGGAGGAGACCCTGGCTCAGTGCTGTCCCCACCACCAGGGTCACATCTGTGGCCAAACCTGCTGAAAACATCAGGAAGCACTGCTGGAAGCAGCTCCCTGAGGTTGCTGGAAAGAGAGAGGTCTCGTCATTTCCATCGCCAACACCGTTTTCCAAACATCTCTTATCCCAAAAGGTCCCAAATAATTCCCAAGCTACATGCTCTCCAATCACTGAACCACAGCCTGGGGCCAGGGAGAAAACCACAGAGTGCAAATCACAGCTCTGGGGGAGGGAGAGCCATTGCCAGACAGTCTGTGGTAAGCCCCAGTTTCATGCTCTTTGGAAACCCAAGACTCAAGTACCCTGTTTCAAGAGCTCTGCCAAAAGACTTGCACACAGTAAGCACAGAAATCAATCTCCCTCCTTCAGCAGGATAAAGCTGACTCTAAACCTGGCTGTGCCCCCAGTGGGTGCTGAACATCCACAGCCCCACGTTACCAGCTGGGCACTCACTGACATGTTATGGCAGGAGGATGGAGGGGATGTGAAGACAAAGGTGGTTACTGTGTCTGCAAGGTTCTTTTTTATAATGAGGGGACTGAAAACCCCAGAACTGTGCAGAGATTTGGTGTTGCAGCTCCTGTGTGTGTAGAAGTCAGTGGCATTTCCTCCTCATGAAGGGTGAGGAGCAGCTCCTGAGCGGCGTTGGCGGGACTGTGACACCACGGGCTCCATTACAGCCTCCATGGAGCTGTGAGCACATTAATGAGATGCAGTTTAAGGGGTTTTTTTTCCAATTCAAGTACTTACATAACAAAAATGACACACAACATTATCTGTCACAGACTGAAAAAGCAAGGAAGGGGAGAGATTATGGAGTTTGTCAGCTCGGTCAATTTAAATCTCTCCACAGAAGTTCATGAAAAAAAACTCAATTAAAAGAAGAATGAAAACTCAGTTTTTCACTATTAACTGCACTTCTGGAGTTTTAGATACTGCATTCTCAAAAGACTGAGCTTCACCAGACCCCTCACAGCAGCACTGCCACATAATAGAGGGAAGTATGAGCCAAAGCCTACCTGACCACCATGTGGGAAGTTCTTTAAATGCATAACAAAATGCACTTAAATTAGAGATTTTGCTTTATTAACATGGAATTTTAAAGTAAAAATCTAACTCTGCAATTCATTTTGCTGCTTTAGCAAGTGTTTTGAAATAGTTAAGCCTAAAGCAGTGAGATTAACTAAGGACAAAGCATCAGTTTTCTCCTCCCCACACGTCCAGAGAGTGATCCATGAAAACTCTGCCTCGTACAGACTGATGCAAACTCACATATTTGATAGATAAGGCAAACTTTTCCATCAATGCTCTCTGGCTTTTATTTGTTCAGAAGTACACCAAAAGCAGCAAACAAATCCCAATGCAGCCCCAAACCATTTCCTAAGCCGAGCTTTACAAACACCGTGGTTGGGGTTGGGCAGAGTCTGCCTAGAACGGGGAGAAGCTTCACAGTGTGGTCCAAAGACTGGAGGGTTCAGCTCCAGACTAAACAGTTCCACAAATCCCTTCACCCTCCCAAACTAAGAGGACTGTTTGTGACTTCCACACAGTTCCTTGTCTGTTTGGAGCTCAGTTCTGCTCCCCTCAGAGCCAACCACCCCAGGGGCTGAGCCTGCTCACCTCCAATTCCTTGTCGCTCAGAGAGCCCACGCTGCACAAGCTCTGGTTGGAAGACTCACTGTTTAATGGACCCTGGGGAAAAACAAGCAAGGACTGTGAGAAACAACTTCCAAACAAGGCAGACCCACCCCATCAAACATCTCTGGGCTAACCTAAGGCATGTGGATAAAGCAGCACCCAACACAGGGTGAGGCACTAAACTTCAGAAGTTGCAGCAGGATAGTTGGGTGGCCAGGGGACAATCCCTTCTCAGGATAATGATCCAGGCTTTGGAATGATATTTCTGTATCAATTTATATACTGACTGCTCCACTTTAACCACACCCACAAAACAGCCATGGTGGTATTTATAACAGCCTGAGCTTTGAGGGGAAAAAGCCTCCTGATTTGTTAAGTAGCAGGAGTTCCAAGCTCAGCTCTTCAGACAAGCATCTGCTTGACCCTGGGCTAAGCATTCAGAGGCATCTTCCATCTGGCAAGGCAGCTATTACTGTTATCAGATGCTGGCTGTACCAGTGATTTTTCTTTCAATGTGTCATTTTAATGCTTTTTTTAACACTAGGAGAGTGCACAAGTGAAAGTTGTGTTCCCAGCAGTACAACTGGTCCCCAGAACACCATCTTTCCCACCTGGCTGTTTTGTGGTCCCTGCCAAAGAGCAGCTGCTCCCACCAGGCCACAGCCCAAGCTCCAGAGGCTGGGATAGAGCCACCAAAATAGTAAACCAGGTACCTCAAGAGTCTGCTGCATCTTTGCAGGCTCTGCTGGATACACATCTGCATTTTTACATATCCAAGCAGTTTGAAAATGATTTAAGATCTGTATCAGAACCGGTTTTAAAAGGAAAAAGTGAATCATGCAAAGTCACTGTGTTTTAGCCTGACACAAAAGGATCCTCCTACAGCTCTAACTTCAGAAATCGAGACAAATTTGACAAAGACATAAAAACAAGATTCACAACTGATGATGGGATGTATTAAGAGGAAGAATGACATGATAAAACCAGCTCCCCATTAATAACTTGGGAGCATGTTTTCCCCAAGATTCATTCTATTTTAGCATTCTTAATTTTGCAGTAACCACTTCCCACCAATCAAAGCCATTTCTTGTTACATTCTTGAGCAGAAGATTCCAGTGGTGGGGTGGGGGAGAAGCCTGAACACCCCAGAGAAACCTCACAGCAGATAATTCTTGAGGGGGCCAGTTCTCCCTCCCCTATTTATGAGAAACACCACCATGAATTAAACCTGTGACATAACCCAGTTGGTGCTAACCCCAATTTCCAAGCAGGCACGTGCAGAAAGTTCTGTTTACCTTCTGTGTTCACTGTAAGTGTTAAAACACCAAATCTGTCTCTTCTAAAATGACATGCTCAGTTGTTCCAACAAAAAAATAAAATAAGAAAACCCAACACTTGAATATCTCAATAAGCTAAACATTCAGGAGTCCCTTTTAAAAGCAAATTGCTTTAAGGAAAATTGCAGGTTTATACTCTAAGCCACACCATTATCCCTTCAAGTCATCACACAAACAGCTCAGGACCAGAAAGATGTTTCACCTTTTCAGCAATAGCTGCTTTTTAAGCAAAGCAAGTTCCCCACCACCCACTGTGACAGCTCACAAATGTTAGAGGTACAACTCTTTGTTATTCCAGGGATTTACTCCCTGCCCCACAGGATTTAACTCAAGGGCCAACAGTAACCTCAGCTACATCCAGGTGGAGGCCTCACTGTCAAAAAAAGAAAGGTAATATCTTATAGGAAGTGGCAACAGAAAGTGAATCCTTTCACTCATGAAAAAGCTTATTTATAAACTGCTCAAATGCTGCCTTCCAAAATGCCTCCCTTCTCTCAGGAACCCAAACCCAGCAGCACCTCCTGGGCCAGGTGAGGCTCCTGAGGTACAGGAGCATCCCTCCAAATGACTGTTCCCCATTTCTGATGGGCAGGTTGGGGTTCTGACACGATGAAGATGAAAGTGAAAGTTGTTTGCACATTTGCTCAAACCTCACTGCCTCCATTTTGCACATGGACAGCAAATGACAGGAGCAGCTGCTCCCAAAATGCCACACTGGGGCTTTTCAGGAACACTGTGGTTGAAGGGGGATGGCAGTGGCTCACACAGGACAATTCCTGGGTCACCTGCACAACAAACTCAGGAGGCCACCTATAGTTAGTTAGAAATTACACGATTTTTTTTCCCCAAAAAATACAAGTTCATGCTCTCCAACACAAAAAAATGCACTCAGTTTGCAGCTGAATGTAAAGTTCTGGGATGCAAACAGCTGGAAAAACACCTCACAAACTCCACCATGTTGTTCTTCCCTCCAGTACCACAACTACCTGTGCAGACTCCCCTGCGTGGGAAAGTCTCAGCTCCAGCAGCTGGAACCAAACCCACTTCTGGAATCAACAAAAGAGTAGCTCAGTCCTGATCAGATTATTAAAGAGCAAAAAACTCTTATTTCCCCCCTTTATTTTAAATGTCCCTCCAGAATCTGAACTGACAATGTGGTAAAATTGAACTCAGTGCAGTAGTAGAAAGGGTGAGAAGGAACCAACTGCTCAGCTGAGGAACCAGAACAGCCTGTCCTTGCCTCCAGGTCCCCAGCAGTTTCTCTGCCATGGGTTCCAATACTGTGAACAAATGCACTATTAATCCTTTGTACACATGTCTTGACCCCTTTCCACTGCCTGAGCCTCCCCTTCCCTCCACTACCTCCAAGAGAACCTTCCACTTGCTCACTGTAAAGGATTAGACCTTTACAGACGAGACCTGAACCTGGCAAAGTTGGCAAAAAGTCCTTCTTTTGAGGCATTCTGGCAATGGAAACACAAATTGTTCACCAGAACGGGCTGTGCTTGAAGCAATAAAGATGCAGGAACGTGGCCTGGTGCTCAGCTGCACCTCTGCTCACACACTGAGGCAAAAGAAAGGAAAAGCAAGTTTTCCTGCTCATCCAGATACCTCATTTCACACACAACCTCCCATTATCAACTGCCTACAGCAACAGGTTTAGACATGGATATGATAAACTATACATCTCAACCAACAGTCAGTGAGTGTGTGTATAAAAATCCCTTCAAATTTATAGTTTATCATTCCTGACTGTTTATATTTAACTCAGCAACTGACATTGGATAAATGTTCAGTACTTAAATTTAGCATACCATTTTTAAGTGGTCATGACACAAAAGGAATTAAAGGAATGAACCTGAATTTTGAGAGGAAAAAACCCCAAGTAAGCAAAGGCAAAGACCAGAATAATTGCCAGAGAGGTAGCAGTGGGGAATAATAAACATGGAATAGTTTATACAGGAAGGGCTTATGAATTGTGTTGCAGAAGTCTTTTCTAGCACAGACCAGTTTGGGATAACACTGCCCTTCTCTGCTCTCACTTCCAGCCCACTCACCCACTGAGCCCTGTCAGGGGAACCGCTGATGGGGCTCAGCAAAAATCCCAACTCTGTGGGTCATCTGAACCAAGCTAATGGTTCCTGGAGTGTTTACCCAAGTGACAAGCACCAGAACAGCACACACTTCCTCCTCCACAAGGAATTTCTCCCTGAGATAAGCTGGCAGGCTCTTTTCCCTTGTGATTCACCTCGCAGTCCGTGACCTACCTATGCACAACAAAGCCTCCATGTTGAGCAGGGGATGCAACAGCAGCAGGCACTTTCAAGACTCCTACTCAAAGGCAAGAATTTACAATCTGGCCACTCACAGGAGCTGGTTAGTCATTTCTCCCTTTGTAAGAGCCCCTGGAAAGGCCACAAGTGAGGCACAATGGCTGAGGCTTCTCTAGAAGAGCTCCCACCAGATTGCTGTAACCCCAGCCTGACTCAGCCCCCCTCACCTGTCTCCTGCCTCCCATGACTTGTGCATTTCCTCAGCCTCTCCAAGCTCCCAGAAACGATCCATCACTCCCCAACTCAAGCTGGGTAGTCTCCATTTTGTGCCCTCCCAAAGGGATCTCTAGGAATTCCAGCTGCCTAGCCAGAGTCTCCAGTGTGCCCTGCAAAATTCTCCTGCTATCTAAACGGAGGAGACGTGGAGAGATGCATCATGACCTCAAGCCAAGCTCACTCCAGTTCCTCTGAATTCTGTAGCAAATCCAAGGGAAAAAGTCAATCCTTAGTTCCACTAAAAGTTAGTGCTGACTCCCCACAGGTTGACACCACAGTGAGATGGCTGAGTGGTTTCACAGTTACTCTGCTCCAGTGCTACTGTATCAGACACGTTTAATTAACATATTCTTATCTGATTTCAAGCAGCACCTAAGTATGAGAATTACAACCTGCTTCTTAATTGGACTTTTAGAAAAGCTCAGTATTATGGCTGATAATGAAATCCCTGAATCACTGAGGTCTTTTTTGCCACGAGAAGTTAATCTACTCTCAGATGTTCACAGGTAACCCCCACTCTATCAGATGGGTAAGCAGATTTGCAGCAGGATTTGCCTGCCTTCCATCATGTCTCAAGAGGTTTCTCTGCTTGGAAATACAGGATTTTTATTTTACTGGTGGCAAACTGGACAGGAGGGTCACACAACTAACCCTCAGCTCAGGGGCAGAAATAGAACTGGGATCTGACAACTATTTCTGGGCTCCAGTAGCCAGACAACACATTTGAAGTAAGTAATGTTGCACAGGGAAGCATCCAAACAATTTCCAAGTATCTGGCATAAAGTCTTGGCACATTCTGTGGCAGCTGATAAATTCAGCTCTGGGGTTTAAAACTCTTATTAACAGGTTCTTCTGGTGGCATGTGACACCTGCTAAGGACCATCACTGTGCAGCACCATCTCCCTCCCTCCAAGGAAGACAAAGATTATCCTCAAACACAAACTCTCAACCTGGTAACTTTGCTGCTGAAACTGCTGCTAAGCAGATCACAGAACTGCAGCTCCTGAAGTGATCAGGACTGAGAAGGTGACAAAGGGTAAAACCCAAAGGAATAAAAGGAAATGCTGGTTGTTGTGAGCAATTCTCTTTTTGCAGGCAGATGCTCTGCAGCATTCCCTCAAAGGAGGAGGAAAGGGCACACCAGGTACCACCAAGGCCAACACTTCCTCAATTCTGGCACAGTCAGCTGGATCTACAGGATTCCTACAGCCCTGTTTCTCTCCCTAGAGGGACTTCAGCCCTTTTAGTTTAAAGTGGCACAAACAACCTGGTCTGAAGATCTTTTAAAGACCAAACCTGTGAAAGATCCATGTGCTGCTGTGAGGATCTACCCTGGTCAAACCTGAGATAAGCTGTGTGCAAACACAGATACACCCATCACAATTCCTTATGGCAGTTCTAATCCAGGAAAAGCCCATGGAAATGACACAAATCCTTGGGAGTTAACCCCTCTGATATCTCACAGGCAGCACCCAACCAGGGAAAAGGAGGCAAAGGATGAGAACAGACAAAATTAAACACTACCCAGAGAAACATCCCGTGTTTTGTCTCCTGTACCTCCTGACCCAAGGGAGGTATCTGAGGTGCCCAGTCAGGATAAAGCCTCAAGGGAATGCACTTAGATTTTCCCAGTAAGGAAATATAAACAGGAGGTAAATAAACAGCACAGTCGGTGTCAGATAGTCATGTGTTAGTTCAGGGACTTGCTCTGCAAATTTGGGGAAGAATGGCACTTCACCATATGGCAAGAATAGACAACTAAAGCATCAGTGGCTTTTTGAAGCTATTTAGTGACCTGGATGAACCACAGGAGTGTAACAGTTGCCTGGAAACATTCCTTGCTCATAAATTTGATTCCATGCACTAACCCCAAGCTTCTGGAGAAATGTGTTCTCCAGCTCCTAAGGAAGAAAATTCATCACAGACTGGCAACAGAATTTTGAGGCATTTGGGACTGCAAATGACCTCGGTCATTGGGTTGTGCCTTCAGCTACCACAGGAGGTGACAGCACACAGCTGTTTCCAAAACAGTTTAGGATTTCTGTCCTCTACTACTGTTACTGGAAAGCTCTTCCAGAATCCCATGACTGATGGCTAGAAGCCTTTTTTTTTTTTTCCCTAGTTTCCAGCCTGAAAATTTATTCTAGATCAGCTCAGCCTCATTCATTTCTCAGAACAGGTGGTTGTTCTTCCACACTGAGGGGCAGCAGGCTGGAAGCTGCACTTGTGTTGGGATGTAAACTAATGCTTTGGCTTTATGCAGCTCCTAAACATACCCTGTGTTTTTCAACATTAAAGAAAGCAAAGCAAACACAGGGAGAGATACACCCAGTGGGAGGAAGGCAGGAAGCTCAGCACCGGTGCCTGCTGCCTTCACCCAATCATGGAGCATCTGAGATGACATTTCTTCCTTTTATGCAATAAACAGCAGAGCCACCTTCCATCCCAGGAGGAAGGGCCAGGCCCCATCCCACTAGATGGCACTCACTGGCTCCAGCCTTCCCTCCTTCCAACCTTTCACTGGAGCCAGCTAAAAAAAACCCACTTCAGTTGAACCCCCAAATTGCAGCACAGCTTTCCCAAATATTCCCTTGAAGAGTGACCTACCAAAGCCAGGGCGGAGCATGACGGACGGAGGCTTGGGGGGGTGGGGAGGGAATTTGAAGCACCAACCTGGGAGGGAATGTAGTAGCTGAAATTAATATTGCAACCAAGATTTGCTGCAGCATAGCAGAGTCATGCTAATTCACATCAATGGAGGGCTGAGCTAGTGCAAATTAGCAAGAATGCAAGTAAATCAATAGATATATTGTTTGCAATAAGTGTAATGCACTTTGAACAGTTTTTACTGACTGGTACGAGGTAAAACTGCACAACAACAGGTAAAAATAAAACTCAGCAACACGACAGCTTTGCTTGAAGTGAGGCCTCTGAGAAATGAGGCTTTTTTTTGACTTGGAGATGGTCTAGAAACAGAAATGAGTTCTCAATATTCACCCTTACAGGAAAGGGCATGTACTTTCTGCTCCAAACATATTGGAAACATAATTAAGGCTGGCTTTCCTGTATCTTTTAAAGGTTATTCCTTTAAAAGGAATAGTTCCTAACATTCTTTGCGAGCACTGAGCATGTTGGCACTGCTTTAAAGCTGCAACAGTGTCTGTGCTTTGAAGTTTTAGCTGTTCCAGAAAGTTGTCTGGCTTTATACTGGTACAGCTAAAGATGCTAAAGTGACAAAACGGGGGAAAAAGGGTGAGAAACAGGTGATAAAGTACATGGAAAGTTGTATAAAACAAGTCTTTCACGATCACAATACATCAAGTACCATCAAGTTTTATGGTGGTAAAAGATTAAAGAAGTCTTGAGAGTAGGGGAAAAGATCAAAACATCCCCACACTTTTACTTCAGTAACCAAAACTGTTACCCCTTTTCAGCTTCTATTGTTAATCCTCCTTACTATGCTCTCTTACAGCTGAGAATTTGGATTCCTCACACTGCCTTGTCTGAGGAGCAGAGCAGAAAGAAAAGTGTGAACTCAAAACTAAACTCATTCAAGTTCTGGTCCACTTTGCATTTTTCTAAGAAATGCAGCATCTACAATGTTTCTCCTCAACATAATTCTAGGAGGTTTCTGATAATTTTCTAACTTTATGTTGCTTTACCCTCTACCTTGATGCTGCCCAAAACTTGGTATCTGCCTCAGAAATTAACTCCATATCCCTGACCTAGTTTAAGATGAGTTCTGCCACCATTTCATTGCTCAGAGAGACTGGCATGGACACCACCAACACCTGGAGACCTCACAGCTCAGGGCCAGGACACCAAACAACCCCACAACGTTGTTACTCAGGTGCCTGGCTCAGGGAAAGCAGCTCCTGCCCAGGGGGAGGTTGGATGGGAGGATATTGAGGGGCTGGAGCAGGGCCAGAGAAGAGCAACGAGGCTGGAGAAGGGACTGGATGTGGCACTGAGTGTCCTCTTAAACACCTCCAGGG
>JAOXXN010000311.1:93090-103629 GCA_026770055.1 Myrmophylax atrothorax
CAGCCCAGAAAGCTGGAAAAAGCTCTGACAGAGCTCGTACAGACATCACCATCTAGCGGTCCCTCACTCCCACAGCCTCCATGCAGCCCAAACTCTGCAGGTTCGGCAGGGTTGGAGTTCCTGCCTCTCCCAAATGGCTTCTCCCAGGGGGCTGAGAGCAACCCCTGCCCCAGCCCTGTCCCAGGAGGCATCTCTGGCTGCTCACACTCCTTCACTCCAGCCACCACAGCAACAATGCCTTGAGTTGGCCCAAGGGTTGGACTTGATGATCTCGGAGGTCTTTTCCAACCCAATCCATTCTAT
This sequence comes from Myrmophylax atrothorax, assembly GCA_026770055.1. Lineage (NCBI taxonomy): Eukaryota > Metazoa > Chordata > Aves > Passeriformes > Thamnophilidae > Myrmophylax > Myrmophylax atrothorax. The sequence goes on from JAOXXN010000311.1 coordinate 93,394, forward strand.
GATTCTTTGATTCTATGATTTTTGGGGGGAAAAGCCACTCCGGTGCCCCAAAAGCTGCTTCTCGTGGTCATGGGCTTGATCCTTCCAGCAGCCATGCCCAGTGGCATCAAGGGGCAGTGAACTGAGCTAAACTGGGGTCTTGTCTCATCCCACAGCTCCATGGGAAATGGAATTCTTCTGCCTGAACAGCACACATGGAATTGTTGGGGTTTCTCCAGTGGAAGAAGCCCCAGGCAGCCTGGGGGGCCCATCCTGCTCCTCTGGGTGTGTTGCAGCCAGAACCTGCCTTTGCTTTTCCCCTGCCTCACCCTGCAGCCAAAATGCTCCTCCAGGGGCCAGACCCAGCTAAGCCCACCCAAATCCCACCCCAGATGCCACCTGGCTGCTGGAATCACCCACCTGAGCCCTGCCACAGGTGCCTGAGCACACTCTGTGGGGTATGTGTGGGGTGTCAGAGACCCAGAACTTTCTGTGTGCCCCCCAGCTTGTTATCAACCCCTTGAAAGCCACCAGAAAGTGGGCAGAGACCCCCATGGGGGGCCCCCAGCCAGCAGGTACCGGTGTTCCACCATCCCTCAACCCACCTCAGCTCAAACCAGCTGCCTGAGTCACCCTGGGGTGCCAGGGGCTGCCCACAGGGCACTGGGGACACTGACACTGTTGGGAGTCTGAGGGGGTTTTTTTAGTTATTTTTATTTTCTTGGTGTGATTTGCAGCTGCTCTGGTGCTGCCCATCCGTCCCCCTGCCCCACCCTGTGGCTCAGCCCCAGATCCCACCCAGCCCCAACCCCTGCCCCTGCTCCCACACTGCTGGGACAGCCAGGGGACAGGGACACGGGGCCACCACCAGCTCAGCCAACACTCTGCTGGGGCCCTCAGGGGCAAACCCACACCGGGCCCAAGGTCGCTGTTGCTTTTTGGGGCAGTTGAGGGCAGCTGAGCTCTGGTGGGGCAGGGGCCAGGCAGCAGTGTTGTCACAGCCTAACTGGGCCACCTCTGTTTCCCCCCAGAGGTGACACACAGCCCCAGGCAGCAGGACACAGCCTGAGCCCTGCCCGCCCTGCTGGGAGCCTGAGCTGTGCACAAACCCAGGCGTGGGGCAGTTGCACAGCTCAACAAGCACAGAAAGGGGAGGGAGGTGGTCAGGCTTGAGGGATAACGGGCATGGTGACCCTCCCGAGGCTGCTGCCTGCACATCCTTGTGGGCTGTGGCATGGGGACAGTGAGGGGGCACAGGGGGAGCTCAGCACCATCCCAGCTGGGACCAGCACAGCTGGTGCTACACGGAGTTGGCTGGTGGTGCCAAAAAAAAAAAAAAGAGAGTGAGGGAGGGCACAGCTTTTCACCATCCTGGGTCACAGCAGAGCCAGAAACGTGTGGCTGCAAGGAGGAGGGGGCTGCTGGGCTGCTCAAAGCAGTGTCCTGAACCCACAAAGCAGAGACGGCTCCTGCCTGCTGGCAGCTGCCCTGTCCCCAGGGAGGTGGCTCCTGTGTCCAGGGGGACCGAGTCCAGTGATCTGAGCGGGCAGGACTCCACCAGCATGGGCTGTGCAAGAGAGAAAAGCTCAGTGTGTGGTTCAAGCAGCTTCTCCCCAAGTCCCCTTGGCCTGATGAGCACCGAAGAGTTCACAGACGGGCAGAGAAAGTCCCTTTTCTCCGCGTTCAGTGTATGGAGGGGCCGCCGGCTCCGCGAGCGGCCCGCGAGGTAAGGACCGAGGTTTGCCCCGGAGAGCACATCCCTGCAGTTACAGTGGGGTGGTGGACAACACTTGGAGGGCCTGGAGGCACTCAAGGGGTTGTTAAATTACACATTCACGCAGGCAGACACACAGGCAAGGTCTGTAAATGGGCTCCATAAGATTCCATGGATCCTCGGCTGATCCCACGGCCGGTGCTGGATGTGGCATCTTAATTGTGCCCCCGGTACGTGATGTTGGTGAAGGTGGATGTGGCCTCCTTATATAAAGGATTGTGGGTCTGGAGGGAGAAGAAGGAGGAGGAGAAAGAGCATCAACACTTTGCACTTGGCATCAGCAGTTGTTGTACTTAAGACCCGGGGAAACTGAGGCACCATTCCAGCACTGAGTGGTGGATCCCTCTCTACTCCAGAGCTCAAGGGCTCTCCATGAGGTTTCATGGAGGAGAACAGGGAAAAGCTACTGTGGAGGAGAGGAAAAGCAGCAGGAGCTCAGGAGCAGAGAGACCTATTGAAAAAGCCACCCCATGCCATGCCATGCCACGCCATGCCATGCCATCCCATTCCACCCTATCCCATCCCACTCCACCCCTTCCCTTTGTGGGGGGTGGGGGATGAGGGAGAGATGGGGAAAAAGGCACCGCTGCTGTCTCAGCTCCCTCCCTTGTGCTCTGGGTGCCTCAACCCTTCCAGCATCCCGTGGCAGGAGGGACCTTCCACCTCACTCATGGGATGGAAACACTGGTGTGGGCAGTGAGTAAGGGGGTCATGCTGCTGGCGACTGCTTGGGGTATGCTGGAGGTGGGAAAATCATCTGGGTCATCTACTGTCATCTGTGAAGAGCCCTTGGGACCACAGCAGGCACAGGGAAGGGCTGTCCCCCCCCGAGTCCTGCCTGGGACACTGTCCCAGGCTCAGAGAGGGATGGGGAAAGCTGGTTCCTAAGGACATGCTGTGGGGCCACAGCCAGCAGCTGGGCTCTCACGCTGGAAGCACTGGGATCTGGATCCCTCAAGCCAGGGGCTGTGGGATTTGGGGCCCAACCCACTGGTCCTCACCGTGTCCCACTTGGCCCTGGCCTTCTCCTCCTCGAAACGGGCGAACTCCCGGCGGTCGTGGATGGTGATGAGGAGCTTCCAGATGAGCAGGGCAGCGAGGCCGATGAGCAGGATGGCACCTGTCACCGAGAGCAGGACCACCAGCACGTCTGGCCCCTTCGGGCAGTCTGCAGCACAGAGCAGGGCAGGGTTGGGGAGGGCTCAGCACCCCCAGGGCAACTAAAAGCAGCTCTGGGGCTGCCTGGCTGTGGGGACATGATGGTCCTCTGGTCTCAGGAGGGCTTCATCCTCCCATGGCAGGGAGAAGGAACCTCTGTCCTGACCACAGCAGGCTCTGTCAAGAAGGATCCCATTCGTAGGTGCATGTGCTGAGCTCCTCGAGCTCCTCTCTGCAGGGTGGGGGTCTGCATCCAAGCTTGGAGCAATCCAGATCAGGGGCATCACAGGTCCCACCCGTGGTGGAAGATGACACCAGAGACCAAATCCTTGTGCTGGTGGAGTTCACCCCAAACCACCCCACCACTGACATTCCAAACCAGCCCTGCTGTTGGCTCTGCAGGCCCAGGGAGGGTGGGCTGCACCGTGCCCACGGCAGGCAGTGCAATGAGAGCTTCCTGGCCCTGCTTCCAAAGGACCTGCAGTCGTGCAGCCCCCAGCTCAGCTGGAAATCAGACCTCGAGGTCACTGGAGACCCCAGAGCTGCTAATGGGACCCCCCTCTTATCTGCTTCCCAAGAAGAACAACACCCCTGGAGTCAGACACAGGATCAGGGTGGTGAGAAGGTTGAACCCCCATCCTTGGCCTCCACCAGGGGGTGAAATAACTGAGGAAATATGAGATGTGAGAGGCAGGAAATCACAGCCCCGGTGGCACCTGAGCAGGGAACAAAGCAGCTCTTTAACTCCTCTCAGCCCCTGACTGCGGTGCCTCATGAGCCTGGCTGGGGTGGGAGGTACAAAGGGCACTCAAAATCCCCCAGCTTAGCACAGAAACCCAGCACTGCACGTTCTCCACCCCCAGCCTGACTGTGGCCACCGGGTCTTACCGGGCTCCTCGATCACGTAGAGGATGGACTTGCCGCTGGAGTCCTCGTAGTACTGGAACCTCATCACACAGTCGTTCTCGTCCTTGTAGGTGCAGTTCACGGCGTCCTTGCCCCTGTCACCTGGCAGAGCGAGAGGCTCAGACCCCCCATGCTGGGGCTGTGCACACAGAGGAAAAGCAGCCCCCCAGATTGCCACACTTCAGGTCAGGGTTTGGGTCTCCTCTTACTCAGTTCCTGCACCATCTCGATCTCGTCCCGGCACATGCGGCTGCAGGTCTGCTCCTCCACCAGCTTGCCCCGCTCAAACTTCTTGCACTCCACACAATCCCTGAGGAGGAGGAAGGAGGCACCATGAGCAACTCCATGCTCTCCTCAAGGGACCATCACACTTTTCAGTCTCAGGTTGTGGAAATCACCACAATCCCAACCCAGCAGGGCTGCAGCTGGTGAGAGCTCCTGCTGACACTGCTGCAGGCTTCCTGATGGGATCTGATCTATCCCAGCTCTCTGCCAGGTCCCCAACAGGATATGACCCACTCCAGCACTCAGCTGGCTCCCAAATGGAATATGACTCTTCTGGTTCCCCAATGGGATATGATCCATCCCAGCTCCCTGCTGGTTCCTCAATGGGATATGGTCCATCCCAGCTCTCTGCTGGTTCCTCAGTGGGGTATGGTCCATCCCAGCTCTCTGCTGGTTCCTCAATGGAATATGGTCCATCCCAGCACTCTGCTGGTTCCCCAATGGGATATGGTCCATCCCAGCTCTCTTCCAGCTCCCCAATGGGATATGACCCTTCCCACCACTCTGCCAGATTCCCAATGGGATATGACCCTTCCCACCACTCTGCCAGATTCCCAATGGGATATAACCCACCCTAGCTCTCTGCTGGCTCTGCAGTGGAATATCACCCATTCCAGCTCTCTGCCAGATTCCCCATGGGATATAACCCACCCTAGCTCTCTGCTGGCTCTGCAGTGGAACGTCACCCCTTCCAGCTCTCTGCCAGCTCCCCAGTGGGATATGATCCCATCAGCTTTCTGCCGAGCTCCCCAGCAGGATCTGACCCACCCCAGCTCTCTGCCAGCCCCTGCTGTGGCCCGAGCTGCCCCAGCCCGCTGCCCTGGCTCACTTTTTGATGGTGCAGGCGTCGGGGCAGGTGGGGCACCTCTCGCAGGTGTCTCCGTAGGAGCCGGGCTGGGTGCACTCGCAGCGGCCGCACACGCAGGAGCCGTGCCCGGAGCACACCAGCCCGTTGCTGGACATGCAGGTGTCCGTGCGCGTGGTGCAGTTGCAGTTGTCGCCGGTCCAGTCCGAGTCGCACAGACAGTCCCCACAGCTGCACTGCCCGTGGCCTGGGGATGACCCAAAGGGCATCAGGACCCCGTGTGTCCCCATGAGCCGTCACCCATATGGGTGCCCATGTCCCGGAGTGGCAGCTCCGTGGGGACCTCACTCCAAACCCCAACCTCTGCCATGACCACAATGCTCCTCTTATACCACCCACACAGGAACAAAGCAGGACAATGAAGATGGTTCAGGGCCTTGAGGGGAAGAGTGTGAGGACACTGAGGGCACTTGGTGTGTTCAGCTGGAGAAGAGGAGACTGAGGAGAGACCTCATTGCAACTACAACTTCCTCAGGAGGGGCAGAGGAAGGGCAGGCACTGAGCTCTGCCCTGTGGGACCGGGGACAGCACCCAGGGAATGGTCTGAAGTTGTGTCAGGGCAGGGTTAGGTTGGGTGTTAGGTTCTTCCCCCAGAGGGTAGTTGGGCACTGAACAGGCTCCCCAGAGAAGTGGGCACAGCCTGGCAGAGCTCAAGCAGCGTTTGGACAATGCTCTTAGACACATGGTGTGACTCCTAGGAAAGGTTCTGTGCAGGGCCAGGAGCTGGACTTGATGACCCTTGTGTGTCCCTTCCTAGTCAGCATATTCTGTGATTCCAGGCTGAGCTGCCCCAGCTCCGGCAGGTTGGCAGCAGCAGCTGGAGATGCTCAGTCAGATCCGTTTCTGAGAGCAAGTCAAGCGTTGGCTGTGGCTTTGAATTTCAGATTGAGTCAGGACATCTGGTGAAACCCCCCAGATCCCACTCATTTCCCAGCCCTGGACCAGGCAGGGGAAGCTGCTGGGAACAGCCCGACGAGCCCTGCACGCTCACCGAGACTGGTTTAATCAGACAGACAGACAGACAGACAGACGTGCTCAAATCCTGCCAAACCCCGGAGCTATTTGCATTGTGGTTTGATTCCAGCTCAAAGACGAGACACGGTGAGTGGTGGAAACACCACGGAGCCGGCACGCTCCGACCCGCCCCCAGCCCTGAGCACGCTGGGGAACGCTGGGAATGCTGCTCCCAGCGGGGCATCGGCTGGGCACCATCCCAGAACCCTGCTCTTGGCTGGGCACCCTCCGGGAATGCTGCTCCCCGTGGGGGATTGGCTGGCACCGTCCCTGCCACCACGGCCTTGGAGGCACCGGCATGAGAAATAAATGTGTAACCCCGTTAATGAGGAACCAGGGCTGAGTCACAGGAAAACTGTGCCACGCTGGGTGACAGGGCATGGAAAGAGACGGGCAGGCTGGCGAGAAGTGGCTCAATGGGACGGGTCTGATACTCACGGGGTCAGACAGTTTGGGTTAATTAACAGCCCTGCCCTGGCTGGGGGCAGCTCTTCATCATCGCCCTTCACCCACCCTGGGACCTGGCAGCCCTTGTGCAAACAGGAACAGGCTCCCTGCGGGCACTGACTGCTCAGGGTGGGGAAAACACAGTGTTTGCACCTCTGTTATCTGCAGGCTGTTAGGATAAAGATCAATCCCAGCAGCACAGAGGTGGCCATGAGCTGGGGAGTTATCTTTGGTTATTTCTATCTTGTGTAAGTGTGTAGTTTTATATTATAGTTTCGTAGTTTTAATTTTCTCTTTTCTGTATAAATACATATAATTAGTTTAAGTTTAAATCTTTGAGTTTCCAGGGTTTTTTCCCTCCTTTTTCTCGGCGGGGACAGGGGGGAGGGAGGCTCTGACACTCTGCATTGAGCACTTAGCATTTTGCCAGCTCAACCCATGCCACCCTCCCGACTCTGAGATCAGCTCAGTTGGTTACAACTTGGCTGTAATAACACCAAGGTCATGGGTTCAATCCCCTGTGTGGGCCATTGACTTAAGAGCTGGATCCCATGATCCCTGTGGGTCCCTTCCAACTCAGGCCAGCCTGTGATTCTGATTCTGTGACTCCGAACGCACCGCCACCCCCTCACTCACCCGAGCACATCAGTCCCTTGAAGCGCACGCAGGAGAAGTCGTCGCACTCGCAGTACTTGCCCGACACTTTGCCGAAGTCGCTGCTGTGGCACACGCACTGCCCGCAGATGCACTCCCCGCGCTGGCTGCACAGCGGCTGCCCGGCCCGGGGGCTGCAGTTGTCCTGCTGCGAGGGGCTGTACTCCTGCTCGGAGCACTCGCAGTGCGTGCCCAGGCGCCCGGGGTGGCAGCGGCACACGCCGCACTCCAGGCTGCCGTTGCCCCGGCTGCAGGACGGGCTGTGCGGCTCGGCGCGGCTCTCGCACGAGCAGTCGCAGTCGAAGTTCACCTCCACCGTCAGGCTGTCCTTGAAACCCACGGGTTTGATGGTGAAGGATTTCTGCCGCTCCTGCGGGCAGCCCCGCACCTTGGCCTCGATGCTGAAGCTCACCTGGGTGGAGGGCAAAGGGGTGTGGCTGTGTCAGTGTGGCATTGGGGTACCTGCTCCAGTCTGTGCCCAAGCTCAAGGAGATCAGAAATGGGGCCCATGGGGCTTATCAAAGCTGTCCCAGCACAGTTTGGGCCAGGTACAATAAATACACATGTTGGGGTAGCTGCTCCAGCCCATGCCTGAGCTTAAGGAGCTCAGAAATGGGGCCCACCAGGTACCCTGGGGCTTATCAAAGCTGTCCCAGCATGGCACTGCCAGGTACAATACAGGTGTTGGGGTACCTGCTCCAGTCTGTGCCCGAGCTCAAGGAGCTCAGAAATGGGGCCCATGGGGCTTATCAAAGCTATCCCAACACAGTTTGGGCCAGGTACAATAAATACACATGTTGGGGTAGCTGGTCCAGCCCATGCCTGAGCTTAAGGAGCTCAGAAATGGAGCCCACCAGGTCTCTTGGGGCTTATCAAAGCTGTCCCAGCATGATTTGGGCCAGGTACAATACAGGTGTTGGGGTAGCTGGTCCAGTCTGTGCCTGAGCTTAAGGAGCTCAGAAATGGAGCCCACCAGGTGTCTTTGGGTTTATCAAAGCTGTCCCAGCATGGTTTGAGCCAGAACACCTCCCTGCCACAGTAACCAGGTGAATTTTTAGATTGGTATTAGGAAAAAATTGTGCACTGAAAAGATGGTCAAGCAGTGGAACAGGCTGCTCAGAGAAGTGGTGGAAGCACCATCCCTGAAAGTGTGCAAAAACATGTGTATGTGGTGCTTAGAGACACGGCTTAGTGGACCTGGCAGTGCTGGGTTAGTGGTTGGACTCAGTTTTAGAGGTCTTTTACAATCTGAACAATTCCAGGATCCCATGCCCTGTGGGCACCAGCCTGGGCTCAGCTACAGGACCACAGGGTTTGCATCCAGCAGACTCAAAACATTTTCCTCCTTGCACCCCTCTCCACTGCTGAGATTCCAGGGTTTGTACCACCTCAGAGGTGGTGGGACAAGTAGGCAATGCTGGTGCAGAGCATCAGGCAATGTGGCAGTGCTGCTCAGCAGAGGGGCAGAAAAGCCAAGCCCATGGACAGGATCCTCACCGTGTCCCCGATCTTGAGCCCCACGCAGGACTTGAGGCCAGGGATGACCTCGTCGTTGAGGCAGGTGGCGTTGAAGGCCAGGGACAGCTCTTCGGGGAGGTCCCGCACCTCCAGCTCCACCTTGGAGCGGATTTTCTAAGGGAGGAGAGAGGAGTGATGAAGACACAGCACTGGGGAGGGCTCAGTCCCAGGGAGGGGCCCCCCAGGCACCACAGCGATGCTCCCACGCACGCAGGAAAGGAGCCAAGCACGCCAAGTCTTTCTCAAGACTCAGTTACATCATCCCCTACGTCATTCCTTTGAGGAGGGGAAGGGGCAGGCAGTGAACTCAGTGATTTCCCTTCCCAGGGGTGCCTGCACACATGGGTGGAGGCAGATGCTCACAGCTGGCCCAGGGAGGATGCTCTGGGCCGGAGGAGCAGCCAAATCTGTGTGGGCTGTTTGCAGTGTGAAGCAGTGGCTATTTTGGGAGGCAGAGAGCTGTTGTGGGGCCACCACATCACACACTCACCCCGTAGGAGTCCACGATGAGCTGCAGGACATTGCTGGAGTCTCTGGACAAGGTGCCCACGGTTGTGCCTGGGATCAGCTCACTGTAGTTCTGGAGATATACCATAAAAGGGTCTGTTTGTGATGGGTGAATGTGCCATGGCTGGACCAAACCTGATCCAGGCACATGGGAGCTTTGGTAGGACAACAGACCACCAAGCTGTCTCCAGCCACTCATGGCTGGCTCCTGGGGACCCACCAGCCCCCCCAAAGGAGGCTTTGCACAGAAGGTGGTACCTGGTAGAGGCCAACAACCGTATCTGTCACAGCAAAGATCAAGTTGATGTTCTTCTGTGAGAGTTTCTCAGTCATCAGGCCCAGAGAGGGATAGTCCTGGGGAAGAGGAGAGGCTGTACCCTAGGAACGTGTCCCTCCACCACCCTGCTCCCCATCACGCTCTCCAACCACAGCTAGACCACCTTTCCCATCCCACGGGGACTCAACAGCAACCCTGGGCTCCACAGCCCCATGCCTGGGTCAGGATTTACCAGTGTGGTGGTGGCAGAGTAGAAATTATCCTCGCCAATGTGGCACTGGGCATCGTTGGGCTGCACGATCCCGGCCAGCCGCCCGTCCAGAGCAATGTGGGTCTTGGCGTCCGTGGTGAAGACGAGCAGGTGGGAAGCATCATTCCTCCAGCCAATCTTCTCCTGCAGTGAAAGGTAGCTCTCATTCATGTGGCAGTCTGTGCTGAGGGCAGCCCCATGTGCCTGCACCCCACTGCTGCCCCTGTGCCCCCTCCTGAGCCATGGCCTGGCCAAAGGGACCAACCAAAGGCAGAGGGAACCGAGGGAATTGTTCCCCCTGGGCAGTGCTGTGGGAGTGTGGGGGCTGGAGGGGGGCATGGGCTGCTTGTGCAGGGGAAAGATGGGCTTTAATAAGAAAGATTTTAAGCTATTAGAGAGTGTCCAAAGGAGGGCAATGAAGATGGGGAAGGGCCTGGAGGTGAAGCGTGTGAGGAGCTGCTGAGGGTACTTGGTGTGTTCAGCTGGAGAAGAGGAGACTGAGGGGGGACCTCATTGCAGGTACAACTTCCTGGGGAGGGGCAGAGGAGGGGCAGGCACTGAGCTCTGCCCTGTGGGGACCAGGGACAGCACCCAGGGAATGG
>JAOXXN010000311.1:348146-359583 GCA_026770055.1 Myrmophylax atrothorax
ACTGAGCTTGGCCGTGGCACTGAGTGCCATGATCTGGTAAAGGGACTGGAGTTGGACCAAGGGTTGGACTTGATCTCGGAGGTGTTTTCCAACCCAACTGATTCTATGATTCTGTAGTACTGTGGGTGCAGAGCTTTTTACTGAATACTTCACTGGAGCTCACCCCTCCTTCTCCTCCCTTCCAGTGGTGCTTCAAGGGCCACTGCATCTGGAAGACGTCGGAGCAGCCTTACAGCCAGGATGGCGGCTGGAGCTCCTGGTCCAAGTTCGGCTCTTGCTCCAGGACCTGCGGAGGTGGTGTGCGATCCCGCAGCCGGAGCTGTGACAACCCACCGTACGTTTGGATTCCTCCTCCCTCCCTTTTAGCAGGGGGAAATCTGGAAGTGGCCAAGAGCCGGAGATTCCTGGCTCTTCCCTTTGTTGGTAGGGATGGGGACATCTGCTCCTGTGTGAGCTGTGCTGTGCATTTGGGTGCTGAGCTGCGTTGGGTTTGAACATCCTCCCCTCTCCAGCATTCTTATAACCCGCTGGATTTATTTTCCAGCCCGGCATATGGTGGGCGCCACTGCCCGGGAGCCACCTACGAGTACCAGGTGTGCAATGCTGAGGAGTGCCCGGGGCCCTACCAGGATTTCCGTGCTCAGCAGTGCTCCAAACGCAACTCCTACTACACCCACCAGAACAGCAAACATTCCTGGCTTCCCTATGAACATCACGACGGTGAGTCCCGGCAAAGGAGCAGTAGCCAAACTGCATCCCCTTCCCCAGAGGCTTGTGGCTGTCACCATGGGATGGAGGCTGTGCCAGCTGCACTGAGGTTGGGTGATGGGAAGATCCTGAGCTGGAAACCATTGTGCAATAAGAAAGCACCAAGCCACATCTTTAAAATCAGAGAATCATAGAATGGTTTGGGTTGGAAAGAACCTTAAAGCTCATCTCATTCCAATCCCCTACCATGGGCAGGGACACCTTCCACTAGACCAGGTTGCTCCAAGCCCCATCCAACCTGGCCTTGAACACTTCCTGGGATGGGGCAGCCACAGCTTCTCTGGGCAACCTGTGCCAGGGCCTGCTCACCCTCACAGGGAAGGATTTCTTCCCAATACCTTAACCTAACCCTGCTTTTTGTCAGTTTGAAGCCACTCCCCCTTGTCCCATCACTCTACCCTTCTCCTTTGTCCCAAATCCCTCTCCAGCTCTCTTGGAGCCTCTTTAGGTACTGGAGGGGCCTCTTAGGTCTCCCTGGAACCTTCTCTTCTCCAGGCTGAACAGCCTCAGCTCTCCCAGCCTGTCTCCATGGCAGAGCTGCAGTGAGGAGTGTTCTGCTCCAGGCTGGGCCAGGAGCCAGGGCCATCTTGCATTTTAGTGTCATGTGGTGTGTCCTGTCCTTATCTTAATTTCCTGAGTGTGCTGGGCACAAATGCAAATTCCTGAGAAGCAAATGGACATGGGAGATTAGGCATGGGAATAACCCAGGCTTTGGAAATCTGTTTGTGCTCAGGGGTATGAACTGAGATGGGTTTCATTCTTCACTCACCCTAATGTATTTCCACAACCCCCTTCCCTCTCCCCACTCCTTTTTTCCCCCTTTCCTTTTTCTTTTGCTGCAGATGCTCAGAAGTGTGAGCTGATCTGCCAGTCCGAGGGCACGGGGGACGTGGTGTTCATGAACCAGGTTGTTCACGACGGGACCCGATGCAGCTACCGAGACCCCTACAGCGTCTGCGTCCGGGGCGAGTGCGTGGTGAGGAGCTGCTGTGGGACTGTCCCCGTCCTTTCCCTGTCCAGGGAGAGCCTGTGCATCTCCTTGACCCCTTGGGGATGCGTGTTTTAGCCTGGGGACCAGCCCTGTGTGCAGCAAAAGGGATGGTGGAGCGATGGGCTGGGCTGCAGGGATGTAACCTGAGGCTTGTCTTCTTGTCCCCACGGGTGACAGCATGTCGGCTGTGACAAGGAGGTCAGCTCCCTGAAGCAGGATGACAAGTGTGGGGTCTGCGGGGGGGACAACTCCCACTGCCGGACAGTGAAGGGCACGCTGGCCAAGACCCCCAAGCAGCCAGGTGAGAGGGCTGGGTTTGGGAGCAGATTTGTCAGGGCCAGCTGGATTCATCTGCATGTCCAGTTGGCTCCATCCTTGCTCCTTCCCTTTCAGCAGGTGTTTTGAAGATGTTTGAGATTCCAGCTGGAGCGAGGTACCTTCAGATAGAGGAGGTGGAGCCGGCATCCCACAGCATCGGTGAGTACGCTGTAGGCCACCTCTCCCTTCACTCTTTCTCAGCCCTACTCTGATAGTCCCCACCAAAAAGGGTCTTGTTTGGGTCATTCCAGTCCTGCAAAGGCAGTTACTGGAGGGAATGCTGTTGAAATACCTCCTTTCTCCTCCAGCTGTTAAGAATCAAGCCACAGGTAACTTCATCTTGAATGCCAAGGGTAAAGAAGCCAAAAGCCAAGTGTTCATTGAGATGGGCTTGGAGTGGGAATACACCATTGAACATGGCAAGGAGAGCCTGAAAACCAGTGGTCCCCTGCATGAGGCCATCAGTGTTTTGGTAAGCCTGACTGGACATGCTCAGAGGGGATTGGGGATGACCATCACAGAGAAGGGAAGTGGTCTCAGGGGAGATGGAAGGACTTCAGTAGAGAAAGGGTGTAGAGCATGTCATTAAAATCTTTGGAATGAGCCAGCCAAAAGAAAGGGATGATGAGCTGTGTGCAAGAATGGCATAAGGAAGCATTGCTTGGGCCCTTGCCTTTGAGTCCAGCTGCATTTGGATCTGTGCAGCAATTGCTTATGACCCCACATCCCACTTTAGTTATGCTGGAATTTGGGGGAGTTAGGGATTGGGTTTTCTGGGCACCCAGGGAAGGGCAGGTCTGTGCTCCTGTCCATCCTTGTGTGTCCCCCTCTGGTTTTGGGTGTAGGCCACTATACCATGTGGTCACTGATGACTTACTTTATCCTTTGCTGGCCTCCTCTTCCCTTCCCTCTCCCATGGCATCACACCTTTCCCCTCTCCCCCCCTGTGCCTGCAGGTCATCCCTCAGGAGGAGGAGGCGAGGAGCAGCCTGATGTACAGGTACATCATCCATGAAGACCTGCTGCCCATGATTGGAAACAACAATGTCCTGCTCGAGGAGATGGATTCCTATGAGTGGGCCCTCAAGAGCTGGTCCCAGTGCTCCAAGGCGTGTGGAGGAGGTAGCTTTCCCTTCATAGCAGCCTACAGTCTGTGCTTGGGGGGATGCTTGGGTATGTTAGAGGGTGTGGGAGCCCTTTGAGGCATCTCTGGCTTGGGAAAATTATTGCAGAGCAGTTTAGCTGAGCATTTTAGGCTTATTTCTTCGAGAAACAGACTTACATGAGTGTGTGTGCATAACCTTTGCCTGTCTATCCATGGGCCTGCTAAGACTTTTGAATTCCTTGGCTGTTTTTATCCGGATTCGAGCCAAGGAATAGTGATCTTACAGATGACTGCTCCTTAAGTTTGCACAGAAATAGGTGTGCACACAGCAGGAGGTACTGAGAGGGAGGGCAGGGAGCACATGGGAGGTCCTGGCAGAATTATTTTTGGGTTTTTCCCTCTGGGAAGAAGCACATGTGCCCATACACTGATGTTTTGGGGTTTGCTGATGAAAGTCTTGCTTCCATATGGCCAGTGGGATCTGATCTTCAAATAACGGGGAAGATGTTACAGAATTATGGTATATTTTGGGTTGAAAGGAACCTTTAAAGGTCATCTAGTCCAACCCCCCTGCAGTGAGGAGGGACACCTGCACCCTGTGGCAGCTGGGGTGACCTCAGGAGTCTGAGGGGTTGCAGCATTCACATGAGCATCCTCTGCAAGCCTGGGTGATGCACTGCTGGGGTCCCACCTGAGCAGTGACATCTGAGAGTGCATGTCCCAGCAGAGATGCAGGAGAGGGACCTGGTGGGGACCCAGTGTGACCCCCACACCCATCACCTCACTGCCCATGCTGTCCCCCCAGGCATCCAGTACACCAAGTACGGCTGCCGTCGGAAAAGCGACAACCGGATGGTGCACAGAAACTTCTGTGACAATGGCAAGAAGCCGAAGCCAATCCGACGGCGCTGTAACCTCCAGGAGTGCTCCCAGCCCATGTGAGTCCTCCCTGCCTGGCCTGAGGCACTTCCATCCCTCCATAGAATCATAGAATTGATTGGGTTGGAAAAGACCTCCGAGATCATCAAGTCTGACCCTTGGTCCAACTCCAGTCCCTTTACCAGATCATGGCACTCAGTGCCACGGCCAATCCCAGTTTAAAACCCTCCAGGGATGGGGAATCCACCCCCTCTCTGGGCAGCCCATTCCAAGGCCTGAGCACTCTCTCTCTCTGCAAAGGATTTTAAATTCCATATCTCACAAGTCCAGTGTTTTGATAAAACATCCTAACGGTTCCCAGGTGAATCTCAAAAGTTCTGTGAGAAACTTTCATGAGTTCTTGTATGAAAGTCTGGGGAGTTGCTGTGTGAACTCCTGGGGAGTGATTTCTTTTTTACCACTCAGCAGCAGCTGTGCCTTTTGTTCATTCTTTGCTGGAAGCTGCTTCAATCTCACAGAGTCTGGGTCACTCACATGGCCATTTTCTGTAAGAAATCCCTCTACAAAGGGCAGAGCTGAGCCCACAGGTAGATTTGGTGTTAGATGTAAGTCCAGAGACAAAGACCAAAGCAAAGACCTTCCCTCCTTTCCATGCCCCAAGGTCTCCTCTTGGTTATCCACAGCCCCAGACTGTGGTTGCTTCTCCCTGTTCTTGGGAAAACCCCAAGCCTTTGGAGTTCCAAACGTGCATAAAGGACTCTCCTCTAATGGCAGCACTTGCTCTGTGGATGTTTTGGGGGTGGGCAGGAAGGTTAATCCATCTCTCTCCTCTCTTTTCTCCACAGACATTCATAGTCCTCAACAAGGGAAAGTCCATCTTCCGCTTCTCGGCCACCCCAGCCCTCTACATGCTGGGGCCCTTCCACCCCATCCGCAGGGGAGCCATCAAAGTGCTCATCCATTCATATCCTTGAGCTCTGAGAGGCTTCCCCACGGGTCAAACCCTGGTGCTCAGAGTGCAAACAGCCCTGAGAGAGGGCCCAGAGAAGGGTTTCATGGTGGTGTGGTGAGGAAACCTCCAGGACCCTCTGCCCAAGCAACCAATGCTTTAGGAGTGGGGGCTTGAAGGCTTTGGGCACCAAGAAGCTTGACTGGAGAAGGGAGGAATCAGTTTGGTTGGAGAAGGGAGGAATCAGTTTGATTGGAGAAGGGAGGAATCAGTTTGGTTGGAGAAGGGAGGAATCAGTTTGGTTGGACAAGGGAGAATCAGTTTGGTTGGAGAAGGGAGGAATCAGTTTGGTTGGAGAAGGAAGGAAATCCAAGTGATGGGGTTTCCTAGGAAGAGGCTGAAAGTCTTTGAGGTCTGGAGAGACTTGGAAAGGAAATGTTTACAGGTCAGGGGATCCTGTCCCAGCTGGGAAGTGAGTGAGTTGAGGAGCTCAAAGGATGATTCGGGAGAGGAAAGGCAGAGGAACCAGGACACTGCAAGGCAGGGGAGGAGACAACTTGGGCAGTGCTGGGGGTTTGGTGTGAGACAAACAGAGATGGAAAGGCAGAAAAGGACCCCAAGAGCAAGAGGGACACTGGGGTGGGTGGGAAGGGATCCCAGGAGAGGTGTGGAGGCAGCAGGGGTTGGTGGCCAGGAGTGGGGGAGGAAAAGAGGGAGTTTTTGTGGCAGAGGGGGCAGACAGGCAGGGAAAGCTGCATCCTGGGGTGATGGAGAAGGAGCACAGAGGGCAGAAAGGAAGGCAGAGCCAGCACCACGGAGATGGGAAGGGCAGCAGGAAGGAAGGGAAGGGACCAGGACCACACATGGGAGCAGAGGGTCTGAGGGGAAAGGATGGGCACAGGAGGAGCAGGTCAGGGTGAGGGACCAAGGTGGGAGCCAGGACAAGAGGGGCAGAGGGAGAGGAATGATCCAGGCCACAGCCACAGCATTTCTCCTTGACCAGGTTTTAAATTATTCAGCATGTTCATCATGATCACAATTTTAACCAACTGTGTGTTTATGACCATGAACAACCCCCCGGCGTGGTCCAAGATGGTGGAGTAAGTCCCTGCCACCTCCCCCAGCCATGGGGACCATCCCAGCTTGGCCACCCTCGGGAAGGACAGGACCAAGGCTGAGAGAGGGGTATTGGGAGCCAGATGCCCTTCAGAGCAGGAGAGGTGTCACTGGGAGATGCTGGTGGCCCTCCTGACCCCAGAAGGGATGGCCACACTCTGCATTAGGCTTTGCAAAGGGTGGGAGTGTTTCAGAGCTGCCCAAAATCTGGTGGGGTCTCCATGACAGGAGATCAGTGCAGAGCAGGGTGGGTTGGGTTGGGTTAGCAGTGACAGCCTGTAGAGGGTGAGCAGATCCACCTGTCCAAGGAACATGGACAACCCACCCCAGGTGAGAGGGGGAAATCCAGCATTTCCTGCTGTGGGTCTCAGCAGGGCTTTATGTTGGGACATCAGGAGGGATCAGAGGTGTTGCAGAATAGTCACCAAAGGGATGAGCACCTCAAGATGTCCCAACTTATCTCCTGAGGTGAGGTGAAAACCTCCCCCAGTGCCAAAGAGGCCCAAAATCCCAGCAGCCCCCCAAACTCAGCTCCCATGGGTGGTCCCATTGTCAGGGGTGGACAAACCTCATCCTGAGCTGGCCCTTGGACCTGGGAGAGCATCTCCTGAGTCACTGCTCCTGCTCCAGGTATGCCTTCACTGGGATATACACCTTTGAGTCCCTCATCAAGATCCTGTCCAGAGGTTTCTGCGTCGACGACTTCACATTCCTGCGCGACCCCTGGAACTGGCTGGACTTCATGGTCATCTCCATGGCGTGAGTTTGGTGGGGTGGGGGGGGACAGGAGGTCTGGACACTGCCCTCAGAATCTGGGGAGAGGGGCTGAGAAGCTGGGTGAATGCCTGGCAGACCCCTGCAGCCCTTTCCTCTCCTGTCCTGCAGCTACATCACCGAGTTTGTGGACCTGGGGAACATCTCTGCTCTCAGGACCTTCCGCGTCCTCCGTGCCTTGAAAACCATCACTGTCATACCAGGTGGGACTTAAAGAAGGGCCTTCCCCTCCAGGTCTTCCCCTGAGCTCAGGTATTCCCACCCTTCACAGCAATTCCTTGTTCTTTTGCCAGCTCTAAGAGCAAACAGAGGAATTGAGGCATTAAATACTTACAATTTTCCAGAAAATTCAGTTTTTGGGTTGTTTGGCAGGGAAAGGCCCTGATGAGGCAGACATTGTTTTTAGGGCTCCTTGGAGATGCCTTAAGGGGGTTTGTGCTCACAGTGGGTTTATGGGCTCCATAAACCAAATCACTCAATTCTTGCAGCCAAGAACTCGGTGTTGTCCCCACTTCTGGTTGTTCTGGTGCTGTGGTTGAGATATTTAATGTGTGTTAGTGCAAGAGCCACGTGGTGAGTGTTTAATATCAGCCCAAACATCCTTCCTGAGATGTCAGTTATCTCTGATGGCTGTTCCCCAAATCTGATACCATTCCAACATCCTGCTTTGGTACCATCTGATACAAGCCCACAGAAAGGGTCACTCAGCCCCCTTGAAGAAGCACGAGATCAAACTCAAAATGATAATTCCTTGTGGGGAATAAATTCTCATGTCCTCGAGGCCCCCAGATCTTTGGAGTTCACATGTGATTGGGTTTTGTCCCCACCAAACAGGCTAAAAATTGCATTTAGCAAAACATAAGCTGCTGCTTCTTTCAGGACTGACATCCCCCAGGGGCCCTGCAGAAATAGCAGTTGCAAAAATAAGCTGGTTGAGAAGGGCTGACCTCGGTCATTTCCCAAAACAGACAAACCCTTGGAGGACAGGGCTCTACCTAAATAGTTTGGTGAGTGAGGAGCTGGCATGGTGAGAGGGCTGAAAATCCTGTCTTTGGGGAATTGCCTCCATGGGATCTGTGCTCAGAGATGCTTTTGAGATCAATGTTGGGATGTCCCAGCATCGCCCATCACCCATGTAGACCTTGGGTGATGGGAACACCCAATGGGAAAAGGTCAGTAAGGATCTCCTGTGAGCCTCCTCTGTGAAGGAAACAGTGATGCTGGGATAAGAGATGAGTTAATCCAGTTGTTTAATGCAGATGTTGCTTTGTCACCTTCACTTGGACATGCTGGGGATTCTCCATCTTGAAGGGATCAGGATGGAGGGTCTGGCTGAGCTCCTGACCACCCAGGACACAGCAGCTCATGTGGTGTTGGACCACAGAGGCTTTTCTGGAGATGAAAAGAGGTGCTCAGCATCATCTAGTTGGTCCAGCAAAGAGCTTTGCTGTAGTGGTTTGGGCCAAAAAAGGCCAGATGGTGGCATTTGGGGAAAACAGAATGTCCAAAGGAACTGCCAGGCTGGGGTGAGCTCTGGCTTGTGATATCCCAAGGCTGGGATGGGGAGGTTTGGCCAGCACAGGTCCAGGGGTGATGGGTTTGGGGGAGGGTTTGTACTGCCCAGCAATGTGTGGGGACAGAGGGACAGCTGGGATGTGACATGGGACACAGAGCTGGGGGCCTGAACACACAAGATGGGAACGCGGTGATGCCACACGTCCCCCCCAGATCCAGCACCTTCCGGGAACACCACAGCACACTCCCCACAATTAACAAATAAGCAATTAGCTCAGTAGTGACACCTCCTCCCCAGGGCTGAAGACCATCGTTGGGGCCCTGATCCAGTCGGTGAAGAAGCTCTCAGATGTCATGATCCTCACGGTCTTCTGCCTGAGCGTGTTCGCCCTCATCGGCCTCCAGCTCTTCATGGGCAACCTCCGACAGAAGTGTGTGCGGTGGCCACCCCCCAACGGCACCTTTGGGGAGGACCTGGGGCTGGACAACGACACGTTGGTCAACTCCACATGGAGTTATGACTTCATGGATGACTTCACCGGCAACTTCACCGGCAACTTCACCGGCAACTTCACCAGCAACACCACCTTTGATTTTGAGGCTTACATCAATGATGAAGGTAAGTGCTCTGTGCCCATCACCCTGCTTTGCTCCTCTCTTTCCTTGCTCTTCCTGTGCCACAACAAGACAGTTTGCTCACATGGATCCTCCTGCCAAGGTGCTTTCCAGGGAGATGTGGTCGGTGGGTTAAACAGGGGGTGCACCCACCCAGGAGGGACAGATGGGATCAAATCCTCCTTGACAGGGGAAATGTGGTCCATCTTGGCAAGCTAAACTGCTCCAGAAAGGTTTCACCACGGGAAGACTTGGGTGAACCACTGTCTGCATCTCTCACTTGCTAGTCAGGGCACAATCTCCCATTGGGGTGGTCACAGCAGGGAGACCAAAACCTCCCAGGGGCAAATGGGGCTTTGGGTGGAAAACCAGAGGGAAGGATGCAGGAATGACATTTCTCACCCACTTTCATCGCTGCATCATAGCTGGGTCCTTCCCCAGGTACCACAGTGTCCAGTGAGCAACACCCCAACAACCACAGGAGGGGAAGGAGGGAGAGGTGGCACCAGCACAGCACCTCAGACAGTCCTCCAAATTTACTACTTTCCTACACGTCCTTTGAAAATTTTGGCCCAAAGTGGTTTTTTTTTGTTTGTTTGTCCTTTGGTTTTGAGTTTTTAAACTCCATGAAAATGTAGAAATCCCAGAAACTCCTCCTGGCAGAGCTGCAGGGTGGCAGGATGCTCCCCAGGGATGTTCCACATCTCATTTGGGGCACTCAGCAGAGCTCAGAGGGTCGGGTTATGTCTCAGCTGAGTTGCTTGGCCCAACAAGTAGCTCTGGCATTGATTTCAGGAAGGCTTTTGGTAGGGTGCAAATTCAATCTGTAGGGTCTAACGAGCACGGTGCAAAGAGCAGCAGCTCCCTGAGGCCATGTGGCTGCTCCTGGGGACCTGGCCAAAAACACAAGCCCTGGAGCAGCACAAGCAGGAAATCTGGCTGAGCCCATGTAGGATAAATAAAAGCCTGGTGGCAGGAAGCCAGGCAGAGCCAGGGCTGCTTTGGGGAAGCTCCAGAAGGCCCTGTGTGGCTCCCAAGAGGTCAGGATGGGATTCAGCTGCCCTCTGCCATGCCCAGGGTGGGTATCTCCAGGCGTTCCTCCGTGTGTCCCTGGGAGCAGGTGGCCTGTGGTGGCACTGCTTGGCAGCTCCTGTGGCTCTGGGTCTGCACTGGAGCTGCAAGGAGGAGCTTTCAGGAGCCCTGGTCTGTGAGCAGGGGGGCTTCCCCACCAGGGAGGGCTAGGTTGGGGTGGGAGCAGCAGGAGGAGGGCAGAAGCCATGGAGCAATAGCAGTTTCCCAAGGCTTTTAAGGGACTTCTGCCATCCCCAGTGCTCGGTGGTCCCTGGGAATGTCCTGCTTTTCCCAGGAAAACAGGCCAGCCCTCATCCTTTGACCACATGTTAACCCACTTGCCCTGACCTTGGCCATCTCCAAAGCTCTTCATGGCCTTGGGAGTCATCTGGTTGGGTTGTTCAAACACCACCATGAGCCCTCTGAACCAGTGCCAACACAAACAGCAGAGTCAGACGAGATAAGCCAATGTCCAATGCTGGGATTCAGTGAAATTGCCTGGGATTCAAGGAATTTCCCTGGCAGCAAGATGTGGCCAAGAATTTGAACATTTATGCTTATATTTATATATTTATTTATGCTTATGTTTTGCTCTTTCCCCAACTTCAAAGCCAATTTCTACTTCCTGGAGGGAGCCCTCGATGCCCTGCTCTGCGGGAACAGCAGCGATGCTGGGTGAGTGCTGAGGGTCGCCCTGGATCCCTGGGAGGGGATGAGGGAGCTGCTGCAGCCTCTGGGACCACTGATGCTTGGGATGGGACAGGCTTGGGGCTGGGAGTGGGGATCTGCAGGTGAATGGTCCAGGAATCCTAAATGGATCAGCTTAGGTGGGTATCGGTCTGGGAATCCCAATGGTATCAGCTAGGGAGGGTATGGATCCAGGCATCCTGGAAGGGTATCATTCCAGGCATCCCAACTGCATCAGTTTTGGGGGGTATCAGCCCAGGCATCCCAACTGTGTCAGTTTGGAGAGGCATCCCTTGGAGCATCCTAATGGAATCATCTTGAGGGTCTATCAGTCTGGGCATCCTGACTGTATCACCTCGAGGGGAGTTTGCTCCAGGTATCCTGATGGTATCAGCTTTGGGGAAGGTGGTATCAGTCCAGGCACCCCAACTGCATCAGTTTTGGGGGGTATCAGTCCAGGCACCCCAACTGCATCAGTTTTGGGGGGTATCAGTCCAGGCATCCCAACTGCATCAGTTTTGGGGGGTATCAGTTCAGACATCCCAACTGTATCAGTTTTGGGGGGTATCAGTCCAGGCATCCCAACTGTATCAGTTTGGGGGGTATCAGTCCAGGCATCCCAACTGTATCAGTTTGGGGGGTATCAGTC
>JAOXXN010000311.1:426179-438323 GCA_026770055.1 Myrmophylax atrothorax
CCCTCTCTGGGCAGCCCATTCCAAGGCCTGAGCACTCTCTCTGCAAAGAATTTCTACCTGATCTCCAACTTCAATTTTCCCTGGCAGAGAATGGTGAACAGCAGGATGGCCTGATGGAT
This sequence comes from Myrmophylax atrothorax, assembly GCA_026770055.1. Taxonomy (NCBI): domain Eukaryota; kingdom Metazoa; phylum Chordata; class Aves; order Passeriformes; family Thamnophilidae; genus Myrmophylax; species Myrmophylax atrothorax. The sequence continues at coordinate 426,299 of JAOXXN010000311.1, forward strand.
AGATGCATCTCTGCCCCACCCTGCATGCTCAGTCCCTTCAATATGGGAAGGGATGCTCTCACAGGGGGCTTGGGGGGCTGCCCAGACCAATTGGGGCTAGAGGTAGGACAGCAAAACCCCTGCAGTGCCAAGAGGGGCTGGGTCCCCCACGGCCCCTCTTAGCGTGTGCTGGGGGTGAGCTGATGTCCCCAAAGAGTTGAAGTATGAAACAGTGAAGACACATCCCTTTCTTACTGATGTTTGGGTGCCAGGCTGTATGTGGGGGTTCCCTGGCCCCAGTGGAATCCCAGTGACCACACTGGTGTCCAGTTATGGGATGCACATGCAGGGATCTGGTCTCTCTCCTGGCCTGGATCTTCCAGGGCTGGTTGGCCCCATTTCCCCACATCCCAACCAGCCTTTGAGGAGGTCTCTCTGGATTGACTGCTATTTACTGGGGTTTTTCTGAGCCACTCCCTAAGCAAAGTTCTCCCACAGTAAATAACAGCCCACACAGATTGTTCTGAAAGCCTCATCCAGCTCCATCACCGACTCTTGAATTATGAAAGAGCGGCTGAAAATAACTCTTTCATATTCTACGGGGGATATTTTTGTGCCCTTTGAAGGCTTTTTTCTTCTGTCTTGAGAGACAGATTGAAAAATAAGTCTTACAAAACTTTTGCCCTGGTTTATGAGGTGCCTGGTGTGAGCTGGGAGCAGGCAGGATCAGGGACCAAGGTGTCGCTGTTGGATTTTAGGGAAGAACAGTTGAATTCAGGAAGCTGAGCTTGCCTGAGGAACTCAACTCAAACCAGGTTGTTTTTTGGGGGCTACCACAGCAGTTTTCACTATGTTTTGGCTGCTTTTAAATTTGAAGGAGGATTTAGACATGTAGTTGTCACTAAGGTGGATCCAGCCAGTTCAAACCCCACTAATATGCAGGGACAGCAGGAATTTCCCCTTTCTGCATCCTTCATCCAGGGCAAGCAGTAGGTGGGAGATGCCTCCAGCCAGAGAGAGGAGAAGCCCCCAAGGCACCCCAGGGCTGCCTTGGGTTCTTACCAAGCTTTGGGGCATTCAGGAACTGTTTTTTCCCATGGCAAACCACATTTTCCATGAAGGAAAGAAATCTTCCACAGCCTGTTTTATCCCAGCTTCTGAACTCCCCATAGCAGAGCAGGTTGGGCAGTTCCTGATGGAGGCTTTGCTTTTCCTGTGCCCCGTGATGGACCGAAACGGAACCACTCATGTCCTGTTCTGTTCTTTTTCCTTCCTTTTTCCCAGGAATATTGTCTCAGAGCTGGAGCAGCTCATGTTTATCAACTCAGACGTGGGCCGCTGCCGTGCCTGGCTGAGGCTGGCACTCAATGATGGCCTCATGGAGTGTTACCTGAAGCTGCTCCTGCGGGATCGCTCCCGGCTATCCGAGTACTACCAAGGGCCTGCTCTGCTCCTGGATGCCGAGGAGTGCGAGTTTCTCCTCTGCTACTTGCAGGGTTTGTCATCCTTAACCTTCGAGCTCTCCTATAAATCAGCAGTTCTGAATGAGTGGACCATCACCCCTCTGTCCCTGTCGGGTCTGTGTCCCGTTTCGGAGCTGCTGGAGCCGCTCCCGGCCGAGCCCCGCAGGAAAGCGTCGCTGGGTTCCATCTCCCAGTCCTCGGGGTCGGACGAGATCGAGATCCAACCCTCAGTGCTGCCCATCAGCAAAGCCAGCAGCAAGATCAAGCTCACGTCGTCCTCACTGAGCCTGAACACCACGAGCTCATCCCAGCTGTCCTCCAGCCTGGGCTCGGACAGCCTCCCGCCGGCCCCCTGTGCCCGCAGCCCCGAGCGGGGCGAGGAGCCGCTGTCCTGCGACTCCGACCTGGGCACCGCCACCGCTGAGGACCTGGACAGGTCACTGCAAGAGTGAGTCCCTCCCCAGATCTCCTCTCCAAGGGAGTTTTTAACCCTCTCTGCGCTCTCGTTTTCTCTCTGCAAGCAGGAAGGTTTTCTCCCTGTTTTTCTTTCCCAAGCTATTTTTGCCCCTCCTGGAAGGGGCCTTGGTTGTTTGTACGAATCTCTCGGCACAGCTCACTGAGCCCCTGCTGCCACTGCAAATGAGCTCGTGGCCACTGAAGTGTGTGTGTGTCCTCTCTAGCAGGGCAGAAACGTCAGAAAAATGCTGCTCCCTGGTTTCAGGAATGTCACATCTCCCTGGTGCACACTGGGGGTTGCTCCAGGGCTTTCCATGGCGGGGAAAGAAATGAGTTTGGTCACAGGGAGGGTTATAATTTGCAGCTTCTGCAGATCATCCAGAGGAGGGAGGTTGTTGGTTTGTCATCCTTGTGATTTATTCCAGCACAAAGATTTCCAGGGTTATATAAGCTCTGAGTAATCAGTAAATACTTTCCGTGCCACCTTTAAAATTCGACTCTGAGAGAGCCTGGCCTCACAGTGATGCCTCTTCCCAGTAAAGGCCTTCAGGAAGGTTTAGAGCTGCAGGCTGTGCTCCCCCACCTACAGCAGCATCATTCCCTGCTTCCAGGATTTTGCATCTTCCAATGATCCTGGAAGAACCTGCCTTGATTGGATTAAACTCGTGATGGAGATGCTGGTTTGAGTTTTACTCTTGAGCTGATTTGATTCTGGGGCTGGCAGTGAAGCAGGGCCATGGGAACAGCCACTCCCCTAACCAGGCTCCACTATTAATTGCTCATTAACGAAAACAGTTGAAATTTGGCCCATGGTCCAAGGCTGGATTCACGGCCAGGAGCCGTCTGTGGGGCCGGGGCTGTGGGGAACCCCCGAATCTCCCTCCATCCATCAAATTAAACCCCTTTAATGTGTGTAACTGGGGACTGCTCCCATCGCAGGCAGGGTCCTGCTGCCACGCCATGGGGCTGGTGCTGCTCTGTGGGGCACACCTCCCACATTTTTCTGTTTGCATCACTGGGATTTTCCAGCCAGAGGCCAGCGGTGACGCCGAGTCCTTTTTACAGTTACAGTTCACAATAACTGGGGCTTTTACAGGTGTTGGCTGTTCCAGCTGTGCTCAAACCACTCATTTTTCCCTTTCAAGGGTGCTGTCGGAGTTCAGCAAAGCCAGGCCGAGCCCGGAGGCTCCGGAGGGGCGACTGGTGCCCACCGTGCTGGGCTGCTCCCCCCGGCCCACCCCGGCACCGACGCCCGGCGCGCGCCAGGAACCACCGCCCGGCACCGACGGCTCTGCTCCCACAGGAGACCCCGTGTCCTCTGGCCATGGGGATGGAGGGGCTGGGGGCACAGCCAGCATTCCAGCCCCACGGAGGGATGGGCCCAGCAGAGCAGACAGCGGCAGCAGCGAGGGCAGCCAGGCAGTCCGGAGCCCCACGGCCGAGTACCTGCTCTCTCCGCTGCTGGGCTGTCCGGTAGGTCTTACAGCTCCTCCCCTTTCCATCTCCTTGGATTTTTGCTCCCCAACCTAATGGAAAAGGAAAAAAAACCCAACTAGTGAGTTTCTGAGTAAGCAGCAGCTTCATAGAATTAGGTGATCCCAAAATGGTTTGGGTTGGGAGGGACCTTAAAGATCATCCAGTTCCAACCCCCTGCCATGGACAGGACACCTTTCACTAGAGTAGGGTGCTCCAAGCCCACCCAACCTAGTGTTGAACATTTCCAGGGATAGATTTATCCAAAATCCCATCTCCTGTCCTGCTCCCACTTGGTTGTCAGTGATGCTCCCCTCCACAAACACCTTCCTGGACTGCATGGAGTCATATCCATGCAGCTGCTCTGGGAGGAATTGAATCAAAGTCTGTGTTCACTGGTGAAAGAGGCACCAAAGCCTTTGAAGCCCTGCCTGGCCTGTCAGTCATCCCTCTCCAGGAGCAGCAGGAAGTTTAGGGTTTGTTAAGGATATCTGGAGAGGGATGAGCCCTCACACAAATCTGGCCCTGGGCTGTGTGCAGGAGATAAAACAGCCCCGGAATCGAGGTTCTCATGGGGACTTTCCTTCATTTATAGTCCATGTAAGAAGAGGAAAAGGGTTGACTGGACAGGAAACAAAGTAGTTTCCCAGTGGAAAAGTCCTCCTGCAGCACATCTGTTCCCAGAGTGGGATGGCATTCCCGGGGGTTGGGCTTGAGCAGTGGCGGATTTCCCCTGCTGCCACATGGAGCTGATCCACATCCACTTGCTTTTGCTTTTAGGAAACTCTTTGAACAGCCCTGTCCTCTGTCTGATTTGTTACTGACTTTTCCATCCTGGTTCCCATTGTTTCCATCCTGGTTCCCATCCTTTCCATCCTGGTGGGGTTAAGATATACCTCATCCCCCCCCCAAACCATTCCTGCTCTCTGCTCCTTTCAGTTCCCTCCCGCTTATCCCGTTTCCGCTGCTTCCTCGTGGCCTTGAGCCAGTTTGACCTAATCTATGTATAACATACTGTGTCAACAGGAAATTCCCCCTGCTCTCCCATGACTCACGGAGCAACCTGCATTCCTGCCCCGGGAGTAATCCGGGAGCTGCAGGAGCTGCTCCTCTGCCACCCGTGATCCTGCCGCAGGGTGGTGACAGCTCTTGTGCTGTCACTGGCTTTGTTAGTCAGGATGAAAGGCTCTTGGGAAGCTGGGAAGGGCAGCTAAGAGGGCATTCCTGATGGGATGCAGCCTTGGGTGCAGGGATGCTCTTCCCTTGTGCCAGGGCAGTGAGATGGGTTGTTTTTCCTTCCTAGTGTTTGTTCAGGGACCTTGTCCCAGAACCTTGCTCCTTTCAGGAAAAATTTCTCCACTGAAAGGGTGGCCAGGCATTGGAAGGGGCTGCCCAGGGAGGTGGTGGAGTCCCCATCCCTGGAGATGTTCAAGGAACGACTGGACCTGGCACTCAGTGCCCTGGGCTGGGGACAAGGTGGGGATCAGTCACAGGTTGGACTCGATGGGCTGGGAGGGCTTCCCACCCTCAAGGATTCTGGGATTTCTTGTACCTGGGAAAACTCATGGAGAAGTTACAGCCACATTTTCTTCTGCCTGTGGGTCTCATCCCCTCCTGACACAGCAGACAAAGGTTTCTTTGGCCTTTTCTGCCTGATTTTTAACCTGCATGGCTCACGCTGGGTGTTCGTAGCATCCTCTTGTGAGCCTCTATCTCATCCTGGACATCTTCTCTGTACCTCTCCCCATCTCTGCTCTTCCTGGAACACAGCTGGTGCTCCAGGTGAGCTCCAGCCTTCCATGGCAGGGCTGGAATTTCACGCTCCATCAGTAACTCTCCATGCACCTCTGGTCACTGCAGGGAATGTGCTCTCCCTCTGCAATGATTTTATGGGAAGAGAGACCTGATTGATTTTGGACTTTATCATCCCACTAGTATAGAATTCCAGTATTTCCCAGCTGTTGACACAGTTCAGCAGAGCTTTCCCTGATTGGAGGGAGCAGGGGAGCCATCCACCTGGGAATGGCCAGCAGACAATCATAGAATCATGGAATGGTTTGGGTTGTAAAGGACCTTAAAGCTCATCTTGTTCCACCCCGCTGCACTTGGCAGGAAACCTCCCACTACATCCCACACAAGTGCCTGGAATTCAGTCTGTGCTGGAGTAGCCCCTGAGGAGGGGCCTCTGTGGATGTGTGTGTTTGAGGGGCACAGGGTGTTCAGTAAGTTTGATAATTCATGTATTTAATTTTTGAACAGAAAAGAAAGAGCTGGATCTCTGAAGATGATTTCTACAGACCTTCCCCGGGAGAGAGCAATGGGAGCACGGCCGACACCAACGGCTTTGGGCCAGAGGGGGACAATGAGGGCCTGGCCCCAGGGCTCATCAGTGCTCTTGACTTGGAGAGGCTCTCAGTGCCATCCTCGGATAGTGGCAAACCCAAAATGTCCCCAGAACGGGAGCAAAAGGGCTTCAGTGTGGTGCACCGCCGGCAGATGGGTACGTGCCACCTCCTGCTTCTGTCCGCTGCCTGCCCTGGGCAGTGCTCAGGGATCATTCCAGGTGCTGATGGGCTGTTTGGGAAGCAGCTGGGAGCTGGTGGCAGCACCAGGAGCCACAGAAGGCAGTGGGGCGGCTTCCAGAGGTGTTGCTGAGCCCACGATGGCTCTGATGGGAAGTGTTTTAGGGAGAGAGGGTTTGTCCACCCTCAGGACTCCTTTCCTTTGTGCCAACCCACCCATTCTCAGCCTCAAAACCCAAATACAGGTGGGCAGAAACCCAAGTGCAGATGGGCAGAAACCCAAATGCAAGGGGACAAAAACCCAAATGCAGGGGAACAGAAGAAACCCAAGTGCAGGTGGACAGAAACCCAAGTGAAGGGGGACAGAAACTCAAGTGCAGGTGGACGGAAACCCAAGTGCAGGTGAGCAGAAACCCAAATGCAGGGGGACAGAAACCCAAGTGAAGGGGGACAGAAACCCAAGTGAAGGGGAACAGAAACCCAAATGCAGGGGGACAGAAACCCAAATGCAGGTGAGCAGAAACCCAAATGCAGGGGGACAGAAACCCAAATGCAGGTGGACAGAAACCCAAGTGCAGGTGAGCAGAAACCCAAATGCAGGGGGACAGAAACCCAAGTGCAGGTGGACAGAAGAAACCCAAGTGCAGGTGGACAGAAGAAACCCAAGTGCAGGTGGGCAGAAGAAACCCAAGTGCAGGTGGGCAGAAACACAAATGCAGGGGGACAGAAACCCAAATGCAGGTGGACAAATGGTGGAGACCAAGATCCTGTCAGCTCCTGCCCCATCCCACCATCCTCCAGGACAGGCTCTCAAACCTGCCATGCCTCTGGGTGCTCGCTTTGAGCCCCACTTGGCTCTTCTCCCTCCACTGGCTTTCCCTTTTTCAGTTAAACCGAGCCCTTTCTCCTGCCAGGTCTCTCCAACCCTTTCCGAGGGCTGCTGAAGCTGGGCAGCCTGGAGCGGAGGGGAGCCATGGGCATCTGGAAGGAGTTTTCCTGCGAGCTGTCGCCGCTGGAGCTCCGGCTCTTCCTGGAGCACGAGGATCGGATCTGCGTGGAGAGCTACTCCCTGCTGCGCTGCGAGTCGCTGGCGCTGACACACTCCGACGGCCGCTTCGAGCTGGTTTTCCTGGGGAAGAAGCTCTCCCTGCGAGCCCCTTCCCGGGATGAGGCCGAGGACTGGCTGGACAGGATCCGGGAGGCGCTGCACAAGTGCCGGCCGCAGCTGGAGGAGGACGAGTGGGAGACTCTGGAGTGTCCCGAGGATGGAGGGGAAGCCCAGCCCGTCCATGGTGACTCCGCCACTCTGCAGTACAGCGACGTGCCTGGGAGCAGCTTGGACTGGACTCCAGCTCAGGAGCCAGAGGTGGATGCAATAAAAGAGGCTGTTCTGTACGTGGACATAGACAAAACCTGGGTCCCTTTTATTTTTTCCCTGTCTCTCGAAACTCTGAAGTGCTTTAAAATCAGGAACAATGACAAAATTTTAAGCAACAGTTACGGCATAGAGACCATCCAGGACATCCTCCCGGACACCAGCCTGGGGGGACCTGCGTTCTTCAAGGTGATCACCTCCAAGGCTGTGCTGAAGCTGCAGGCCGAGAATGCAGAGGAGGCAGCCTCGTGGAGGCTCCTGGTCCGACGGGCACTCATGTCCTACCTGGAGAGCGCGGAGGAGGCGCTGACGCTGGGGGGGAGCTTGGATGGGCACTCCCAGGTTGTCCTGAAGAACATCGTGAAGGAAAATGGCTTCTTGTTGCAGTACCTGGTGGCCATCCCCATGGAGAAGGGCCTGGACTCACAGAGCTTCATCTGTGCAGGTACAGAACCATGGAATGCTTTGGGTTGGAAGGGACCTTCAAGTTACCTTGTTCCACCCCCCTTGCCATGGTCAGGGACGCCTCCCACTAGCCCAGGTTGCTCCAAGACCTGTCCAGCCTGACCTTGGACACTTGTAGGGATGGAGCAGCCACAGCCTCTCTGGCTCCCCCATCCAGACCCCTGATAGCACCAAAGCCCCTCAGTGGAGCTCCATGTCCCCAGTTGGTGGGGACAGGGTGAGCCCCTCCATGCTGGATCCCCATCCCACCCCACCCCAACCCAGCTCCAGCTGAGATGCTGCTGCTCTCCCATTTAAGGTGCTTTTGGTACAGACAGTGGGGAACTGAGATTGAAACAACCTTTACTGGACCAAGAGGCCCAGTAATCTCTTCCTGGGCATTTTGAGGCCCCAGCCTGTGGGGAAAGTGCAATCAAGAGCAGTTTATCCGGTAAGGCAGCACAGGAGTGGGGATTGCAATGGGTGTGACGAGCTGATTTTGCAAAACAATCATTTACCCTTGCCCTGACGCCTCTCGGCACGCGGGGCAATGCTGGTGGCACCTCACTGACCTTCACAGCAGGTGTAATTTGCTTTTTACCTTGCTAAGTTAATTAAATTTCACATTTCTCTCCTGCTTCAATTATATTTCTTGTACCCTCCAGCAGGTTGGGTTTTTTTCTTTTAATCGCTCTCCTTTTTTCATATATATTTATTTTTTTTCTGGTCTATTCAGTCTCTGTCTTCCCCTCCAGGCTCTGTCCTGTATCTTCCACCTCCCAAGAGATGGAAGCAACAAGCCAAATGTGTAGGTTTTCTTTAGGGATCTGCCTGCTCTGCCTTCACCCCTCTCCCAGCCTGACACCTGTTGTGTTCCCTTCCATCTCAGAGTAATGAGTAGTAAAAGCTGGTTTTCATTATTCATTCAGGAAGCAATATTTGATCTCCATGAATGTTTTGGAGGGATGAGCTCCAGCTACCCCAGAGTGCAACAGTTGGGATGGCAAAGCCAAGCTGGGTTCCCCACTGGTGTTATAAGGGGGATTTTGGGTTATTCCATCCTGACCTCATTCTTAACAGATGAGGTTTTGGGACTCTGTGATGGCAGCAGAAAAGAAAAGGGCTGAGTGAAAGTAAAACAGGGCAAAGCCACTCCTGGAGGTGATGGTGGGATTTTGGTTCTTCCCTAAACCACTGGGGTATTCCCAGAATTCAGTTTTCCTAAAAAAAAAATGACCATAAACAAATAATTGAACCACTTGATGGATAAAAGTGGGTTCAGGGATTGTCCAGCCTCCTTTTTATAGAGAAAAAGTGAAGTGGTGCCCATCATGGTCTTAAATCCATAGGGAATGGGCTGGGGAACATCACACTGAACATCCTACAGGTGCTTCAGCTGGTCTCCCACCCTTCCCAAAACCTGGCTGTTCCATTCTCCCCTCCCAAAGTTTCTCCCTGGCCTGGCCCAGGCTCTGGGGCAGCTCAGGTGTCCTCTCATTCCCTGCTCCCCTCAGGCTGCTCCAGGCAGATCGGCTTCTCCTTCGCCAAGCCCAAGCTCTGCGCCTTCTCCGGCCTCTACTATTGCGACAGCTGCCACCGGGATGACGAGACAGTGATTCCCTCCCGCCTCATCCACAACTGGGATCTGGCGAAACGAGGGGTGAGTCTTGGGCTGGGGCCCTGCAGGCAGCAGGGAAACGCTCTGGCACCTGCCCACACTTCCTGAGTGTCCATCTGGGCATTCCCTGAGGTGGAGGTGCCCACCCCAGAACTCCCTGTGGGGCTGCTCCTCGGTCCATGCCCACCTGTGCCCTCTCTGTGCCCCAGGTGTGCAAACAGGCCCTGAAGTTCCTCTCCCAGATCCGGAACCAGCCGCTGATCGACCTGAAGCTGGTCAATGAGAGCCTCTACGAGCACGTGGAGAGGATGGGGCGGATCCTGCGGAGCAGGGAACAGCTGAAGCTGCTGGGGGATTATCTCATCATGTGCCGCAGCGGCGCCCTGAAGGAGCTCAGCAAGCGGTGAGGGCCCTCTCAGGGTGACCTTCCCCCCTCTTTGCACCCCCATGGTCTCCTCCTTGCCCCCCATTGGAGTGGGGAGCGGTGCTGCCAAGGCACAGGCTGGTTTTTCACTCCGTATCATCAGCTCGAAGGAGTTATCCGTGTGTTGGCTGGGTCAGCACGTTGAGCTGTGACTCAGGAAACACCTTCCTGGCAGAGGAGCTTCTGGCTGGACAGGAAACACCTGAGAAAATAGATATTTATTTTTTTTCCCCTGCTTTGAAATGCTCTCACGTGATTTCCAGTTGGCAGAATTTGGGATGTGGAGAGTAAGCTCTGCAGTGATTGTCTTCAAGAATATGCATTGTCCAGGCTCCTCGTTGCTCCAAAGCTCTTGAAGATGTGGTGGAAACCATCTACCCCCTTCCTCTCTGTGCTTCTTTGCAGGCTTGATCACAGGCATTACCTCTTGGAGTGTCCCCACAAATACAGTGTCACTGATCTGAAGCAGGTGAGAGCTTTGCATGGTCACAGAATCAAAGAGTGGTTTGGGTTGGAAGGGACCTTAAAGACCATCCAGTCCCACCCCCTGCTATGGGCAGAGACAACTTCCAGTAGCCCAGGCTGCTCCAAGCCCCGCCCAGCTTGGCCTTGTCATGGGGGTTTTGCTTTTGAAAACACCCCAGTGTCGGTGGAGACACCACATGGTGCTTCCTCAGCAGGACTTTTCCAACAACTGGATTTTGCAGTGATTCCCAAGCCAGGCTGTGTGTGCTGCTCTCAGCTCTCTGGGGTCCCCCTGCAACCTGGGGCGTGGGTTGTTTCTGGAGGACAGCCTTGCCTTCAGGTGTGTTACGGGTTCACCTAGGTGGGCCTACATTTAGGTTTTAAAGTTCAGACTGGGCCTGAAGCCCCAAGAGCAGGTGTGGAACAGCACAAAGCGGGCTCCAGGAGCGCTGACCCCTGCTGTGTCCCACAGATCGCCGACGGCGTCTTCGAGACCTTCCTGCAGTCGCTGCTGCAGTTCGCGTCCCACCACGTCTACAGCTGCGACCTGTGCACCCAGCGCGGCTTCATCTGCCAGATCTGCAACAGCAGCGACATCATCTTCCCCTTCGAGTTCGACACCACCACCAGGTGAGCCCCCTTGCTGTCCCCCTGCAGCCAGGACACCCGGGGGCATGGCCTGGCTTCTCCAGGAGCCTGGATTGTCCCCTGGGTCCCTCCTGGGGGTCTGCATTTCCAGGGCTCCTGGCCCTGGGAGCAGACTGGGAATGGCTCTGAGGTGGTTATGCATCCTCGTGGTGCCCATGTCCTCCTGGGAGCCATGTCTTCATGTTCCACATCCCTGTGGGAGCCCCATCTTTGTGCAGCCCATGTTGTCATGGTGCCCACATCCTTGTAGTGCCCATGTCCTCATGGAAACCATATTGTGGTGCCCAATCCCATGTCCTCCTGGGAGCCATGTCTTCATGTTCCACATCCCTGTGGAAGCCGTATCGGTGTGTTGCCCATGTTGTTGTGGTGCCCACATCTTCATGGTGCCCATGTCCTCATGGAAACCATATTGTGGTGCCCACATCCTTGTAGTGCCCACGTCCTCATGGAAATCATGTTATGGTGCCCACATCCTCGTGGTACCCATGTCCTTGTGGGAATCACATCCTCATGGTGCCCATGTCCTTGTGGGAATCACATCCTCATGGTGCCCATGTCCTGATGGAGGTCACATCCTTGTGCTGCCCATGTCATCATGGGAGCCATGTTCCCATGGTTTCCCCATCCTTGTGGGACTTATCTTGTCATGGTGCCCATATCCTCGTGCCCATTTCCTCATGAGATCCCTCAGCCTCAGGAAGATCCAAACCAAATCCAGGCTCTTTGGGGCAGGAGAGGAATATGCTCACAGAGCCAAGCTGTCACCAAGCCAGGTGACTCTGCAGCCACCAGCACCTTGATGTCAGCCTGCAAAAGCCTCACTGGGTGCTGGGTCCCAGGGCAGCCAAGAGTCTGGAGAGAGGAGGAGGAGGAGGAGGAGGATGAAGGTGCACCTGCCTTGCTGACTTGGCCAGCACATCTCCCATTCAGTCTGGCCCCTTCCAGAGGCTGCAGGAGGGAAAGGGAAGGAGCAGGGGGACTGTCCTACTCCCTCTACAGCCAGGGAGGGGGGCAAGGATGCCTGGACATGAATTTTGTAGAATCCTACAATGATTTCGATTGGGAGGGACATTAAAGACCATCCAGTGCCACCCCTGCCATGGGCAGGGACACCTCCCACCAGCCCAGGGTGCTCCAAGCCCTGTCCAACCTGGC
>JAOXXN010000311.1:733606-744794 GCA_026770055.1 Myrmophylax atrothorax
TGGCACAGGTTGGGCAGAGAAGCTGTGGCTGCCCCATCCCTGGAAGTGTCCAAGGCCAGGCTGGACAGGGCTTGGAGCATCCTGGGCTGGGGGAAGGTGTCCCTGCCCATGGCAGGGGGTGGGATGAGATGGACTTTGAGGTCCCTTCCAACCCAACCCATTCCATGGATTCTCTGAAGGTGACCTGTCTCTCACTTCAGCTGTAAAGACAAGGATCCTGCCTTAAGCTTCCCCCCTGGAACTGGAACTGTTGTGTGGCCCACACGCAGTGAGCTTTGCTCTGCCTGGCTTTAGGGACCTACGTGCCTGGCACGGAGACCCACATGGCGCCGGAGGTGGTGATGGGCAAGCGCTGCGACTGCAAGGTGGACGTGTGGAGCAGCTGCTGCATGATGCTGCACATGCTCAACGGGTGCCACCCCTGGACCCAGTACTACAACCACCCCCTCTGCCTGAAGGTGAGTGACACTCCTCCCTCCAGAGCCAGGCAGGTGAGCTGCCAGAGCTTTATTCGTGGCCAGGGAACCGTTGCCTGGGGATGGCTGGGTGGGAGCCAGCTGGGCATCTGATACAGTGCCAGCCTTGCTCTGGGAGCTCAGCCTTCCCTGTGCCTCTGACTGCTGTGCTGGGGCTGTTCCTTTTGCACCCTGCTCATGGACTTGGGTGTGACTTTTTAACCATTCAGGCATAACAGAATTGCTGCCCAGGTCTCATTTAATGCTTTCATTTCAGCTGGAAGCACTCCTGGGGTGGGAAGAACCTTCCTGAAATCAAATGAAACCTCTCCGGTGTAACCTCTTTCACTTCCTGTTTGTTACACAGATCGCCAAAGAGCCACCTCCTCTGAGGGAAATTCCACCTTCCTGCAACCCTCTCACTGCTGAGATTATTAAGCTGGGGCTGGAGAAGGAGCCTCTCCAGAGGGCATCTGCAGCAGAGCTCAAAACCAAGGCCAGCGTGGCACTTGAGGAAGGTAGAAATGTCCTAATGCAGCTAAACCTTCACATCCCCCCTGGGAGAGCTGCTGGATGTGGCAGAGCAATCCTAGGGGAGCACCAGCCCCTTTTACTGCCCAGGGTATCTTCTCCCCAGGTTTCAGCACTGATGTGTGTTTGGGTTGATGGCTTTTGCCCACAGCCCAGTGTTTCTCACCCAAATACATGCTGGTTTCCTGCGTGCTGTCTCGTGCTGTTCCTTCTCTGCTGCGGGAGATGTTGAGCTCTCTGTGGGTTTGCTCAGGTGTTGCTGTGCCTGGGCTCCTGTCAGCTGAGCATCAGCTGCAGCTGGACAGCCTGACATGCAGCAGAACTGCAAGCAGAGGTTTGCTGCATCCTCAGCTGTAACTCACGCTTGTGGTCCAGCCTTGCCCCTAAGACTGTCATAATTTCTTTCAACTTAATCCTGCTGGTGGTTCTGTAATACAGCAAGAATTTGTGGGGGTGAGCTGGGTTTGTCTTCTGGAGAAGCTGGACGTTTTACAGCAAATCTTCAGAAACTTCTGCAGTGAGGGGAAACTTTTACCTCTTCTGTGTCTTTATTTGAAAATGTTTGTGTGTTGTTTGTTTTTGTAGTGGGAGGTGTGAGAAGCCCCTGGAAAGGTGAATACAGAGAGCCCAGACATTTTTCCTTGAACAAAGAGAACAACCCCCAGACATCCCTGTCCCCCACAGTGAGCCCAGTTGCTGAGACTGGTTCTGACCCAAAGTTACCAGTCAAAGTTTCCTGTGCCAGCCCAGTCCTACCACCCCCATCCTTGGAGCAAACAGAGGAGGTCGAGGGAGCTCATTGGAACAAGGACAAGGAACTACCTGAGGTCTGGGATCCCCCTCCTCTCTCCTCCACTCCTGTGTCCCTGAAGAGCTGCAGCCACGTGGAGAGAGCCACAACCATTTCAGAGCAAGAGCTCCAGCAGCTGGAAATTGGTGAGCACTGGGCTGGGGAAGGAATTCAGCTTTTGCTTGAGAGCAGGATAAAAATACAGCTGCTTTCTCTTGGCCCCCTGACAGTTATTTTTGGGTTTTCAGCTTGGATGTCATTTTGTTCACAGTTCCTTTCTCGTTACACAAATTGCTCAACCTTCCTCTAAATTATCAAAACTAGTAGTTCTTAACCAATTAAATACACCACAAAGGTAATGAACAGGATTTCCTTCCACTGAACAGGGGAGGGACCTTCTGAGAGGTGCAGGAACCTCTTAGAAAACAGCTCATTTCAGACTTGTGCTTAAGTGCACTGTGTAAACCGTGTCAGAATTCCAACTTCACCTGGAATTTTAGGTTTCAAACACCATTCTTTCAATAAAGGGGTAAGCCAGGATAATAGCAAAGGGGTGGCACATGCCAGGCAAAGCAGTACAGTTAAAATCAGTCTGCAACTGTTTTGTTCTGGGCACTGGAAAACCTACAGCCACCAGCCAAGAAATTTGGTTGCCAGCAGCAATCCAGAATTTGAGGGCCAGCAGTGAATTAGTGTGGAAGTCACACAGTCCAGCTCCATTGCCCCAGGATAACTCTACATTTCATTTGTTTCCCTCTAGTCTTTGTAAGTGAACTGAGAACTCGAAGCTGGGAATAAAGTGGCTTGAAGTGGAACTGTGCCAGGGAACTGAGGACTGGCATTTTAGGGCCTGCTGAGAGCTTTCTTCCCAAATGGCTTTGGATCCCAGCAGCCTTGTAGGGCTGGGTGTTGTCAGTGCAACTTGGTGCAAGAGCTGAGTGCCCCAGTCTGACCTTTCCCTGGGTATGACAGTGCAGAAGGATCTACACTGACATCTCCTAGGTGTCAGAATGGGCAAAAACTGGGAAATTCTGGGTGCTGCTGCTTTGCATGTGATTGCCCAATCCGTGTCCTTTCTGGCTCAGCTTCCCTGTGCTGGTGCTGGCAGTGCCCTCTGTGCCCCAGGGCTGTGTCATGAGCTACTGACACCAATGCCAGTGCTCATTAGCTAATGCCAGTGGGGAATTAACTGCAGGACTGTGGTTAGAGCAGAGGGGCATGGAAGGAAACACTGCAAATGTCTTCCCTTCTCTTCTTTTTGCTGCAGAACTGTTCTTGAACAGCCTTTCCCAGCCTTACTCCCTGGAAGAGCAGGAGCAAATGCTCTCCTGCCTCAGCATCGACAGCCCGTTCGTGTCGGACGCCAGCGAGAGGGTGAGTGGCAATGGAGGCTGCAGGGGGGGGTCTCTGGAAAACTGGGAGCTGTGGCCAGTGGAGAGCTGGAGCTTCTCACATGTGGTGTTGCTTTTTGCCTCCCAGTTTGCTGGAGTGGAGAGAACCTTGGGAGGAAAGCTTTGTCCTTGCACAGCGGGGGGTTGAGGATTGGGGTTGTGCTTTAGGTCACTGTCCAGCCTGGATCCTTCCCTGCAGAGCCTCTCCTGTGCTGTCACTCACTCAGCAAGCTTCAAGTGTGTGGATATGGGAAATCTCAGCCTCCTCGAGCCTGTCTGTGCAGGGAAATGGGAGCTGGGGAAGGAGTGGTGGGTGTAGGAGCTGCTCCAGGATGGGCCAAGCGGCTGTGCAGGGTCTTCTTCCTGGCCATGGACACCAGTGGGAAGTTTAGAAAAGACCAGAATAGGGCAGAAGAAAAGAAACTCAGATCTTGGATATTCATTCCCAGCCTCTGGATCTGTTCTCCATGAACTTCCTTTAACCCATTGATACCAATGAATTCATAGCCCAGATTACTAAAACACTAATTTTAATTATTTTTGTTTGCTCTGTCTCTGGTGTTCCCAAGGCAGGGAATACCAGGGAGAAACACTGAACAAGCCTTGCTGGGCCAGGGAAGGACAAAAGCCCTTCAATCATAGTTTTCAAAGACATTGAGTCCCAAATGGTGCAGCCTGGCACCTGCAGGAGTCTGCTCTGGCTGGGAGCAGCCTTGTGTCCTATTTCTGTCCCTCTTCTGAGCCTCCCAGGCTTTGGAAGACAGGCTGGCAGAGTTCTGTGCAGCAGCTCAGCTGTTGGCACACAGGGTGTGCACTGTGGGGTCTCACTCTGCTTGGTTTCCCCCCCAGGACCAACCCCACACATCTGATTTGCCTTTGGGCTGGTACTGACCACTGAGCTGGTGTTGTCAGGTTGTCTTTCCATGACTCAGGGATAACACAGACCCCTCCCAGCAGCACAGCAGTGTAGGCTCTGTAGTTGTTTATGCAGTTAATAGTTTTTCCTGTGTGTTTCTCATGCCAATAAGTGGCAAACATCTGATGCTTCACTCTCCTGTCACTCAG
Source organism: Myrmophylax atrothorax (assembly GCA_026770055.1). Classification (NCBI taxonomy): domain Eukaryota; kingdom Metazoa; phylum Chordata; class Aves; order Passeriformes; family Thamnophilidae; genus Myrmophylax; species Myrmophylax atrothorax. The sequence continues at coordinate 737,839 of JAOXXN010000311.1, forward strand.
TACCTCAGACCCCTCTTTTGTCATCCCACTTTTCAGCTCATTTAACTGTTGGGAATGTCCCACAGTGTCTGGGAACTGTTGCATTGCTATCCATTCCCTTTTCCAGGTGCCACATAAATGTTGACTGACTCAAGGCCCAGCCTTAGATCCCCTTTTTCTTCCCAACCGTATTTTAATGTTTCTCTCCTGCAAGCTCCTCTTCTTTAGGAGCCTTTTGACAAACTTGTGCATCCTTCTGCAGAACTCCATGAAGGCTTCTCAGAGCTTGAGGGACACTATGAGCTCTGGGATTCACTCCTGGAACAGCCAGGCAGAGGGGCAGAGCTTCAGCTGGAACAACCTGCTGAGCCGTGGCCGGCACACGGACACCCCCAGCTACTTCAACGGTGGGTCTGGGTGGCTGCAGGGGGGATCCAGGGCCAGGAGGCATTTCCTCAGGATCTAGAGGGCTTGGGATCTGGAGGCTTTGAGCTCCTCTTACCCTTCAGCTGCTGTGTCAGCACAGACCCTCCTGCAATGGGTTGTGGGAGGCCCAGTCTGCCCCAGTCACAGGCACTGGGGTCTCACAGGACAACCCCGGGAAGCTCCTGAGCACACAGAGCCTGCTCAGCTGTGTGTGCCCTGCCTTGTGCCAGGGGGGGTGTTTTATAACCATAAACGTCTACAAAGTAATTTTGAGGGCCTGCTGTGCAAATCAGTGCATCACTTCAGCTGCTTTCTTGCTAAATCCAGCCCTGCTGAGTCACTGTTGTCTTCAGGAAGCTCCATGCTCAGCAGAAGACCTGCATCAATGAAATGCTTAGTGACAGAAGTGAGATTTTCCCCTGTGTGAGCCTTGTCAGGCAGTTTCCCCGTGGACTGTGAGGTCGTTGTGCCTCAGCAGAAGTAACAACTCCTCTTGTGCATTCCAGGAGTGAAAATCCAGATCCAGTTGCTCAGTGGAGAAAAGTTGCACATCAGGGATTTCCACAGGACAAAGGTGGGAGACATTGCCACGGGGATAAGCAGCCAGGTGAGGCACAAACTGGGAGTTACGGGATTCGTTTTGTCTGAGGAGCAATTTCTTCCCTAACACAGCCCCAGAACACCTGGAATCCTGGAGCCAGGGCTTGTTCAAGGCTCCTGTAATGGCACCTCTAGTAACACAGTTTCAGTGCTGCTCTGGAAACTGTGATACCAGAGATGTTTTCTGAGACACTGAGGTTGGAAAAGACCTCCAAGATCATCAAGTGCAACCCTTGACCAAATCCCGCCATGCCCACTAAACCATAGCTTGAAGTGCCACCTCTCCTGGTTTTTTTGAACACTTCAGGGATGGTGTTTCCACCACTGCCCTGAGCAGCCTATTCCAAAGCCTGACCACTCTTCACTGAGGAAGTTTTCCCTAATATCCAACCTAATCTAGAACCTGAATCCTAAGCCATTGCCAATTGTCATAGGGACAACAGGGATCCACATCTTAGGCAGTACCTGTGCTGCAGCTTATAAAATCTTCTCCTCAACTCTAAAGATGAATTCTTTCCCCTCTCCCTAAAGAATCCCCATTAGCCTTTTCTGTCATGAGCAGTAGCATCAGCTCAGGCAAAGGGGCTGTGTTTGGCTGTGGTGCTTCCAGCTGGTTCCTTTAGAGGAGGTGTTGGCACATCCAGTGAACCTCCCTGTGGGCATCCTTGGCAATCCCTGAAAGAAACTCCAGAGAGTGTCTGTGGGACTGGGACTCATCTGAGTGTAAAATGTGATGTAAAAGAGGTTGCACCAGTCCTGAAAATGTGCCCAGTGGTGTTGGGTCTGTTTGGTGACATACAGAGCAAAACATCACCAACCTGCAGGGGGGGGTTCCCATGCCCAAGCACAGCCAGCTCAGGGACACCCAGCAATGGCCCAGAGCTTGTGGGAGGCAGGTTGGCAGCAGGGTGGGCACTGCCCAGTCCAGTTCTGAGGCTCTTCCTCCCAGCAGGAGGTTGGGCTGTTCCTGCTGAGCATCAGCCCCGTCCAGGCACTGTCCTCTCATGGGAAGCTGTTGGCTGGGTGGGATAGAGGCATGGGATGTTCTGAAGGAGCCTTGAGGTGCCACTGTCTGCTCTGCTCCCCAGATCCCAGTGCCTGCCTTCAGCCTGGTCACCAAGGAGGGGCAGCCGGTGCACTACGACATGGAGGTGCCCGACTGTGGCATCGACCTGCAGTGCACGCTGGCCCCCGACTGCAGCGTCAGCTGGGCCTGGCGCGTCAAGCACGGCCAGCTGGAGAACAGGCCCTGAGGCCCAGCCTGCTGGGAGGTGTCTACCTCGTGCCAAGGAGGAATTGCAGAAGCTTCTGAGCTGCCCTGCCCTGGGGGAGCAGCAGGGGCAGGGGCTGGGTTTGTGCTGCAGGGCACGGCGGCTCCACCGCTCGGGCCTCGCCTCTGCCGGCGTTCTGACCCACTTCCAAGGCATGTCCTGAGCTTAGATGCTCCCCAGAACAGTGGGAGTTACTTGTTTTGGGTGTGAGTGTTAGAGCTTGAGGATGGTGGGTGGAAATTCCTGCCTTTCAGAGGAATGTGGTGGTGCTTTTCAGGAGAGCAGTGGGTTGGGTGAGAACTGTGGCTCAGCCTCCGAGGAGAGGCTGGAGCTGCTGGGCTCGCCCAGAGGAGGAGGTTGGGTGCCCTCAGTGCAGCTGGGGTTGGTTGTGCCGAGGGGAGCTGGCTGACTTCCTTCCAGATGGAGGAGAAGACATTTCTGTAGGCTTTGGGGAGCATCATCTCCACCTCCAGCCTACTGCACAGGGAGAACCGACAGCAGGAACTGGCTGGTTCTTGGTTTCACCTCCCACCCTTCCCCGCAGACATTTCCTTCTTGAATCAGAAAAGAGCTTTGTTCCCAGAAAGGGCTCTGCTTGCAGCTCCCACCTGCAGGTCTGGGAGGAGCTGGTGCTCTCTCTGGTGACTGGGCAGGAGGAGGGTATGGAATTCCTCTGTGGGAAGGTGGAGGGGCTGTTCCTACGTCCTGTTCCCACCACTGAGGTGGGGCTCCAGTGAACTATCCCATCCAGGCAGTTCCCCTGGCAGGGAAAAGGGTGGGGGCTCTGTCAGCTCTGACAGGGGAAGGGGTGCTGGCTCTGTCAGCTCTGACAGGGAAAGGGGTGCTGGCTCTGTCAGCTCTGTCAGGGCAAGGGGTGCTGGCTCTGTCAGCTCTGACAGGGCAAGGGGTGCTGGCTCTGTCAGCTCTGACAGGGGAAGGGGTGCTGGCTCTGACAGGGCAAGGGGTGCTGGCTCTGTCAGCTCTGACTGGGGAAGGGGTGCTGGCTCTGTCAGCTCTGACTGGGCTGCAGAGTTTATGAAAATCTCCCTCCCAGCTGCCAGGACTGAGCCCAGTGCCCCAGTTCTGCTGGCCCAGGCTGGCCTCACGAGGCTTCCCATCCTCCCCTCATTTCCAGCTGGGTTCAGGGAGCAGGATGGGCAGCTGGACCTGCAGTGCCTTAAGCTTGGAACTATTTTTTTACCGATTGGTGAATGTTTGGAATATACTGATACCCACATTCAGGTGGGTGGGTGTTGTTCACCCTTCTCCAGCCCAGAACAAATCCAGAGGGAGGAGTGAGCCCTGAGTGTGCTTGTTCAAGAGTGTTCCAAGGCCTTGCACACCTGGAAATCCCAGCTCCTGGTGGTGGCTGTGGCTCTTCCAGAGCTCTGTACCAGCAGTGGCCTCCCAGCAGGGGCTCTGCATCCAGGCTGGGCAGAGAAACAGCTCCTGAAAAACAAGATGGGCCCTGCCAGATCCGTGGAGGTCTGGGGGGCACAGTGGGGCAGGAATGCTGGCAGTTTTCCCAAGTAAAAGTCACTTGGAAAGTAGCTGGGAAAAGTTGTTTAACTTAACTGGCCTCCTTTTTGAGGACCAGCACTCCTTAAACAAGGGATGCTCTTCCCTTTGATCTCCCAGAACATGGGCTGGTTTTGCCACACCAGGCAGTGACATCCTTAATCAGAAAACTCCAGTTGTTGATGTTATAAAAAAGTGGAACTCTTGAAGAAAAGTGAAACCTGTCACCACTTTGGGTATAATTTTTTATAGCACTTTTTGTTCTAAAGCACTTAATATGTTGTCCAAAATAGGCACCTAATTATATCTGCAAAGCCACGTTCAGAGTCTTTTTAGGAAATAATTAACACATTACACACATGTCTTCCAGGAGGAGTAGGTTGGCTCCATTTCTTTTGAGATGCCATAAACTACTAAGAATGTAAGCTCTGGAGCAGGAGGGATCAAAGTGCCTCTTCCAGGGTTCCCAGGAGCTCCCAGGCACGTGCCTGGCTCCCTTCCTTGGCTTCCTCTGCAGGGGGAGGAGGAAAACCTGTTGGTTGTTTCTGATGGATCTCTGGTGATGTGTCCCCCCAGAGGCACCGTGGGCTCCATCCCAAGGGCGGCACCTCGTGCTCCTGGGGCCTGCCAGGTGCTCCCATGGCCAGGCTGTGCCCTGGGGTTGGGCTGGAGCCCTGGAGCAGCAGGGTGGGAGCAGCAGGACCCTCTGCAGGACTCCTGGGCTCTGCACTTCATGCACAGCATTAACCTGAACTCTGCCCACCTGCACGAGGGGTGAGGGCAGGGACCCCTCCCAGCTGTCCCCACGGGGCCATGGAGGTGCCACGTTCCCCAGGGCCATGGAGGGCTGTTCTGCACCCTCACACCAGCATTACCCACCCTCTCCAGCCTCTCTGTCTGCTGCAGAGCCTTCAGTCCTGTTTGCTGCCACCAGCAGTGACCAGGTGAGGCTGCAGGTTCCCAGGTCACAGGTGGGATGTGGTGTTGGCTGTCCCTGCCCAGGGACACCCACCTGGGTGACACCGGTGCCCTCCCACTGCCCTGAGCTGGGGTTCTCCCCCAGGGAGGGTCTCCAGGTTGTGCTGCCAACCAGCCCGAGATCCCCTCAGCTCCCTCCTGCTGCCAGGACAGTTTCCTGTTCCCTTGGCTTGTCATTTTGCCATGACAGGCAGAAACACTCTGCCTTCCAGACGAGTTCTGAGCAGCACTGGCAGGAGAGAGTCAGGAAAAGCTTTTCCTCAAAATTTGGCTGGAGCTGTTGGGTTTCGTAACGAGTGTTTGAACCCCAGCTCGGGGTGGGGAGGACGAGCAGCAGTGGGAGTGATAAACACAGATGGCTCTTGTTGTGCAGCTCCTTCCCAAAGTCTGGAAAAATCGCTGCTGGTTGGCAGGATGGAGCTGAGGAGCAGTTTGGGCTGGGCCGTTCTGGCGGGGGGGAAGGTGCTGGAATGAGGAGCTTGTATGGAACGAATGACACTTTATAAAACTGTGATTTCTTGACCTGCATTTTCACAGGGAAAAAAAAAATAAAGCGGAAAAAAAAAGATTCTTTTTATTCTTGGTGGTGGTGGTTTGATACAGGGACCAGAGAACAGGAGGGTGGTGCTGAACAAGACGTATTTCAGGAAGAGCAGCCTGGTCTGATTAAATTATACTGTATATTAATTAGCCTTGGGTTTGGGGGATGCAGGGAGAGGTTGGGGGAATGCTGCAACACTGCCCAGGCTCCCCAGGGCAGTGGGCACAGCCCCGAGGCTGCCAGAGCTCCAGGAGGGTTTGGACAACACTCTGAGGGACAGGGTGGGATTGCTGGGGTGTCTGTGCAGGGCCAGGGGACTGGCTGGATGATCCTTGTGGATCCCTTCCAGCTCAGGATATTCCATGATTCTATGGCCTTGCACAGGTCTGGCTTGGCTGTTCCCAGCAAACCCTCTGGATCCCTGTCCTGGGAGCACCTCGTTGGGGTGATTAAATCAGTGCTGTGCCTGTGTGAGTAGCACAGGGCTGCTGAAACGAGGGAGGAGAAAACCAGCTCTGGAAAAAGCTGCTTTTCATCTCAATTGGCTCCTTTGAACCTCCCAGCCCGAGGGATGAACTCTCAGGTGCCTGCTAAGACCTCTCTTTGCAGGTGTCCGTGAAAAGGGCCCAGGTGGGATAGTTCAGATCTCTGCTGGTTAAATCCCAGCTCCATTTAGCAAATCTCCTGTAGGAGCTGTGGCTTAATCTTAATTTTTTCCCCTTAAAAAATCTCATTTGCCTTTTGAGGAGAAACAAGCAGGGGCAGGGCTACAGAGAGAGGAAAGTGGGATAAAAGAAAGAATGGAAGGATATGATCCTTTTTTCCTCCCTGCCAGAGCCCCTGGCACGACTGATCCCTGGGGATTTGGGATGGAAAAGGGAATGGGGGGGATGAAAGCAACCAGGCTCACTTCTCATTGTCGTAGTAGAGCTTCCCAATGGCCCAGGCAACGATGATGGGAAAGGGGATACCTGCAGGGGAACACACAGGTGAGTCCTCAGGGGGCACCAGCACCACGAAATCCCGCTTTTCTCACCTCGGTGGGAGGTGGGATGAGGTGCCAGGGCACATCCCACCCTCCTGGCAGCCTTTGTGTAGCTGTTTGGGTGCAGGAGATGGAGGGGGCACCACCCTGGGTGGAGGGGGGCCCTGGCACTCACACCAGCCGATGCAGATGAACATCCACTTGCGGAGCTTGTCGGTGGAGTAGGTGAGGACGATGGCCGTGTGCAGGTAACAGCCCTCGCCAAACATCCAGAAGAAGTTGGTGACATGGAAGTAATTGTAGGCAGCAGTGACCAGGCGGCACCAGACCTGCCAGGAGGAGATGTGGGCGCTGTAGAGCTCTGAGTTTCAGTGGTGAAACAGTTCACAGAGCAGCACAGACCCCGGCAGGGCAACTGACCCTGCATTTCTAGCATGCCTGGGTTGTCCTCCAGCCACAAGACAGCCCTATCTACCATCTGAAGTTGCTTTTGTAGCCACATCTCAGTGGCTTCAAACTGACTGAGGGCATGGCTAGATGGGATATTGGGAAGGAATTCTTGGCTAGGAGGATGGACAGGTCCTGGCACAGGTGCCCAGAGAAGCTGTGGCTGCCCCATCCCTGGGAGTGTCCCAGGCCAGGTTGGACAGGGCTTGGA
>JAOXXN010000311.1:793772-811450 GCA_026770055.1 Myrmophylax atrothorax
AACCTGGCCTGGGACACTCCCAGGGCTGGGGCAGCCACAGCTTCTCTGGGCACCTGTGCCAGGGCCTGCCCACCCTGCCAGCCAGGAATTCCTTCCCAATATCCCATCCAACCCTGCCCTCCTTCAGCTTAAGCCCATTCCCCTTTATCCTGTAACATGCCCTTGTGAAATTGGTGGGTTGAATTTGTGGGTTTTCCATTGGTGTTCCCAAAGCTGTCTGTGCTGCTCCAGAAGGGGTGGGATGGGGTTTGTTCCCACCTGAACAGTCACCTCCTTTTCTCTGCCCCTTCCCAGACGTGTTTTGTCGACTGCCTGATAGAGCAGACGCACCCGGAGATCCGGAAGCGCTACGACCAGGATGTGAGTGAGCCCTGCTGTGCCCCTGCCCTGGGGCACAGGGGGTGGCCCTGGCACCCTGGGGGAGGCTTTTGCATCCCCTGTGCCTGGGCACATGGTGGTGCAGGGATTGGACTGTAGGATTGGAAAGCCAGAGCTCAGTCCCAGCTGTGCTCTGTCACTTCCTGGCCACCTTACCATGTGTCAGAGTTACTGTGTCCTGCTTCACATTGATTATTTGAGGCCAAAATGGGGTATTCTGACCTTTGTTTTGCCCTTGCAGCTCTGCTACACTGATATATTGTTCACAGAGCAAGAGGTGAGTGATCTTGTGAGTTTGTCCAGTTGTCTCATGCTTTACACACAGTTGCAGTAAGCAGTTTCCTTGTCCACTTTTAACACCTTTTTGTGCCTTCCACGTTTGGGTTATTTTCTTTTTCTGCTCCTCCTGTTTCCCTCAGTAAGATCCCTGGTCCAGCTTGCTTCCATTTCCCACAGCCCCCATCTCCGTGGATGGTGTATAAGCAGTGGAATGTTAAATCTACAGCAGAGTCACCCCAGTGTGTGGGTAACTCTTCCTTGCTTTGGGAGAAAGAGGGGGAAGGGGTTTGCAGCAGTTGTGGATGAGCAGAAAAACTGTTTCAAAATAAATAGATTTCTCCTCATTTTCCTTGGCTGGGTGCTCTGACTCCATGTGGTTAGGCACGAGTGGGAGGTTTGTTTTGTGTCATGACCAGAACAATCCTATGAAGCATTTTTTCCTCTTCATCTTAATGCTCTACTTTATCCTCTGTGTGATCAAGTCTTGCACTTTGAGGTTGGCAGCAGCAGAGGTGAAAGCACAGACAAAGATGAACATTCTGTGTCTGGTGTTGGATATTTTGCCTCCAGAGCTGGAACCAGGTGTGGGGGTGCAGGGGTGGCTCACCAGTACAAACCAGTATGATGGGGCAGCTGGACTGGGTCCTGCAATGGTCTGGGGTTGTTGCTACTTCTTTCCATATTTCTGGGTTTTTTTCTTGGTCATCTTCTACCTCTGTACATGGTGATCATTGTATTTCCTTTGCTCTGAGCTCCTGATCTGCTTTCCTGTGTTGCAGAGGGGGGTGGGGATCAAGAGCACCCCAGTGACGATTGTTCTGCCGGACACCAAAGGAAAGTCTTTCCTCTTCAACATCATTGACACTCCAGGTGACTGTGCAATCCTGAACATCCTGCTTTGGGAAGCACTTGGCTTTGTTTGGTGTTTTTTATGGCTGATTCCAACCTAGTCTTGAGCCTTTAGCTGAGTTCATTCCTCTGAAGTCACTTCAGCAGCAGCAGCTGGGCCTTGGTCACACAGTCACAGGAGGGTGTGGGGAGAAGGCACCTCACAGACCATGGAGTTGCTGTGGGCAGGAATGAGACAGCTTGTGTTTGTGATTAGCAGTCCTAATTGAGGGTTGATGAGGCTGGCAGGGTGTTTCACTCAAGAACAGAAGCAGCACAGGTAGAACTGTCTCCTCCAGGTGTTGTGTGCAGTGGGGCTGTGCTTTGCTCAAATGCTGGTGCCCCACAGCAAGGCTCAGCTGATTCCTTTGAGCCTCTGACAGGCTCCTGTGCAGGGAACATAATCACAGATAAGCTTGTTGTAAGAAACTTTAGAGAAGGGGGTCTTGGGACACATCTGCTGAGCTACAGCTCGGGCTGAGGGAGGTTGGAGCGCAGGAGGAGGCCGCGGGGAGAGGCATCTGTTGTCTCTGCTGAGAAGAAATCTTCCCCCTTTCCCCAAAGTACTTGCACAGAGCTGTGAGAAAAACAGTAACAAATGTGAGGAAAAGTGCCTGTTAAACAAGTTGTTGTGTATATTCTTTAAAAAAAAAGCATTAAAGCTGAAGTTAATTCCCCACGGGGAGCTCTGGCAGCCGCTTCTGCGTCCCTGTCTGAGGAGGAACCCGTCTCTGTTCTGCCTCACTGGGCACCAGCAACTAAAGGAACCTGCAGAGCTCCCCACCCTTTGTGCTGCTGCTCCAGGGCTTGCTCTGCCTCCACTCACCACCTTCCTGTGCTTTTGAAGGTCATGTCAACTTCTCCGACGAGGTCACGGCCGGCCTGCGCATCTCGGACGGTGTCGTGCTCTTCATTGATGCAGCTGAGGGGGTGAGTGCCAGCTCCTCCGGGGGCCAACCTAAGCATCCTCCCTCTGGAGTCTCTGCTCCTGCCTTGGCATGAAGGCCTGGGGTGGGCTCAGCCTTCCAGGGTGAAGGGTTTTTGGAGGACATTTGGAAAGTGGAGTTTTCCATCCAGAGAGGCAGTGATGCCTCTGGCTTCTGTGTCCAGGCTGATGTGATGCATGTGGCCTGTAGGCTGGTTATCCAACTTGTGTGCATCTCCATCCCCATGATACCTAAAACTGAGCAGGTTATTTATATCAGAGATGTCCACAGGCTTGGATTCGAGGAATTCAGTTGGGTCAGCACCTATCTCTGCATTGCAGGATTAGCTGATTGCTGCTGGCTGAGCTGGGGCTTTTCTGGACCCTGGCAGCAGTGTGAGGGTCACTGGCTGCCTCTCACGGCCCAGAGAGCATTGCACGGAGCTTTCCTGGGGCCCTGAGCTCGCTGTTCCCCGCAGGTGATGCTGAACACGGAGAGGCTGATCAAGCACGCGGTGCAGGAGAGGCTGGCGGTGACCGTGTGCATCAACAAGATCGACAGGCTCATCCTGGAGCTCAAACTGCCCCCAACTGATGCTTATTACAAACTCAGGCACATTGTAGATGAAGTTAATGGCCTGATCAGGTGAGGGGTTTGTGTTCCTGCTCCACTGCAGCTGCTTCTCTCTGTGTATGCCTGAAAACCCATTAATTTCTTGATATGTTGAGTTGTAGAAAATGGGGCAGGAGGAGCCACTGGAAATCTCAGCCAATATATTGAATTAGGCAGGATTGACTCTTCCTGACAAGCTTCATGGGATTTCCTTCCCCACCCCCTTTTCATTTTCTCTCCATTAAAAAGTAGGGACATAGCACTCAACTTCCATGCTCCCAGATGTCTCAAATACACTGAAATTATCCAGGTTGTGTCCCAAACTGGAGGTTGAGATGTCCCAAAGCTCCTAAATATTTGCTGAAAACCTAAAAGGGACTTGCTGTGCCAACCCCTGAACAAAGATATGACACTGATGTGGTCGAATCTCCTTGCCAGCCCTGCCCGGGGAAGGGAGGGACATCTTGGAAGTCGTGCATTGTTTCTGTGTGTTCTTCTGCATCTGTGGAATTTCCTAACAGCATTCCACCCTTCAAGTGTGTGTAGATTTGCACACAAGCTCCCTGGCATGTGTCTCTTCAGTGTGTGCTGGCATCAGGGAGCTGGGAGGAGGGTCATTCATCCTGTCTAGCCTGCCTGGGAGCTCTCTGAAACTGTTTGGATTTTTTCCTGTCCTTGTATTATCTTTTCCCTTACTTGGTTGACCAACTTTGCTGCTTTTTTTAGAGAAAGAATAACTCCCCCAGACAGAAAAATCCAAAGCACTTGTGCTGGTAACTTTATAGTTCCAGAATCTTTAAATCTTTGCACATTAATGCTTTGAAGTTTATAGGCAGAAAATGTTCCTGACCCTGAAATTCCGATGGTGAACGAGCTGCAGTTTAAAGATGCTGCTTGGCAATGCAGGATCCTTGCTTGTCACATACTGCTGTTGGGTGTGGGAAGTGGGTTGAAGTGTCTTCTTTGGTTCATAACATTGATTTGGTTTTGTTTTCCTCCTCTCAGCATGTATTCCACGGACGAGAACCTCGTGCTGTCTCCCCTCCTGGGCAACGTGTGTTTCTCCAGCTCACAGTACAGCATCTGCTTCACACTGGGGTCTTTTGCAAAGATTTATGCAGACACATATGGTGAGGATTATCCAGAAACCTGGTGCTCTTCAACTTCTCATTTCCCAACCTTTTTCTGTGGAGATTTTCTCAGCCGTGCAGCTTTCCCAGCACGGAGATGGCTGGTGTGTTGGGAATTGCTGGGGGCTGGGGGAACTGCAGAGCTGAGCCTTGCAGGGGAGAAAGCAGAAATACAGTTTTAGCTGGATATTTTCTCCTGATAAATGTTTCTGGAGTGAGAAGCCAAGATTTTATACATACCCTAAGCAGGAATAACAAGCTCTGCTCTGGCAGTTGAAGGCAGGTGTGTGAGTCGTGCTCTGCCTCCTTATCAGCAGCTCAGGAGAGAAGCAGTTAAGCTCTTCCTGCCTTTTCCCCAAAGTCTCTGGAGTCTGAGACTCAGCTGCAGCTGGGCACAAGCCTGGCCCACAAGGTTTTGCACTCTTGCCCTCTTTCTTTTTTAAGAAACTGTCTTTTTCTGGCTTGGATTTCATTTGCTGCTCCCCAGGTGCCCACTCAGGGCAGTGTGCCGTGTGGAGCAGCGGGCTCTGGGCTGGCATTAGCAGCTGCACAGCCCAGGTTTTTGAAGTCTCCCACTGGGGAATTCAGGGATCTGTAGGAGCTGTGAGCAGGGGAAGAAGGAGGTTGTAAAGCAGCTGGCCCAGCTCCTGCAGAGAAGTTGGCCTGAGGGAGGATGAAGTTGTAGAGGTCAGGGACTGATGTGTCAGGACTATCAGAGAGTTTGGAGCAATAAAGGAGCCCCCTGGGTGTCACAGCCTTAACTCAGAGCCTGCTGGGATGAGACCCCCTCTCTGGGGGGCTGAGAACAGCACAGTCAGCAGGAGATGCCACCCCTGTGGGGCAGGCAGGAGCAGAACAGGTACTTGGGAATGGTGGATTCTGGTCACCAGGCATTGTATGTGCAGCCACCACACCTCAGCTAACAGGACTTAGCACAGCTTCAGTGTCCAGAAAACAGCCACCATACAGTTCTCACGCTCACACATCTGCCCACAGGCAGAGCTTGTTTGGAAACTGCTGCAGGTTGTCACCCTGTCCTCTTATTTGCAAATCCACCGTGACAGCCAGCACTGCTCTGCTCCTTCAGCACTGCTGTTTGGCTGAGACAGACAGGAACCTGGAGATGTTCAGCAGGGCAGAAGAGGGTGGTGCTGAGCCTGAGGGGAGGAGGGCAGCCCAGCACCTTGGCACTGCAGTGCCAGTCACGGCGTTCCCGTGTGGAAGCACAGCAGATGTGGCCGGGCTCCCGTCTGGCAGCCAGTGCTCCTCAGCTCTGCCCTCCTGGGCAGCTGAGAGAGCTGGAGTGTTCTGGGAAGCCAACCTGAACCTCAGTGTCCCTGGGCTGATGGGGACATGCTCAGTGGGCTGTTCCTGCTCACCTTGTCCTGGTGTCCCCAGGTCAGGCTTAACCTTTCACCCAGAACTGGGACCAGGCATTCACTCACCAGTGTTGTTCATTAATCGAATCTTCAGGGTTGTTTTAAAAGCCAAAAAATAAAGATTTCCAAGCTGAGAGAAATAACAGTGATATCTGATCCTGTCATTTGCTGTTTCTCTTTAGGAGACATCAATTATCAGGAGTTTGCAAAGCGGCTTTGGGGTGACATCTACTTCAACCCGAAGACGTAAGAACCCTGTTTAAACGTCTGTTACTTTATTCCTGGGGTTTTCCATCTAAAACCTGCACTGGATGACCATCCAAGGTCATTCCAACCTGATCCTATGATCTGTGATGCAGTAGTGTCTGGAAGGGTTGAGTCAGGCTTCCTGCCAGGTGTGAATCCATGTGGTCCTCCAGAATCCTGTAAGCAGGAGCAGAGCGGCTCCTCTGGCCTTTGTTGGGAGTCAGCCTGGCCCTGGCAGCTTCCTGGGGGGGCTCAGGAGGGAGGAGAGGAAAGCCTGGCAGGAGCAGGGGCTGTGTGGGGGTGGCTCCAGCTGCAGTTCCTGCTCCTCACATCTCTCCTCTGCTCTCCCACAGCCGCAAGTTCACCAAAAAGGCCCCGACGAGCAGCTCCCAGCGCAGCTTTGTGGAGTTCATTCTGGAGCCCCTGTACAAGATCTTGGCTCAGGTCTGTGGTGGTTCTTTCTCCTTCCCGCAGCTCCAGCCAGGAGCAGTCAGGGCCTGGGCACTGGGTGATGAGTCTGGTGCCTGTGGGGCTCTCCTGTCCCGTTCTGCAGCGCGATCTGCACAGGGCTGGTTTGGGGGTGCACAGCAACAGTGACCAACTCCATAACAGCTGTTCCCTGCAAATGCAGCCCCGTATCTGCAGTGAATAGAATTGTCCTTGGTGTTCCTGGTGTGCCCTGATGGCAGCCAAGTGATAGTGCTTGGACTTGGAGCAAAGACTTGGAGCACAAGCCTGATGAGCAGCTATGGGGGCTCAGCCTGGAGAAAAGGAGGCTCAGGGGGGACCTTCTCATCTCCGCAACTCCCTGACAGGACAGGAGAAATCAGGAGTGGGTCAGGCTCTGCTCCCAGGGAGCAAGGGACAGGACAAGAGGAGATGTCCTCAAGGTGTGCCAGGGAAGATTTAGGTTGGATACTGGGGAAAATTTCTTCACTGAAAGGCAGTGGCACAGCTGCCCAGGGTAGTGCTGGAGTCACCATCCCTGGAAGTGTTCAAAAATATGTAGATGTGGTACTTGGGCACATGGGTTAGTGGTGGGTTTGGCAGTGGTCTTAGAGGGCTTTTCCAGCCTTAGTGATTCCATGATTCTGTGATCTGACCCCTCTGGCTCTCATGTGAACTCTAAACCATTGCAGGCCTGTAGCCCTGAGTGGGATGACTGGTGTGTGAAGCTGCACCTGGGAGTTGCTGGCTTGGCAGTGGAGCTGAGAGTGGGGCTTGTTGTCTTGCAGGTGGTGGGGGACGTGGACACAACCCTGCCCAGGACTCTGGATGAACTTGGCATCCACCTGACCAAAGAGGAGCTGAAACTGAACATTCGGCCCCTGCTGCGGCTGGTCTGCAAGAAGTTCTTTGGGGAGTTCACAGGTGAGAGCTGTTTGCCTTCCCCACTATAATCTTCCCTGCACCCCCAACACCTCTCACCAACAGTTGAGGGCTGTGTTTTGGCCACTGGGTTCTCACTTGCACAGATCCTGCTCAGCTTTCCAAATATAACCTGTCACACCCCTTCCCCCGGGGCACTGCTCAGCTCTGCCCCGCTGCAGTCGCACTGGCTTTGCCTGGTGTTGATGGAGGCTGTTTCTTTCCCCGCCACGCTGGTTAGTCCTGTCCTCACCAGGTGTCCCTGTTGCAGGCTTTGTGGACATGTGTGTGCAGCACATCCCCTCCCCGAAGGTGGGGGCCAAGACGAAGATCGAGCACACCTACACGGGCGGCGTGGACTCCGACCTGGGCGAGGCCATGAGCGAGTGCGACCCCGACGTAAGGCAGCTCCTCTCTTTGTTTGGGGTGTCCAAACCCGAGGCAGACAGGCCCTGCTCTCGCTGCCCTGCCAGGGCAGCTGCCTCCCAGCCAGCCATCTGCACAGATTTCACTCAGAGAGCTCTGAAACCTCTCGTCTGACACTGAAACAAATCTCCTCACTCCGAGGAGCTTCAGCTGCCTGCCAGGGCTGCCCTGGAGAGAGGGGTTGTTTGACAGTGTTCAGAGAAGAACAGGACTAGGTCAGGACTCCAGAGCACGTGGGAGAGCTGCAGGGTGGATTTGTGTCCTCTTGCTGCCTTTTTGTCCCTTTTCCTTGAAGTTTGATTCTCTCTCCAAACTGAGAAAACTGATCTGAACTGTGCTGATAAAAATAACCCTGCATTAGTTAGTCAGCACCTTTCCTCTCAAAGCCCTGCAAAACCTTCCTCCTCAAACAGCTTGTGCTGAGCTGCCATTCAGAGTTGTCTGGAGCCACCAACGCCAGCAGCTGAGGGAGGAATTTGCCTGTGACTTTTGCTCTGATGTCTGCAGAGAAAATGAATCTCTTTTTTTAATGAGTTGTGATTATCCACACAGAGCTCCACAGTGGTGACTGTCACCACACCACCAGTGCCCTGGGGGCTGGGAACTGTGATCTGTGGGGGCTCTGGTGCTCTGCCCTGAGCGGGTTTCCAGGCCAGCAGGTGACATTTCTGCTCATGGCTTTGTCCCAACCACCATTTGGTGCTCTACAAGAGGAGGGCCTGGAGCTCCAGAACAGCTCACTAAGGTCATTCCAGGGGTTTCCATACAGGGCGAGGAGATGAAGGGCTTCCAGGGCAGGAAATGAAGTACTTGGCAAATCAAAAGAAGTGTTCCTAATTTGCAGCCCTTTTATCCACAAATCGTAGAATATCCTGAGTTGGAAGGGACCCACAAGGCTCATCAAAGCCCAGTCCTGCCAGGTCTGTGTCTGTGTCTTGTCTGTGCTTTGAAAGGGGCTCATTTCTGTCTCTCTGTCGCGGGCAGGGTCCGTTGATGTGCCACACCACCAAAATGTACAGCACGGACGACGGTGTCCAGTTCCACGCCTTTGGCAGGGTGCTCAGTGGCACCATCCACGCTGGGCAGCCTGTGAAGGTCCTTGGAGAAAACTACACCCTGGAAGATGAGGAGGATTCCCAGATCTGCACCGTTGGCCGCCTCTGGATCTCAGTTGCGAGGTATGGAAAGCTCTGGCAATGTGCTCATGGGGGGAGGAGCTGGGTGAGGGGCTGGGAGGGAGGGAGGGAGAGCTGCCTGGGAAGGGAGGAGCGCACTGGAAGGCCTGAAGCTCTAGTGGTGCTCTCCTGCCTTTCAGGTATCACATTGAGGTAAACAGGGTTCCTGCTGGCAACTGGGTGCTGATTGAGGGAGTGGACCAGCCCATAGTGAAGACGGCGACAGTGACAGAGCCCCGGGGCAACGAGGAGGTACCTGCATGGCTGGCACTGCTCAGCCTTCCAGGGAGCCAGGGTGGTGGAGGGCACCCCAAAGGCTCCCCTGGCGAGGCTGAAGAGGCCTGGTCTGCCCTGGTGCTGCTGGGGCACGAGAGCCACTGAGGGGCAGAGGGCAGCTGTGTCTGACCCTGTGGGCATCCAGTGATGTGCTCTCAGCTCTTTGTCCTCTCTGGCTCCAGGCTCAGATCTTCCGTCCCCTCAAGTTCAACACCACGTCTGTGATCAAAATCGCTGTGGAGCCGGTGAACCCCTCCGAGCTGCCCAAAATGCTCGATGGCCTCCGCAAGGTCAACAAGAGCTACCCCTCCCTTACCACTAAGGTACTGCTGAGGGGGTTGGACTGGCTGATCTCCAGGGGCCCCCTCCAGCCCTGACTATTCTGTGGTTCTCTGTGTGGCTGTTTCCAGCCTGTGCTGGGGGAAACCTCTGGGCTGATCTTAAAAGTAATTAATTTTTGCTGTGGGTTGTTGTGGGTGTTTTCATACTGTTGCAGTGGATCCCATAAATCATGTGCACATAGCAGGAAAGTGTAAATCCAGCAGAAAAACACACACCTTGCTGTGCCAGGGAAGCAGCTTTCTGCAGAGCCCAGCAGCACTTCCTGCTGGAACAGACTGTGAGAGCTTTCCTTGTGGTGCTCTGATCCTGACCAGTGTTTTAAAGCTGATATTTCCTCAGGCTTGAGTAGGAGCCTGGGAGGCAGGAGCTGTGAGCAGGGGTGGTGTCAGCTGAACCCCTCTCCTCTCTCCCAGGTGGAGGAGTCTGGGGAGCACGTGATCCTGGGAACAGGAGAGCTGTACCTGGACTGTGTGATGCACGACCTGCGGAAGATGTATTCCGAGATTGACATCAAGGTGAGGGCGTGAGAGGGGGCATTTCCCAGCTGGAAACCCTGGAAAAACAGAGGTTTTTTCCCCTGTCTCAGAAGGATGGGAAAGTTAAACTACCTGAACATACAACATGGATTTTGTCACATCCCTGTAAAAGGGGAAAAAAAAGGCTGTTGGTGTGCAGAAGTGGCTCTTACAGCCTGACTCACACCAGTGGGATTGAGAGGCTGAAAATTGTCTTGGATAAGAGTTTTCCATATTCCAGCCCTTTCCTGTGCCTCAGCCATTACCTGGCTAGCATGAAATAAATAAACTGAGCAGAATTTTTCATACCTGGAATTAGATTTAAATCTTCCTGTCTCATCTGATGAAGGAATTAGTGAAGCTGCCTGTGCAGCCTCAGTGGTTCATGCACAAAGCTCACTAAAACACTACTAGATGAACCAGATTTTTCTTGTGGGTGTTCAGAGGTTTCCAACAGTCTCTACAAACAAAAAGGTACTGAAAACCTTAACAAGCCTGTTGTTACTCCAGGTGGCTGACCCAGTGGTGACATTCTGCGAGACAGTGGTGGAAACGTCCTCCCTGAAGTGCTTTGCTGAGACACCCAACAAGAAGTGAGAGCCTGTGGGTGAGGGGGGCACAGGGAGGGTCCATCCCCTCTTGAGGGGGCTGTTCCCACTGCCCGTTGTCCACCCAGTGTCCAGTTGAGCTGAACGGCTCAGGAACACACTGGAGTCTCAGGGATGTTCCTGTGCTGTCTTAGAAGCTTTCGGGGAATAAAGGCAGATCCACATCCTCCTTTTAACCTGCCATGCCTTCTCAGCAGTTCTGTGGTGGTTCCCAGACTGGGAGGTGTACTGGGATCCTGGAGCAGGTGCCAAAGTGCCCAGTTCTGCCTGCAGTAACTCCCCAAACAATTCCATGAGCAAAACTTTGTCTTCTCTTATCCATACTTAATCTTGGGTTTGTTCCTTTCTGGGGCTGCCCTGGAGCTTTGCAGCTGCTCTCCCCTTCCTCCTCCAGCAATGCTTTGTAAGGTGCACATGTCTGGAAGAGGAAGGATGAGGGAGAATGGGCTAAATAACCAGGAGGAGGTCTGGGAGCACAGGACATTTTCATTCTTGAATTTTCAGGGGAATCATGATCTGCTGAAGAATGCTCTGCTGTGCTGGTTCTTCTTGCCCTCCTTTATTCTGGGATACTCTCTCTATACTTGACAGCCTGGGAACAGATTGATTCCTGTCTTCACAGAGTCACAGGATGGTTTGGGTTGGAGGGGACCCTACAGGCCATCCAGTTCTGAGCCCTGCTAAGGGCAGGGACATCTTCCACCAGACCTGGTGTCAGGGGGTTGCAGAGAGTGAGAAGGTCCCTCCTGAGCTTCCTTTTCTCCAGGCTGAGCCCCCCCAGCTCCCTCAGCTGCTCCTGCTGCTCCAGCCCATTCCCATCTCCGTTCCCTTCCCTGGACAAGCTCCAGCCCCTCAATGTCTTTCTTGCAGTGGAGGTGCTGCCACTGCCTGAGGTCCTCCCAGTTCCTCCCATTTCATCACTCTGTGGGCTCATCGTGGCTGTCTCTCCTCAGGAACAAGATCACAATGATTGCTGAGCCTCTGGAGAAGGGACTCGCAGAGGACATCGAGAACGAAGTGGTGCAGATAACGTGGAACAGGTATGGCTGCTCTGGGAGAGCAGGAATCCATCTAGAGGCCAATAATGGGGAAAAAAACCGGAATGCTGGGATCTGCAGGGTATCAGGCAGTAGTCTCAGGGCAGGGAGCCTGGTTTGGTATTGCTCACAGCCAGTCTGGGACCATCCCTGGCTGAGACCATTTAATGCCTTGTGAGAATAGGGTTGTAAATGTATTGTGAGTGCCAGTCAGATGCTTGTTTCCCAAAGCTTCTTCCATTTTTCTCTATCAGGAAGAAGCTGGGTGAATTCTTCCAGACCAAGTATGACTGGGATTTGCTGGCTGCCCGTTCCATCTGGGCCTTTGGGCCTGATGCCACTGGCCCAAACATCCTGGTAGATGACACACTGCCCTCAGAGGTGAGGAGTGGGGCTCGTGCTTCAGGGAGACCCTTGTCCCATGGTGCCAGGACATGCTCAGTCCTCCCAGACCTTTCAGCAGAGCCCTGGTGCTGTTGAGGTGTTCGTTGTTTGCCACAGCTCAGACCTGCTGTACTTTGCCCACCACACCCCTACACTGGTTGGCAAATCACCTGTTGTTTTTCAGGAGTTGCTGTTTGTGCCAGTGCCTTAAAAATTGGCAGCTAATGGGCCTGCCTTCGAGGAGCACCAAAACATGGACCCTCAGTTAAAGCTCTGGGTGCCAAGCTCTGAAACCAATGCTCCCGAGCTGTGAGAGGGAGGGGTGGACATTGAGGGTACAAGGGAACATTACTGCTCTTTTAGGAACTGGCTTTTAAACACTGGGGTCTGTTACTGCTTCTGGTGAAGGTTTGGTGTCTGAAGCTGTCTGTCTGTCTGTCTGTCTGTCTGTCTGTCTGTAGGTGGACAAGTCCCTCCTGGGCTCAGTGAAGGACAGCATCGTGCAGGGCTTCCAGTGGGGCACCAGGGAAGGGCCCCTCTGTGATGAATGTAAGTGGGACCTGCGGGGAAGTGGAACTAATGACAGGATTGATGAAGAATTGAATCTCTAAGCATCCAGGTGTTTCAGGCCAGGTTGGATGGGGCTTTCTA
The DNA here is from genome assembly GCA_026770055.1 of Myrmophylax atrothorax. Lineage (NCBI taxonomy): Eukaryota > Metazoa > Chordata > Aves > Passeriformes > Thamnophilidae > Myrmophylax > Myrmophylax atrothorax. The sequence goes on from JAOXXN010000311.1 coordinate 806,393, forward strand.
GTGGAAGGTGTCCCTGCCCATGGCAGGGATGGGAGTGGGTGGGCTTTAAGGTCCCTTCCAAACAAACCAGTCTGTGATTCTATGGTTTTGCTGCTGCAATCCCTCAGTGACAATTTCCCTTCTCACACTTCACCTGGGGTCAGCTCTGGGGATGGGTGACAAGGGAGTTGACAGAACCTCACCCTTTTCCTGGCATCAGGTGCCACCCAGCCCTGTGCCTGCAAACCAGGGCCTGGTCACTGCTGAGCTTGGAATGGGTTGCTTGGGAAAGTGGTGGCTGCCCCATCCCTGGAAGTGTCCAAGGCCAGGTTGGACAGGGCTCTGAGCACCTGCCCTGTTGGAAGGTGTCCCTGCCCATGGCAGGAGGTTAGACTGGATGAGCTGTAAGGCTCCTTCCAACCCAGATCGTTCCATGATTCTGTGATATGCAGTTATGATGTGGTCACGCTTTCCCTGCTGGAATTACATTTAGGAGAACTGCTGGTGGCTCTGGGCATTTGGGCACGTGGGGATGTGGCTGGTGCTGTTGCTGGCAGAGAACATCCCCCAGGTCACCCTGTGTTGTCTGTGCCCTTCACAGTGATCCGCAACGTGAAGTTCAAGATCCTGGACGCGGTGATTGCGCAGGAGCCGCTGCACCGCGGCGGGGGGCAGATCATCCCCACGGCCCGCAGGGTCGTCTACTCTGCCTTCCTCATGGTGAGGGCTTGCTGTGTGTGAGGCTGGGCTGGGCTGGGCTGTGCCTCTGCCCCGGGGCTGCTGGCTCAGGCTGACTCACCCCCGTTAACTCTGCAGGGCCCTTGTGGGCTGCACAGAGTCCTGTGAGCCTGCACGGTAACTGGGGTGCATCTGCTCACTCTCCCCTCCCTGCTGCTGCCTGGCTGGCTGGGAAGGGTGGGTGTGGGGGAGAGGGAAGTGTTATGACTCACAGCCAGAAGAAGAAAAGCTCCTTTCAATGTCCGTGATGTTGGTTTGGGCATCCATTAGAAGAGCCCTGTAATCCCCTCTCGGGCACTGGGTTTGACCAAATACCAGTCTGTGAGTCTTGCTGGCACTGTGTTGGTGCTGCCGGAGCCTCAGTGGGTGTGTCCCTGTCTCCTCAGGCCACCCCCCGTCTGATGGAGCCCTACTACTTCGTGGAGGTGCAGGCCCCTGCCGACTGCGTGTCCGCTGTGTACACGGTGCTGGCCCGGCGCAGGTGAGCTGCTCCCACCCTGCCAGCACCAGGGGCCTGGGTTCTTGGAGACTTCCACAGTCCTGGCACTGCCTGTGAAGTGAGGGCAGAGGGTGAGGTCTGTGTGAAGTGGCAGCTGGAACCTGCCTGACTGATCCCAGCCCCTGAGCTGTTGGGGATCACATACAGCCTGTGGGCTGTGCCTGGTTCTTCTGGAGTGTCAGGAGGGCATACAGAGGGATGTGCTCCCCACCAGGAGCGTGTGCTCAGCCCTGGGGCCCAGCACAGGAGGGACTCGAACGGGTCCAGGGGAGGCCACAAAGGTGCTCCAAGGGTTGGAGCAATTTCTGTGTAAGAACAGACTGACAGACCTGGGGGCATTCATGTGGAAAAGAGAAGGCTCCGGGAGACCCCAGAGCCCCTTCCAGTGCCTAAAGGGACTCCAGGAGAGCTGGAGAGGGACTGTGGACAAGGGCCTGGAGTGCCAGGACAATGGGGAACGGCTTCCCACTGCCAGAGGGCAGGGACAGATGGGATATTGGGAAGTAATTCTTGGCTGGGAGGGTGGGCAGGCCCTGGCACAGGTTGGGCAGAGAAGCTGTGGCTGCCCCAGCCCTGGGAGTGTCCCAGGCCAGGTTGGACAGGGCTTGGAGCACCCTGGGCTGGAGAGAGGACAAGAGGCTCAAGGGGATACCACAATGGGCATGAGCTGGGATACAAAAGCATCCAAGTGTGTTTGCAGCTCCCAGGTTGTGGCACCTGACGGGGGAATGAGCTTCCCTGTGCCCTGGTGGAAGGAGAGGGGCTCAGTACCTTCTGCCAGGGGATGGCAGGGGAGGTTTAGATGGGATCTTAGGGAAAAAGGGCTGCCCAGCCCTGGTCCAGCTGCCCAGGGCAGGGGTGGAGTCCCCATCCCTGGAGGGATTTATGAGCTGTGTGGATGTGGCACTTGGGGACATGGGTCAGTGGTGGCCTGGGCAGTGCTGGGTTAGGCTTGAGGGTCATTTTCAAGCTAAATTATTCCATGGTCCCACACCCAGATTCTGTCCTGCTCCAGGAAACCCTTGGACATCACCCACCAGAGGGGTCTGGGCATGTCCTCAGCCTGTGCTATTTGGCCCAGAAATGAGAGGACTCAGCACAGGCAGCAGCTCCTGGAGGCTCCTGCAGCCCCCCCTCCCCGAGGTGTTCGGAGGATCTGTGTTCCCTCTCCCTGTTCCTGCAGTCTGTTTGCTGACATTTAGGCAATGCTGCCATATGTTGTTTGTCACGGGGTAATGATGTGTGGCACTGCCATGATGAGGCTCTGGCATCCTGCCCAAAGGTAGAGCAGCAGGAACTTCTTCTGGCTCGTGACAGCCTTTGCCAGCTCTGTGGATGGGCTCACATGGGAGATCTGTGCTCAGGAGCAGCTGCAGCTCTTGAGAAATGAGGCTGGCTTGGGATGTGCTGCTCAGGTGAGGCGTCTGCTGGAGCCAGGACATGGGTTTGGTCCCTGTGTGGGCCACTCATTCCAGAGCTGGACTCTCTCCTGGAGCCAGGACAAGGGTTTGGTCCCTGTGTGGGCCACTCATTCCAGAGCTGGACTCAATGATCCTCGTGTGTCCCTTCCAACTCAGAGTATTCTGTGAATCTGTGACATGTCACTTTGTTGTCCAATTGAGGAAGACAATGCTGGAGGGGCAGGTGGGGCCCCTGTGGGGTGAGGGGATCCCACTTGGATGCTGGCCCATGTTTCCCCTCTGCATTGAATCACAGAATCAGTAAGGCTGGAAAAGACCTTCAAGGTCATCAGGTCCAGCCCTGAGCCAATCCCATGGTGCCCACTGAGCTGTGTCCCCAAGTGCCACGTCTACCCATTTTTTGGGCACTTGCAGGGATGGTGATTCCACCACTGCCCTGGGCAGCTATGCCAGGGCTTGGCAACCTCAGTGGCTGGAGCTGTGCCAGGGCAGGCTTAGGTTGGATCTCAGGGAAAGGTCCTCCTCCCAGAGGGTGGTGGGCACTGACCAGGCTCCCCAGGGCAGTGGGCACGGCCCCAAGGCTGCCAGAGCTCCAGGAGGGTTTGGATGATGGGACAGGGACAGGGTGGGATTGTTGGGGAGTCTGTGCAGAGGCAGGGGCTGCACTGGGTGGTCCCTGGGGGTCCCTTCCAGCTCAGGACATTCCATGATTGTATGAACCTTCTCAGGGAAGAAATTTTCCCTACTGTCCAGCCTGGGGGGAGCTGTGCTGGGTCCCTCCTGTGCCAGGGACTGGGGCAGTGCTGACCCCCCCCGCTCCCCAGTGGTGCCAGGGCCTGGGTGCTGCTCTATTTATTTCTGTATACCAGGACAGCCCCTCCTAATGACTTCTAAAGGACCCTCCAGCCTGTGCTGGAGATGTGAGGAGCCACTAAGGGAGAGTGATTTCAGTCTCCCCAGGGCTGTTCATGGCAGTGAATTGGCACAGGAGTGATAACTCTGCTGGGGAAATCAATTATGCCAAGCAGTTTGTTACATCATTTTTCAGTGTATTAATTTTCATTTCAACAGCAAAAAAGACACAGTGAAGGCATCTGTCATTTCTGCACAAGGTGCTGTGCAGGGGCCTCGTGGGTCCCTCCAGCCCTGCAGTCACTGCCATCCAGAAAGGGCAAGGAGAAATTCTGGGCATTTTCTAAATATGGGAAGTTCTTATGAATTGGAGTGGCCCAACGAATGCAATTAACAGCCCAGTTTATTCTCTGTGCTGGGGCTGCAATGGCCAGTTGGCTCCAGCTGAACAAATTAATGCAGATAACGATGTGATAACACCCCAATACTTCAGCACCAGGCCAAGAGGGCTCCTGGTTGGTGCTGCTTCATTTGCTGTGCCCAGGTTTGAAGCCCCTGCCCTTGTTCAGCCGTGGGGCATCCCTGGACCAGGTTCAGAGCATTTCAGCTTCGTTTTACAGAGAAGTCATTTAAAGTGTGGAGTTGCTCTTCCCTCTGGATGGCGAAACTGCTGTGCTGGTGCCTCCTGCTGCATCTGGTACGTTAAACCCACTAAACTTGCATCTCTACCTGGATGTTCTTGTGGGACCCTCTGTCCCCCCAGCCACAGCATTGATGTCCAGCACAAGTAGAATAAAAACATTTCATTGGGCTACTGCAATTTTAAAGCCAAGTATAAACCTTAAACCATTCCCATGGCTGTCTCAGGTTCTTCCTTATCTAGAGAAAGGTATCACCCTCCTATTGGAACTTCTAATATGAAAACAGGGATTCTTCTGTGCTCTTTTTGATGACTGTGGACATCCCTTCCCTATGTTTTCTTGCCCTTCTTTATCCCACACATCTCTGTTAGGATTGAACTGGAAGAATGGGAGAAAATCCAAGTTGAAATGTGTTTTGTTGTTCAAGTCTGATGTTCCATTATGTGGGAAAGGAAGAGCAAATGGTGACATTAATCTGCAAAGCAGGGAAATGAAATCTAATTTAAGATGCCTTTATTAGCCTGTTCCATCTCTCTCCAGCTCTGCTTCTGGGTTTCCTGAAATCCCCCCATCCTGTCCCTGCATAAAATCACTGTGGGCAGGAGCTGCCCCAGGGCGGGGTGGCACTGGCTAAAGTGGAAAGCCCTTTGGCACTGATGCCATCTGGATTGCACCATCCACCCTGGGCAGGGATGAGCCCAGGTAACAACAGCAGAGACTCCTGAGCACCTGAGGGGAAGCCCTGGGAATGCTGCTCCTGTGAGACTGGAATAGCCTCTGGAATAGCCTCTGGAATACCCTCTGCAGCCTCTACTCCATTCGCAGAATCACAGATTCACTTGGGTTAGCCAAGCCCTGCCAGCCCCTGGAGCCCACCCTGTGCCCCATGCCCACCTTGGCAAAGCCCTGCCAGCCCATGGAGCCCACC
>JAOXXN010000311.1:907549-919120 GCA_026770055.1 Myrmophylax atrothorax
GGAGCAGCCTGGGCTGGTGGGAGGTGTCCCTGCCCATGGCAGGGGTGGCACTGGGTGGGCTTTGAGGTCCCTTCCCATCCAAACCACCCTGAGACTCCATGATAAGATGCTTAACATCAGATCAGAGGGAATAGAAAGATGCTGGGGGAAACAGGGCTGGGCTGGGGAAAACCTGCTCCCAAGCAAACCAACACCATTAACAAGAGAGCTCTGCCAAAGAGAGGAGCTGTGCAGCTTCAGGCCTTTTCCTGGAGGCTTTCCCAAACACACAGCAAATACAGTTACTACATTCAATAATTTACTGTTTGAAAAGTCCTCCCCAAATGCTGCCCCAGGGTCCCCCTCCCTCTCCCCTTTGACACAAGGCAGGGGGTCAGAGCACCGCAGGGAGCAGGAATTGATCCTGACTCCCATCTAAGGGAACCTGCCATCCTGCCTGTGCACTAGTGAAAGACAAGCTGAGTGTTTGGCTCAGTTTGGATACCATTAAGAATGAAAACATTCTGACCAAAGTATTTTTGTGTATCCATACAAAATAGGATTTGTATTTATGCCAGTCTGTGACAGAACATGCTTGAAGAGGAAATCCATTTGTAACCCAAGGCCATCTCTGTCTTTTTGGGCAGATTCAGCATGGAAATACCAGGGAAGTTCTGCACAAAGACAGAGCTGGAGGGTTGATGGGACCAGGAATATGAGGGGCAGGGACAAGAAAGTGGCAATAGCTTAATATCATCTCCAAACCCTGAGTGTTACCAAAAAAACCCCACTAATTCCTATTCCTTGCTAGTTTATTAATTGACTAAACCCACTCCAAATTGATTTAACCCATTTATCTCTAAACCCCAGTTTTACTGTCCCCTCAAGCCCCTCATCCAAACCCCACCCAGTGTGCCTCTGGCAAAGCTCTAACACTGAAAAATAAATTAAAACTCAAATACAACCTCCCTCACTTACTGTTTACAGCCTTGCAACACGTGCACCCCTTCCAGCAGCCCAGACTGCACCCCAGCCCACGGTACCTCTCTCATCCTGGCAGCGGGGCGGGCCGTGCCGCTGCGGGGCGGAGGCGCTCAGGATCTCCTCCTTCCTGCGGGCCTGCACCACGTGGATGGAATCCAGGTGCTTGTCCAGCGCAGAGGAGATGTTGGCGTGCAGGGGGGAGCTGCGCAGGCGCTCCATCCTCCCCAGCAGAGTCACACCCTGCAAACAAGCCCCACGTTACAGGAGGTCACTCCATCCTCCCCAGCAGAGTCACACCCTGCAAACAAGCCCCACGTTACAGGAGGTCACACTGTGCTCACCTACACTTACCAGAGAATTAACTGATTAGGAGGAGCAGGTTGATGATACCCGTGATTTTCCTTTGAGAACAGTTCACAAAGTTACAGCTGTTCTAAGTTCTTACCTGGATTGGTTCACTCCAAACCCGAAGCTGTGGCACAACAGCAAAGCTCCAGCACCCCAGTATGAGGCCCCCCAGCTTACTGGTTGATAACAGACCTGTACAGCTCGGAGACACCCATGGAACGGGAGATGGTTCCATGACAACGTGCATTTCTCTGACTCCAGAGCCCTGGGGTCCCCCTTCCTGCAGCACTGATGCAATTCCTGGCTGAAAACTAATCCCACACAGGCCAGTCCTTATCCACGTGATCCCCCCGTGCCGTGCAGGGCAGCTGGACTGGAAAAGGGAAAGCTGCTGTGGAACCACACGTGTGGGCTGGCTTTTGGGATGAACACTCAACCCTAAAGGAGCCGAGCACAAACATTCAGAGGTAATTCAGGTTTGTTTAGTCCATTGAAAATCTGCATCTTTGTTGTCTTGTTTATCTTAGCCAGTCACATCACTGGGTTTCCCCGTCCTCAGCCACGTTCACAGAGCACTGAGAACCAGGTACTGCTCTGCAGGAAGAGACAAAACTAAAACCCCCAAATTGTAACAGTCCTTGGGCCATGGCCACACTTGATGGCCTTAAGTAACCAAAGTCAAGGGTGTGATCTCCAAGAGGATTTAACTGGATGCTCCATCCTACCAGGAGTTAATCCCAGACTCAGCCAACTCAGCTGCCTCTCCAGCCTTTGCACCCGTGTTCCTCTCTGCCCATCACTGAGCTGCCTGATGTCAGATCTCAGCGTCAACAGCCCCACTGTGCTTGAGCATCCTTAAAACGACTCCTCAGTTGCCACCTAACAAGGGTTTGAGGTTCTACACCCTGAAGTTTGGTGTCTCAAATGGCTAGAGAGGACTCAGTCCTGTTTCAGAGGCAGGTTAAAAGTACCAGGACAAAGACAGGCAAGCCTTCTAAACACAGGAACTTCCCAGCCCTGTTCTTCTGGGATTCATAGAGCAGGAGCCCACCCAGAGGTCCCTCACTGTGCTCTCCCAGCAGGGTGAACAGCACCAGGCCCAGGGCAGTGCCACAGGCAGGGAGCTCACACAGCTCCATGGATTATTTCACCTGTGTGAAGCAGGTTGGGATTATCTCACCTGTTGCTCAGCCCTGCTGCCTCCAAGTATTTCCCAGAGTCCTTTCACCCCACAGGGCAAGGCAGGGACAGGTTTCATCGCTGCTTTTCCTCCTCCTGCAGCACCAGCACCCTGGCTCTGGCTCTGGGCCTCAGGAGGGGCACAGCAGCCCCTCACCATCCTGCTGGCAGCTCAGGTGGGTTTGTGCTCACCCTCTGCAGGATCCTGCCAGCTGCAGCCCCCAAGGGCTGGGCAGAGCCCCTGCAGCTCAGCAGATCTCAGTCACACCTGCCCTACGGCTCTCTGGATTAAGCAGCAAACTAATAACAGAAATTCAGGTTGAAATTGCATCTAACAACCATTCTGCATTAAAAAACCACCAGACTCTCAGGCAAATATACACCAAAGTCTTCCAAGTATTAATTAAATTTGCTTTTTTCCACAAATACCTCCCCCAACACGGTGTCTACAAGACCACAGTGAACATTTCCCTGCTGAGCTGCTTGGAATGCAGCACATCTGAGAGCTGTGCAGGCACAGGCTCCAGGACTGGGTGCCCCACGTGCAGCTCCTGCACCCGAAACCACATCCCCTGGGCACGTGGGGATGTAACTGTGAGCCCCAGCCCCTCCGTGGCTCCCTGGTAACAGCCCAGGGAACCTGGAGCTGCAGAAACTCTATCAGGATCTGCTGAAATGTCATTCCCTGCACAGAACAAAGCTATTTTGGGAAAAGCTGCTCTGATCATCTTACCTATCTCACATGTACTCTAAGTTCTGTAGGGTAAGTTCAATAGATTTTGGTTTTAGTCCTACAACTCACTCTGGCTTGTTCCCGTAGCTGATCCACAATTAAGCGATCAACTCGTGATGGATTTGATGTCAGCCTCGGAATGGGAATGTTGTTAGTACTGGAAACCTTTTTCCCTTGGAAATTCTTCGCCAGAGCTGATTCAGTCTGCAGGAAAACAAAAGAACAACCCCCTCAGAAGCACGAGCAGTGTGAGCTTCATTACAGAAACAAGAAAAACCACCAGATATTCCCTTTCTTCCTCTCAGGGTTTTGGGTTTTTTTGAAGGGAGATAATGAGGATTCAGGCATTTGGGATTTAACCCTTTGGTGAGACAATCATGTGCTTTAAGTGAACAGCTGCTTTACTCAAAGCAGTTCAGCTAAAACAATCGTGCTCTGCTCACTCTGGCTACAGCCTGGGCTGGTTTTGCCTGGAAATAAAATGGAGGCAAGTCAGAATTACAGGGGAAAAAATGACCAAACAGATGTGAATCTCAGACATAAATTAAAACTGTTTCAGTCAGCAATTAACCCAATTTTTGTAAAGATTTCTTAACCTACAAAAATATTTTTTTGTCTGAACACCCTGATCTGGTGTCCCTGACCAGGGCAGGGGGTGGAACAAGACGAGCTTCAGGGTCCCTTCCCACCCAAACCATCCTCTAGTTCTGTGATAAAGCTGCAGCTGAATTTTCCCCACCATCCCCTGGCCATGCTGTGCCAACTCCTCTCCTGCACTTTCCCACCAGACATCACCTCCCCTCCTCAGGCTGGGCTCACTCTCCCCCAGCCCCTCCATTCACAGCAACCACCACCTTCTGTCAGGAAACACTTTGGCAAAACCTCCCCCCGTCTTAATTCCCCTCAGAATTAGGTTTCTTTGTGGGGGCTGGCACAGCAGAGCTCCCAAAGGCCCCACTGTTGCCAGGTGACATTTGGCCCACAGACAGCCCCAGGTACTGAAATTCAAACCCCATCCCAACTGGTGAAATGAAGACACGTTTTCCTCCTGCTGCTGACCCAAAGGGCAATTGCCTTCAGCAGGGCTCCACACAGCACTGCCTGAGCCTTTTAGTTCAAGGGCTTGAATTACATGATCCTTTCTTCAGCCTCTGTTTCTGGGGAAAACAAGAGCCCCTTCACATACACCTTGGGGTTGAACCCTCGGAAACAGAAGGCGAGAACTCATTGTAGTGCCCAAGAAATTGAAAGAAACTGTATTTACTGTATTAATAAAACAGGTGTAACACATCTTTGTAACTTATGAACAGCCTTCCCCAACCCACCCTGAGACTGGAGAAGTCTCTGAATTCCTGCTTTAAGTGCAACGTTCCATATAATATCAGTTACACTCCCAGCCAGGCTACAACGCTCCACACCTTCAAACTTGTAACTCTGAGGTCCCACTAAGCATTTCAACTCCCAACAGCAGAACTACCCACGCCCACGACCTGTGACTGCGCTGAGCAGGACGAGACCCACATCAAATCTGGGGTACTAATGTAGTTTGGCATTTTTTACCTTCTTCCTTTCCTTCTCCAAAGCTCTCCACTGCTCATAGCACTCCTCCAGCCTCACATGCAGCTCGCTGGCCGGCCCACTGCGGCCCTTCACTTGCTTCTGAAAGCCAAACGCTGACACGAAGCCAGAGAGAGCACTGTCACTCAACAGCTTATCTGTCAAACAAGGGTAGAGGCGTTTCAGATCCTCCCGGGAGAACAAGGGGTGAGGCTCCAGCAGAGGCACCACCGAACGGCCCGGGAGGTGAGTGGGTCTCACGGGGAAGGCGCCGGGGCCCGGCTGCCGGTGCCGCCTCAAGTCGCCCACCGGGCCGCTGGGGATGCCTGGAGCCTGCAGGCCACCCCCAGGGCTGATGGCACCGCTGTCCCCACTCCCTGCCCTGAGATGGAGCTGCCCCTGAGACTCCAGCAGCTGCTGGTACACGTCCTGCAGCACCCCCTCCGCCTGGCTTTGTCCTTCCAGGTCGCAGTGCTCGCCCTGGGGCTTCATCTGGAAACATGGTTTGTTCAGACTGTCAGTGATCCTGAACTGCTGAGCCAAGTAACTGTCACAGACTCCATTTGGCTGCTTCACCTTCTTCTCACTGAGGTACTCGAGGAAGTTCTCTTCCCCACCCCTGGCCAGGGCTTCCATGCACACAGCTGCCCGAGCTCGCTCCACAGCACCGTAAGCCACGTCAAGGCTGGAGAGAAACGGGTTGTCTTGACAGTACTTCTGAAGTAAATTACAATTTAAAGGCAAATTTGAAGCTGGTAACTGAAAAACATCATTAGAATGACTGGAACTTTTTGGAAATGCAGGTGACTGACTATTCACTTTCAACACAGGACTCGGATTCTGGAAGGGGGCAGAAGCAGCAGGTTTGGTTTGGATGTTCATCCACGCTGGCCTCGCACTGGAGCCTCCTGAAGGCACTGCTGCATTGGGCAACAGTGGCAGTGATTTATATAATTCAGGGTTCTGAAGATCGGCCTTGGGAAACTGCTGCTTTTCCACACCATTATTCCCTGGACAAGCTGCAAAAGATTTTGGTCCATATTCAAATTTTTGCCCCAAATCGGTGCCGAAGGAAGGTTCGTTTGCAAATTGTTTTTCTGATACAAGTCCTACAGACTTGGGAAATGTGAAGTCGTGCTGATCTGAAATTGAGTCTTCAAATTTGTTCTGAGTTCCTGATTTAACTTGAAATAACTTAGCATAGGGCTCTACATCCAGAGATGGTGCCTCGGGGGTTCCATTTACCACCTTTATATTTTCTTGGAGGCTACAACTGGTGCTCTTGTTGGGCTTTGCTTTACCAGCACAAGGATGTTCTGTGTATTTGCTGTAATCTGTGTTTTCATTGTATCTGTGACACTGTGGAAGAAACATTCCTGCCCGTTTTGGGTGCACCTGTGCATCTGCTCCCTTGGGACACACCTTCTCCCTTCCGTAAGAATAGACATCAGCTCCCGGGTCTTTGATTGCATCAGAGTACCCAGCCTGGGGTGCAAACGTGTTTTTCAGGTACAGGTAGCTCTGATATCCAGGTGTTGCCTTCACAGCCTCGCTGCTCTGTGTGCTGGCACACTCGGCCCTGGCAGGGAACAGGCCCTGCTCCTCCAGCTCCAGGTAAGAGTCGTCTGCTCCCTGCTGGGCCCCCAGCGCGGCGCCGGGCAGGAACTGCCTGTGGGCAGCAGGGCCAGCCTCGCTGCTGCAGAAACCCTGCTGGGGGGCAGCTCCCACCACTGCCCGCCTGCTCTCTGCCAGCAGGTCGTGGGGGTCCATCCTGGCTGCGTTCACCGGCCACACCGACTTCAGGGTGGGAGGGCAACTCCTTGGAAAACAAGAAATGCACGGTTAGAGGCTGGTCTGAGGTGCTGCTCTCCATCCCCAAACACAAAGCAAGGCTTAAGAACTCAGTTCTTCCCTAATCCTTCCAACACGTCCACTTCAACTTCTACCCACTCCTGTCACCTTGTGTTTCCTTTACCCAGCTGAGAAAACTGATTCTGCCTTGTCCAAATGCAGCCTCCCAGCTCAGGAGCTACGGACACGCCTTCGAGCTGCAAGGGAAGTGTCCACAGCACACCATGGCCCCTCAGTGCTGCCAGCAGATTTACTCTCCATCCCCACCAAAACACTCCGGGTTCAGCACCAGGTTCAGGTAACCAAACTGCCCTCAGCCTCCCAGAGACAGCTGCTCTCTCACCTCGCTCGTGCCTTACACTGGCCTGCACTGCTTCCTGCAGGCTGAGCCAGAGGCAGCAGCCCAGCACCCTTCCCTTCCTTATACCAACTACCAGGAATTAACACAGGACAATCAATCCCTGACTTCCAAGGAAAACTCTGAACAGAACAAGTGAACAGGAAATTGTGCCTGGAAGTCATTGCAGGCCAAATCTGGGAGTAGTGAAAACAGAATTCCAGCCCTGCCTCTCCAAAGCAAAGGAATTACTGAGCTCTCCTGTGATCAAGACTGACTCTGAAGTTTTCCCTCATTTCAGCCACATAACTTGGCACATACAGAAATCACTGGAATTGTTTGGGAAGACAGAAGGAAAAAGCAGTGCCTGGATTGGGAACCTGAGAGTTGGGTTCTCTCTCCTTTCTCTTAAACCTAGAAAAGGAAAAGATAGGGAACTCTGCAAGCATCTCAGGGGTGCTGGACCTGCACCCTTCTGTGTCATGTTGTTATGACTATCTAGTTGTCTATCTCGTGGTGCAGGAATGGAGGCAAAACACATCTGACATCCAGATATGAAGATATTGCTTAGGCAGCACTAACAGCAAGCAACATTCATTTTCCATGGAATTCTCTTCTGCCAGTCCAAGAAAGAGTGGAGTCTGACTGTGTATTCTTTCTGTGAACTGACATTAATTAAGACAGAAACCTAAAGTCTGAATTCAGTCTTGGTTTAAGAAACAGCAGGCCAAGGCACACAGCCAAGGGATTTATCTGAATACAGCATGTCCACAACACTCATTAAGGCCTTATTTTAAAAAACTCCAATTAACAAGGTCTCTAAACATCAGAGATCCAGAAGCTGCCACGCAATGTGAGTGCCCTTGAGAAAAGCTTCCAAGTGTCCCAGGTGAGAAGTTGGAAGATCAGGGGAGGGAGGGGAAGCGCCCGGAGCAGGAGGCCGGGGCAGCAGCAGATGTGAAGCCAAAAAGGAGCACAGAGAGCTCAGCAAGGGGAGCTGCTGTCAGAGAACAGCTCGGCAGCAGCACCTGCACCCACTCACCCCTCAGCACAGCACGGCTGGGCTTTGTCTTGTTCTTCCAGGATGTTTGACACGAGTACATACAGATCTGTTTCACTGCCATAATCGTTCCTTTCGGGCTGAATCCTGAAAACCAACTGTGTATTAATTAAAACAATTCCTGCATCCAAAGGATTTCCTAAGTTAGATTAAACAAAGAAATCTAATGCATCTACTCCACCAACACAGATGCACTCCCTGCCACAGGGGACTACCTGGGCTTCAGGTTAATCTGAGGAGCTGCAGGCTTGGTGTCATCAGTACATGTGGACCAGGGAGGGTACAGCAGGGAAGGGTCCATGGGTGCAGAGTACTCTGATGGTGAAAGGGAAGAACTGTAGGTCTGAGGTAACTCCACATTATCTTCATTCTGCATTTAATGTAAATAAAAGCATTGATTTAATATTAGACACATCAAATTGTCATTTTGTCATTCCATGTGGTTGTAACCAAGTTCTCTCTTGGAGGAACCAGCCCATGAGAAGCAAGTGATCCACACATTTGGGACACAAAAATTTCACACCACACTCATGTCTTTAAGCAGAATTTACTGTATCTTTGAGTAGAATTCTCTGAATCTTTAAGTAGAATTCTCTGTCCCTTCCTTTGCTCTCTGTTGCAGATTAGAGCTGATGGCATCACTCTCACCTTTAACCCCCCTTCTGAATACAAGCAGATGTTCTCAGGTTAAACAGCTGCTGCTTATGGAAAGCTTGTATTTTATGTCCTGCCTGGCCCTTGCTGGAGAGGACGTGGCCTTGGAGCTGCAGCTCACACCTCCTCTGGCACTCAGCTCTGGGTTATGCACATCCTGAGCTGAACTTGGCCTGAAATCGAGGAGGAGGCACCTCCTCAAGACCCCCAGAACCAGTGAGGAGGCTCAGGCAGGCACAGTAACAAGCACTGCTCAGGGCTGTGCAAGCTCAGTGACTCTGCATTAGGTGGGAGGGAACTCTGGCTTAGGTAGGCAGGTTTATGTAAACTTTGGTGTATAAATTATCTCGCTCTTTACTCCTTGGTGTGCTTGATTTGTGCAAAACTTCCAACCTGCACCCTGCACAGAATAACCAATGTCTCCTTTCTAAGCCTGACTCTTTGTATATATTCAGAGAGTTCCTAAAACTGGCAACAATGTCAGCCTAAAACATCTGCTCCAGTTTCCAAGAGATGATCCCTGACAGGAGCTGGGAGACATCCCCCTTCTCCCCATCATTACAGGCTATTTAAGCTACTGAAGAAAACTTGCAGACAATTCTTTTCTCAAGGAAAGGTTCCTGATTAAAAGGAGCATTTGCCTGTTTGGTTTAAATACAATAAGCCTTCTTAGCTTTTAGAAAGTGAAAAAGTTAATGGTATTTTTGCAGGGTTAAAGGTTAAAGACACAGGAGACACTGTAGAGCAGAGCAGTGTGGCAGCCACAGGCAGCCTCCCCCAGAGCCAGGCTGGATCCCAGCAAGGCCTGCCCACGGACACGTGTCTGCTGCACAGCTGGGTTCCCATCTCTGTGAGCACAGAACATGCCCAGTTGCTGGGCAAAGTCACAAGTCCTGGATGGACTAAGGAGCAGGTCTGGTCTTGAAGGTACTGGGAATGAATTTTCATTTGAGTTTTTACCTCAGTGTAAGTTTAAGACAATTAAAGGCAAAAATTCCAGGAGAGATCTGACATATTTCACTATCCTGGTATTTTCTACTGGTCAGACTAAGAACACTTGGACTGGACACCTGTGGTTGCCACAGAAATATCTGTGGAAATAATTAAGGTTCTCTGTCTTACCAACTTCCCGGTTTCCCCAAAGCTCTCCTTTGCTCCTCACTTTGTCTACAAGTGTTTATGCCAACAGGAGAACAAGGAGCACAGTGAAATACCATTTTACAAACACCCCTCATTGCTTCACCTGTGACTGCATCAGGAAAGCCACTGTCCCCTCTGAGGGACATCGACAGTCACGGAGATTCACCCCCGTTAAAGCAAACGCAGTGATTCACATTCACCAGCACCAGCAACCTCAGAAACGTGTTTTGCCCATTTTATTTACAAGCAACCCCAGCTCTTACAGAGACCCCAAGAAGAGCTCAGAGCCAGCCAAACCTGTGATCTGTAGCAGCCATTGAGCGAGGCTGGGCCCGGCACTCCGGCGCTCAACACGTCCATGGACCGCCCGCCGGGCTCGGCGCCGCCCCAGCCGCGGGTGCCGCGGAACTCCACGCTGGGCTGTGGGGACAGGGACAGGGACAGGGACAGGCTGAGCCGCCACCCACGCAGACACAGCTGCACACAGCGCTGACAGCCCTGCGCTGCACACCGAGGGCAAGTCCTTTGGCATTTTTAATTTACCAATGGATTCTGTCCCACTGGAGTTCCCGAGGATCTGGCTCTATATATTGATGTAAAACACTTTCCTGATTACCCTTAAAGAAAAGCGGAACCCACTGAGCACAAGAAACTGAGGAGGTGTTCAGAGAACAAGAGGAAACCTGCACTGAGCTGCTCATCAGTCACCACAGAGGAACATCAGCCACAGAAGCAGCAGAATGCCCACAGAATCACGGAATGGTTTGGGCTATCAGGGACCTTAAAGCTCATCCTGTTCAACCCTCTGCCAAGGACAGGGAACCTTTTGATCCTGTCCCTTCAGCCTTCCAGAGATTCCTGGACACCTCTCGTCCTTCCCCCACTGCTCCCATCACATTGCTCGTTATATGCAACAGGATGTGCATTTCTAGATGTCATGAGCTACAGCTTTGCTGTAATTCCCACACCGGGAGCTGTGGTGCAGATCCGCTGCCTCCTGGGGCTACAGGAGAAACAACCCCCACCGGAGAGACCCCCCTGCCCATCATGCCCTGCAAGAGCCAGAAATCTCTGGCCAGGGGAATCAGGGAGTGGGAACAAACAAAAACTGAGGGGTCTCCTTCCCTTCTCCAGAAGGTGAGGTACGTAAGGAAAACTCAGACTGGCTGGCTAAGAACTCCTTTAGCTAAAAAATACAAAAGTGAAGCTCTTGGCAAAACTGCCACAGCAGTGCATTTGCAATGACTGCTAAATTCGGAAGGAGTTGAGGTTTCACAGGGTTAGGGTTCTGAAGTGCTCTGAGCAAGCTCTGCTCTCTAAACACTCTCCCACAGTTCCCCGAGGATGCGCCACACCCTTGTGACCCACAGCACGATCTTCAGTCACACCAGTCAAGCCCATGTATTTTTCTGTGCTTTTGAGGCACATTCTCCAACCCCGTGAACTCACAGGGACAGGGCGGGGCTCAGTCCCCATCCCGGGCCTGTTTTCCCCTCAGCAATCCCCGCTTACAGCGACACCGACCCCCGCACGGTGGGCGAGCCCACCGCCCACCCCCAGCTCCGGGGCCACGCCCAAACCCACATGGCCCCCAGACAGGGGTTTTTCGGGACGCTCGGGGGAGGAGGTTCCCCACAGGCCTGAGCTCGGTCTCACACGGCCGGGAGGCTGCCGGGGACCCGGGGCCGGGCGGGGCAGCGGGACCCGGGCACTCCTGAGGGGCGGCTGCGACCCCGGCCGGGCCTCGGT
>JAOXXN010000311.1:935789-948351 GCA_026770055.1 Myrmophylax atrothorax
CTCCAGGCTGAGCCCCCCCAGCTCCCTCAGCCCCTCCTGCTGCTCCAGCCCCTTCCCAGCTCCGTTCCCTGCCCTGGGCTCACTCCAGCCCCTCAGTGTCTCTCTTGTCTGAGGGGCCCAGAACTGGGCACAGCCCTCAAGGTGTGGCCCCAGCAGAGCCAGCACAGGGGGACAGTCATCGCCCTGCTCCTCTGGCCACACTGTTTCTGACACAGCCAGTGCCTTCTTGCCCACCTGGGCACACTCTGGCTCATGTTCAGTCGCTGTCCACCAGCACCCCCAGTCCTTTCCAGCCTGGCCACTTCCAGTCACTGTGGTGCTGGTTTTTCCAGCCCCTCAGGCGCTGTGTGAGTTCCAGCTCAGTTGGTCGTCAGGGAGAACAGCCCAGGGCCTGTGTGCATTGACTCTTTGTACAGAAACTCCTTCCATTTTCTTCTATAGTCAAACTTCTAAGCAGTGTACTGAGATCCCTGTGTGGGCTTTGCATCTGCTCCTTGCTGGAATCACATCTGGGGGCAGTGCTTGTGCTGGGGTGAGATGTTTGGTGTTAATGTGAAACCCGTCTGTATTTTCAGCTGTAGCAGCCTCGGTGTTTGTGGTTGTAGTTTGGTTCCCTCATACTTGGGCAGTGCAATTGCTGAAGTGAAGGGTTA
This sequence comes from Myrmophylax atrothorax, assembly GCA_026770055.1. Taxonomy (NCBI): domain Eukaryota; kingdom Metazoa; phylum Chordata; class Aves; order Passeriformes; family Thamnophilidae; genus Myrmophylax; species Myrmophylax atrothorax. The sequence goes on from JAOXXN010000311.1 coordinate 936,443, forward strand.
CTGGGGGGTGTAATCAGTAATTATTGGTACAGTGTCTTGCAGCTGGGCTTTGAGACCCCCTTATCCCAGTGAGGGTGGTGGGCCCTTGTCTCACTGCTGTGTCGTGCTGTGGCTCTGCTGCTTTTGGTTTTCCTGTACAGTCCCAGAGATAAGCCGGACGTTTCCTTTGGATTCTCCCAGCTCTGTGAGCAGGGCAAAGTCCTCCTGCTGTGCATCCCAGTAAAATGCTGCTCTCTCTCTTGCAGACACGTCGTTGTGAAGACCTCCCCCAACCACAAGTACATCTTCACGCTGAGGACCCACCACTCGGTGGTCCCCGGCAGCATCGCCTTCAGCCTGCCCCAGGTATGGCTGTCCCCCCAACACCTCCTTTGGGCTCAGGAGGGAAGAGATGGCCTGACTGGGGGGATGTGTCCTGCAAATTTCATTTCTGGCAGTCAGAGTTCAAGCAGACTTTGCTACAACTGAACTGACCATGATTATATTGCCCTGGTCTATTTTTAGCACATGGTGAGATACAGATACTGGAAAAGGTGTCATTTAACCTTTTAAAAATCCACCAGAAACAAACTATTTGAAAAAGAAAACCCTAGCAAAGTCTGCCCTTCCTTGTGAATTTTTATTGTTCCCTGTTTCCCCTTGAATTTAAAGGGTGTCTTTGCTGTGTTTTTCTTTTTTTAAGACCTACCAGAAGTTTTATTGACTATATCCAGTCATTGCTGGTATTTTTAGATGAAAAGTGCAAGGAAATGCATAAAATAAAAACCCCTCCAACTTTATCTTCTCTTCCTTACCTAAGTCATTAGATATAAAATGATGGTTAGAATAAATAATTAATATAATTAACTTCTAAATTGAGAAATGAACCTCACAGCCTTTACCTGCTCTCCCTGAGTCACATCACATGGAACTGCAGCCATGGAGGTCTCGGGTTCAGCGCTCTGTGCCCTCCCTGCAGGAGCTGCTGCCCAGCCCAGGCTGTGCTGCCCACACAGGCTTTGTGTTTGCCCAGCACCAGTCCTGGCACAGGCCCAGAGGGGCAGTTTGCTCCCTGCCCTGCTGTCTGGGCTGGCTCTGCCCGCAGGTGGGTGAGGGTTGTGCTCTCCAGGTGCCTGGTGTGGCTGGAGGTGCCCAGACTGCCCAGCAGGGATCAGCAGGAGCTGTTTGTGGCTCAGGATTCAGGTGGATGCGCTCAGGTCTGGGGTTGGATTTTGTTGGTTCCAGTTGTTGCTGCAGAGCCAGGAGAGCTCTGCCAAGGTGCTCAGCTCAGAGGGGTGGCTCTGGTGGTGCTTTGTGTCACAGGATCACAGAACTGTTTGGGTTGGAAGGGACCATGAAAGGCTCTCTGGTCCCATCCCCTGCCATGGACAGGGACACCTTCCACCAGCCCAGGCTGCCCTGTCCAACCTGACCTGAATGTTTCCTGGAATGGGCCATCTGCCACCTCTCTGGGCAACCTGTGCCAGTTTTACCCCCTTCCCTGTATAAAATGTCTGAATTCACACCCTTTAAATTTAAAACCATTTCCCCTTTTTGTATTGCTACAGGCCCTGCTAGAAATTCTGTTCCCATCTCTGTTTTAAACCCACTTTAATTATTGAAAGGCCACAGTGAGATCTCCCTGGAGCCTTCTCTTCTCCAGCTGAAGGACCCCCATTCTCTCAGCCTGCCCCCACAGCAGAGCTGCTCCAGCCCTGCTCAGCCTGAGCCTGGGGGTTCATTTCCCAAAGCCTGGTGTGGCTGCAACCAGAGTGACACCCAGTGTGTGTCTGCTGCTCTTGTTCATGGGTGTGATGTCCAGGCATGGGCTCTGAGGCCTCCAGGACATGTTTGTTGTGCTTTCATCTGCATGTGAAGTGTCTGACCACCTTTGCTCTGTGATAATCCTGACTCTGAACTCAACCCAAAAGCTGTGAGCACCCAAATGAACACAGGAGTGGAATTGCGTCTCTTGTCATAGAGAAGGTCCTGACTAATCTTCCCCCGGAGGGTGGTGGGCACTGACCAGACTCCCCAGGGCAGTGGGCACAGCCCCAAGGCTGCCAGAGCTCCAGGAAGCACTGGGTGGGATTGTTGGGGTGTCTGTGCAGGGCCTGGAGTTGGACTGGATGGTCCTTGGCGGTCCCTTCCAATTCAGGATGTTCTGAGGATATTGGAGAGGGTGTAAAGAGGGAGATGTTTATTTGTAAGCATGATCATTGTATTCCTTATCCCAGACTTGTTCTTTCCAGATGAAAAAGCAAATAGGAATGACCCTAAAGTACAGCATTTCAAATGTGATCTCACCAGGGCTGTGTGCACTGATTTCATGTGTCTGTGGTTCGTGCCTCTGTTTGGTACCTGAGGGACCCTGAAGGCAGCACAGCCTGTGGTGTGGGCTGTGAATCCACAGCAGCCAGTCTGGAACACAGGAACATTTGGAAAAATCCTGTGTTTCCAATTATCAGGCCAGAACTGTTGGCATTGTAAAGGTTTTCCTGTCACTTCCTTATTGAACCATTTCTCACTTCTGCAGTTCTGTGTGGCACAAAAATCTTTCTGCAGCTGTTTGGAGCGACTGGAAGGATTTGAACTGTTTCACTCTTGCGAATTCTCTTGGTTTAGGCAACTTTGTACCTTAAAGCACTTTGGGAGAACCCCCTGCAGGTGGTGCCTTTAGAGTGCTCAGTGTGTAACAGCTGTTCTGGTACCTGTGGGGTGCTCAGCACCTGAGCTTTGGCCAAGAGCCCTGCCCAGCACCACAACTTCTCCTGCAGGATGATGGGGAGAGCAGGAACATGAAGGAAGTTGGACAGAACAACCTCCTGAGGTCAGGGATAGAATTATTTAAAATGATTATCCTGTGTTGTTGGCTTGTTTCCTGTTAATTTTGGGATATTCCATTCTGTCCCTTTGCTGCTGCTGAAGGTTCTCCTGGGAGTCCTGTGGGTGAGGAGGCAGCCTCTGAGTGGGCAGGTGTTCTGGAGAATGGGTTCCTGACATTTTTGTCTTGTTTCCACAGAGAAAATGGGCTGGACTCTCCATTGGACAGGAGATCGATGGTAAGTGAGTCAGCAGTGGGATCGTGATGTGTTTGTAAAAGCTGCATTTGTGGTTCCATCCTGAAGGGAAACCAGGTTGGGAAATCTCAGCCCTTCAGCCCTTCCTCAGGTGATGAGGCCTCAGGAGTGAAGGAGCTGCAGGCTTTCTGCATTTAGCATTTCCAAACCTGGCTATTTTGGCTCTTTCTTCAGCCTCCTGCTGGTATCCATGTGGGACATCAATGTCCCCATCAGGTGTGAACCCTGAGCATGTCCTGGGTAGTCTGTTCCTGGGCCTCTGGAGAGCACTCACCAGCTCACAGAGGACTGCTCTTCTTGTTGGGGATATTCTTGGCATCTGAATTGGAGTCTTGAGAATGGGGAGGTTTCAGTGCCCAGAGCTGTCAGAAGCAGGTCTGGAGTGCTGAGCTTTGTGAGCAGCACTGAGTTTGCACCAATAACTGAGAATATTCTGCAGCTTGAGGAAGGGACAGGGATGTCACTGTGCAAATTGAAGATCTGTGTCTCAATATCAAATCTTAATGAAGCCTTCCAAGCCTTGTCCAGTGTTCAGAGGAGGCCATTTGTCTCTGTGTTTCTTCATTTGTGCTGTCACCCTGGTCTGGGAACCCTCTGGTCCCTCTGCTTTGGGTCACTGTCAGGTGCAGTTGCAGCTGTTGAATCTGCCTGTAGCTGCTGGAGTATTGACCAGACTCCTGGCAGAGCTTCTTGCAGGAGGGTCTCCGTGTTCTTTGCAGCAGCAGGACAAGGTAATGGCTCATGGCTGTTCTTTGGACCACCAGGAGTCACCTCTGTGCTCCTGCAGAGGCAGCTCCTGGCCCTGGCTCCAGTGCTTGGCTGGCTCCTGGTCTCTGGGGCCATTGTGATTGCAGGGAATTGCTGCTGTGTGTGCAGGGAGAGGCTCAGGGGCCTGTTGGCCCCTCTGCACACCTGGTGCCTCACAGACCTTGCTCTGGAGCCAGGACTGGAATGTGGAGAAAAGGAGCTGAGGGCAGGGCAGACCTTCCTGCTCCATACAAACACCTGGAAGGAGAGTGGAGCCAGGTGAGAGTTGGCCTCTTCTCCCAGGGAACAAGTGGCTGGACAAAAAGCCCCAAGTGCCAGAGGAGGTTTATGTTGGATATTGGGGAAAATTTCTTCATGGAAAGGGCTGCAAAGCCTTGGAACAGACTGCCCAGGGCAGTGGGGGAGTCCCATCCCTGGCAGTGTCCAAAGAACCTGCCCATGGGGTGCCTGGGGACATGGGTTAGTGCTGACCACAGTGATGGTGCTGTTTGATGGTTGAACTTGATGGTCTTAGAGGCCTTTTCCAACCTTAATGGTTTTGTTACTCTGTGGGTTTTTTGCTGCCTCGTTGTTTTTTGTTTAGTCTTCTGAACCTGTACGGAGGGGAGACCCATAAATTATTTTGGTTGCTGATCCTGTGCCAGCTGGCTTAGAGATCAATACCTTTTAGTTATTTGGGGCAGGAAGCCCTGGTGCCCCCTATGAGCAGCTGGTGGGGCAGGTTTGTGCCTGTGCTTGGCCCAGCCTTGCTGCCAGCTCCCAGCGACGTGGGAGCCTGTGTCAAGCAAAATAGCACAGGAATGCTGTGCAGTGACTAAATGTCACCTGCCTGCCTGCTGGGTGGGGGCTGAGGAACTGTTCTGCAGGGAGGGACAAGTGTTCACAAACCCGGAGAGCACCAGGGCTCACGTTTTGTCGTGGTCCCCTGACAGTGCAAACTGTGTTGTAAATGTCAGTTGTGAGTGCAGCCCGCTCAGGGGCACAGGGATGCTGAGCCCCCCAGCCCCCAGTGGTGTGGGAAGGGTTTCCCAGGGGGGTGGTTTGCCTGGTGGGAAGGCTGAGTGCTGTGGGGGGATGTGGCTGTCCTGCCTTCCGTGCTGTTCAGCTCCATCAGCTCCCGTGTTCCCACTGAGCTGGGAACACCTGAGCACACCTGAGGCTGGGCCTGGCTGCTCCAGGTGCCTCCCCACCCCTGGGAGGTCCCTGCTGCCTTCCCATCCTGCTCTGTGGGGCATCCCAGGCTCTTGGAGCTGGTGCCGTGCGTTGCTGCTGGGGCTGCTGGAGTTCTGCCCCGTGTCACACACCCCGGCAGTCAGGCCTGGTGCAAGGGCTGCTCAGGCCTGTGATGTGACCAAATCCAGGGACTGATGTTCTTTCCAGAAGCTTTTATTTGACAAAGCCCTGAGGTTTGGCAAGTAGAAGGAGATAACTGTAAGGTGAGAGGAGCTCCTGCTGTGCCCTTGCAGGAGCAGAGGGATAACTCTGCTGCCATACCCCTTTTGGAAAGAACTCCATCCAGTACATGCACTGCAGTTCAGGGAGTGTTTGTGTTTTGTCTTTATCCCTCTTTCCTGGAGGATCCTTCTTTGGCAGCTCATTCTTGGGTGGCCCTGTGTGTGCTGTGATGATTTCTGTGTCTTCTGGTGTCACCTTCAGCCAGAGACAGGCTCTCTTTGTTCTCTGCACATGAACAAGTCCTGCATCCAAGTGTGCTGGAGCCCTGTTTTGAGATCCCATCTTCCCAGGGTCTGCAGGTTCCTTCTGGAGCCTTTTCACTGCCAAAGGCTGGACAGGAAAACACAGATTGAGTGAAGCACCTTTCTCTTGTTCCCCTCCTGCTGCTTTATGCATACCAGTGACTTCTGTAGCAGAGGGGACTGTTCTCCACACTCAGAGCAAACCTTTCATGTTCCCCAGAGTTCTGCAGGATCAATGGTGTGTGTCCTCTGCTGCAGCCTGGCCTGGGGATTGCTGGGGCAGCCTGTTTGTGGGGCCTGTGAGACCCCAGCTGTGCTGGCAGTGTCCCTGGTGTTGGGACCCTGCTGCTCTTTCCTTTCCATGCTCTTCCCTCTTTGCTTTCCATCCTCTCCCTCTTTGCTTTCCATCCTCTTCCCTCCAGCAGCACCAGCCGTGAGTGGCCTCCTGCCCGTGGGGACTGGGCACAGCTGGCAGTGGCTGTGCAGTGCCTTCCCTGCCCCTTGGCTTCCTGCCCCTCTCAGGGGCTGTCCAGCTGATCCCGTGTTAGGGGAGGTAGCCTGGGAATGTCAGGGTAGGCCCAAGGGCACTGTTGGGGAGGCACTGCTGTCTCGGTGTCGGAGGTGAAGGGCAGTTGGTGACGTGCTTCCCTCTGGGCTGCAGAGGCCTCTCAGATGGCATTGCTGCCCTGAAACCTGCACTAATCAACTCCTGCTGCCCCATCTGGAGGAGAGCTTGGCAACCTGTTGTCACAGAGAACCAGTGATGGCCTCTTGTCACTGCCTGGAGGGCAAGACTGCCCTTTGTGCTGGTTTGGGCTTTCTTAGAGCGTGTCCCCCAAACCCCTGGGATGCAGCTCTGTGGTGCCACAGCACTTGTGAATTTGCTCATTGTCTTGTCCCCAAACCTTGTGCAGTGTTTGACCTGTTTTGAAGGTTTGTTAGAGTTTGTAAAGCAATGCTGGGGTTTTCAGTGGAAGTTTGACTGTATTTTCAACCTTGCAGCAGAACATGAATGTCAGAGAAATGGGGGTCCCTCAGAAATAATGCATCCAGTCCTACCAAGTGTAGGGCAGAATGTGCATTGCCAGTTGCCAGTGCCCTGGGAGGGGGCCCTGCTGTTCTGAGGTGTGCTGGGTCCTTCTCCCCACCAGTGTCCTTGGTCTTTCTCCCCCCAGTGTCCCTGTACACGTTCGACAAGGCCAAGCAGTGCATTGGCACCATGACCATCGAGATCGACTTCCTGCAGAAGAAGAACATCGACTCCAACCCCTACGACACCGACAAGATGGCTGCAGAGTTCATCCAGCAGTTCAACAGCCAGGCCTTCTCCGTGGGCCAGCAGGTGGGCTTTGCTTGGGATTATAGGCTAAAATGGCTTTAAACACCATGGAGTTGTGAGGGAACATCTGGAGGGGGCCAAGGCACTGAGTGCTGCAGAGGCCGGGAGCTGTTTGCTGTGTCAGTGGTTTCTTTAGGAAAAGTCAAACCATCCTGCCTTTCACTGGGAGCAGGGGCAGAGCGGGTTAAAATCTGTTTTACCCTTCACTGAAGAAATCTGTGATGACAATCCCGAGGCTCGGGAGGGCTGAGGTCCCTGCTCTGTGGCCTGGCTGGATTATGAGCATGGCAGCTCCTGGAGTCTTTGGAGAAGTCACTTGTGTCTCAAGGTCAAGATGAACTCCAGGTTTAATTCATTCTCAGTGGAACCTCTCAAGTTGAGATACAGAAGAGGAGTTTAAGAAAAAATTCTCTCCTGTGAGGGTGGGCAGGCCCTGGCACAGGTGCCCAGAGAAGCTGTGGCTGCCCCAGCCCTGGGAGTGTCCAAGGACAGGTTGGAGCAACCTGGGCTGGTGGAAGGTGTCCCTGCCCATGGCAGGGTATGGAATGGGATGGGCTTTAAGGTCCCTTCCAACCCAAACCATTCCGTGATTCTGTGATAAGTTATTAATAAAATGATGCCAAACTCCAAAGGAGAAATCAAAATTGAGCTGGTATTCATGAGATATAATTGGATAATGTGTACATCTCTTTATAGCTTGCACAGAGAGCTGAGAACTGAGGTGCTATTTTTCCCTCCCACAGCTTTTGGGACTGGGAGAAAGGGGAGAAGCTGGACTACTTCCACAACGGGAACCCTCGGTACACGCGGATCACGGCCATGGAGTACCTGAACGGGCAGGACTGCTCCCTGCTGCTCACTGCCACAGGTGAGTGGCACAGCCTGCCCTGGGGGAGGGCAGCACTGCAGGGCCTTGGCACAGTTCCAGCCCAGCTGAGCTGCTCTGGAGCTCGAGCTCTCCTTCCATGGGTTTGTCTGAGCCTTCCCTCCCCTGCACTTCCCTGCCTGGTCTCAGCTGAGGAGGCCATTTCCAGGATCAAACCTGGAAGCTGTTTCTGGCAGTGCTGAAATCCCTTAAGTAGATGCTGCAAAGGCTTTCAAAGGACTGACAAGTCAAACAGTTGACGTGTTCCATTCCCAGTCCCAGCTTTATTCATTACCTCATTCTGAATCTTTACCTGTCATTGCAAGGTCATGGTCACCCCCTCCTGCAGAGCTCCTGAGGAAAGGGGGATTTAGTTTGTTCAAGCTGTTGTCCCAAACTGAAATCATGCAGCAGCCCAAATACAAGAACTCAAATTCTGTTCCTTGTGCTGTTTTCAGTGTAGAGCAGGCAGAGCTCAGCTTAAGCACTGAACATTTCAGGTAGTTCTGAGTTTCTCTCCAGTCCATTTCTCACCTCAGCAGTTCTTCAGAAGACCCCGTTGCATCACGTGGGGTTGCATGAAGAGCTCTTCCTCATTCTTTGGTCTGTAAAGCTGTGAGTCAGATCAGCTCCTCTCCCAAGGAACCATTCCACACCCATCAGTTGGAGTGTTTTCAACAGCTTCTCCAACTTCCCACTGAACTGTACAGGTGGGTTGTAATTAAGGGAGGTGGAAGAGGAGCTGAGAAGGCCTCTAGGACATTTTCCTTTCAATTTATTGATTCTTAGCACAAAAGTTTCGCAGATGGGGAGAAAATTGAAAAAATACACAATGTTCTTGAAAGATTTGCTGCTGATGGGCTGGGCTTTCATTCAGCTGCTTCTGTGGGGCAGTTTTGTGTTGAGTGGGTACTTATGTGGCTCTCGGCACCAATAGTGAGGACAGAGCTGAATCCTGGAGAAAATGAATGAGTCAAGGAAATGGAGAGACATGTAATGTCAGGTGTTATTCAAGGGAAGGAAAAAAGCTCTTCCAGAGCACTTCCAGTAGAACAAAGCTTTAGGTTTCATGGATGTAAGATTAGAGAGGAAAACCAACTCTAACAAAAATTACTAAGTTCAAGTGACACTTTTGAGTTTTGGAGTCTGTGTGACTGCAGTTCTGCTTCTCTTCTCCCTTGTGCACAAGGAATTGTGAGAGCTGGATCAGCAGTGACACTGCTTTGTGTTCTCTTTCCCTGTGCTCCCCAAGACGACGGCGCCATCAGAGTGTGGAAGAACTTTGCAGACCTGGAGAAGAACCCAGAGATGGTGACAGCCTGGCAGGGGCTGTCGGACATGCTGCCAACCACACGAGGTGGGTCCCCTCGGAGTTTCTGGGGGAAGGTAAAAATCAGCCCTTGCACAGCTTTGCATGTTGCACCTGTGATGTCCTTTGGCCTGAGCTCCAGTTTTGGCACTTGTTCTTTGCTGTTTATTATGGGTCAGGAGGTGGCAAGGGATCTAAATCTGGCATGTGCAGAAAGGCAGCACAGTGAGACACTGGCCTGCTTGGAATGGTAGAAAAGCTGGGCAGAAAGGGGTGTAAAAAGGAGTACTGGCATCCAACCACACGTGGGATGAAGCCAAAAAATCAGTTTCAGTAACCCTGAAATCTGTTTTAGGACATTAGAGGAGGTTTTGAGACATTACAGGAGGTTTCAGGACATTTCAGGAGGTTTGGGGTCATAAAAGGGGGTGGATGTTCCATCCTTCTGAGGCCTCGTCATGCACCAATGCTCTAATGGCAATTCTCTGTCACTTGAATATTTTTAATCAAGGCTCCAGGTTTTCCTGTGTGTGCTGTAGTTCAATCAGCACTTTGTGGGATTGATAGAGGAACTGCTGGATGAGGCTCCCTGGCCTGTGCTATGCAGGAGGTCAGATGAGATGACCATCATCATTCATCCTGACCTTAAAAGCTGACAGTTCTCATTTCTGAGCTGATGTGCTTCATCCCAGGAGCCTGACACAGCTCTTTTAGCTATTCATTGGATTTTCCTGGAGCTGCCTCGGTGAGCTCCTGTCTGTGATGTTTCCCTTAACACCTCACAGTTTGTCTCAGGGAAGAGGAGCTGTGTTTGAGGTGACTCCAGGCTCTGCCTCGCTGAGGGATGTGCTCAGAGCTGCTGGAAGTTCAGAGCCTGCTGTGCAGATGGCCATGGTCAGAACCTGCCCTTTCAGAGGTGTCAGCAGGAGCAGGAGGGACACGGTGGGGCTGCACTGAGGGGGAAGGCCCAGCTCTGCTTGGACAGAACGGGTCCAGTTGGCATCACCAGATGCCTTTTGTAGTGTCATTCTGTATTTCTTTGCCAACACCAGCTTCCCTGGATGTTGGTTAATGTTTCCCATTCCTGGATTCAGGATCTTCCTTCTTGGTGCTGGGAATCGCCCCGGGCTGCCCCGGCGGTCACCGTGTCCAGGGAGGGTGGTGCCAGCTGCCCACTGAGCTCCCTCAGCCCAGTCCCATGTTCCTGCCTCCTTTCCCATATGCACTTTGCCAGGGCAGGGCATGTGCTGCTTGTACCTTGCCCTGTGCAGGGTTTGCCAGCCCAGAAGGGATTGTCAGTGTTGGTGTCTGACACTGCAGAACGGGCTCAGAGCTGAGGCAAGAGCTGAGTGAGCTGGAAGAGTTGGGTGGTTGCACTTGCCAAAACAGGAGTGGGGAAACTTTTAAGTCTGTTCTCCTTAGAATTGTTCTGGGGGGTTTTGCCTGTTTCTTTCCCTTATGGATTGAAGCAGTTTGGGGCCTGTTTTCTTTGCCTTTCACCTTCGCAGCAGGTTTGGCAGAAGAGAAGGACAGACCTCTTTGTGGAGAGGGAAATAAATGTACCACTTCAGAAGAGCTATGTGGAGCAAGTCCCCATGGAAATGAGGCACTTCACAGTCATCTGGTGCCAAGACCACAGTTGTGGTCCAGCACTGGCTCATAAAACTGAAGATGCATTTTTGAAGCTGCAGAGCTCAGGAGTTTTACAGGAGTCTGTTTGCTCCCACTATTGATTTCCTTCCCTCCTCTCCCAACTTTTCCCTTGTGTCATAATGCCACACTTGTCTCTGAATTGCTCTTGAGAACAACCAGAATGGGACTTTCCTGGGCCTTTTTCCCACTTACAAAAGGCGAGAGGAAGATGCAATTCCTAAAAACATCCTTTGGAAGCTTGAAAAGTATCCCTGGGTTGTTTGAGTGGTGGGAGATGGACAGGAGCATGCTCAGGGGCTGCCTGAGAGTGAGGAACAGGCCTGGATGAGGCACAGAACCTACTCTTGTACACCATGAGGTCAGAGATGAGCTCACACAGGTTGGGGTTAAACTTGGCCCCAGCTCATTGAGCTGAGTAATTCACTCAGGAAAGGAGAGGCTGAATTTCAGCACTGGGCCCCCTCAGTTCTGTGTGAGGTGTTACAATTTTGAGCTTGTTTAGAACTGAAGCACCAAGAAAAAATCAAAAAGGCTCTTTCAATCAAAACTAAGGTGTTGAAAGCAGGACTGGTCCCTGCATGAGGCAGAGACCAGTAATCTCCAGCATGAGGAGTGGAGGGGGCTGATGGAAAGGCCCATCTCCTGGTGCAAACCTCCTGGGGTTTCAAGGAACATGGAAAAACAGCATTTTCTGTTGAGCAGTGTAGGAAGAACTTAGACCTGACGTGCTCTGAAGCTGTGCTTTGGCAGCAGGAGACTTTGGGAATTCTGGCAGCTTCTCTAGGAAAGGGTGTTTGCAGGCTGAGGAGCTGCACAGGGACCCAGGGCCTGGTGTGAGCCTGTTCTTGCACAGCCACCTGAACAGACCTGGGTGTCTCTGTGACAAAGGGGACAAGCCACAGCTCCACAGGCAGAATGGCCTTGTCCTTGAAAGGAGCACAGTTCTGGAATTTGGAAAAAGGCAGAAGTGGGAGCAGCTGGTTCACAGTCACCAACCTCTGGCTGTTCCCCCTGGCTTCTGGTGTGCTGTCTGCAGATCCCTGTGGTGTTTTCTCTCTCCAGCCCAGCAAAGGGAACCAGGATATCACTTCTGAAGTGCTTGACCTGGTCCCTGCCTGAGCACCTGCAGCTCCCTGTGCAGGAGAGGGTGGGCAGGCCCTGGCACAGGGTGCCCAGAGAAGCTGTGGCTGCCCCATCCCTGGGAGTGTCCAAGGCCAGG
>JAOXXN010000311.1:1018271-1025771 GCA_026770055.1 Myrmophylax atrothorax
ATACATTGAAATCCCAACTACCTGCTCAGGATCATGGATTACAACTGTGGCTTCTCACTGGTGGGGAATCCTGAGCCCAGTGACCTCCTGTAGGCAGTGGGAGCTTCGGTGCCTCAATCCAAGGAACTCAGCCCAGCCCTTTCCTTGGCTTTCCCTGGCTCTGCTGGTCCCTGTTGTTTGGAATTGCTGCACACCCTGGGCAGGGAGATGGAGCCCACAATTCCAGAACATGGGAATGTCCCTGGGGCTGAACCTTCCCCTTCCTGAACTTTATATCCTTCCTGGCCTTGCTGGAATCCTGGGATGGGAACAGACCCTCCCTCGCTGCCCCTGGCGACATAACACAGAAAAAATGGGAAAAAGAAACGGTGGAACTCCGAGCTGAGAGTTGGGAGATGTGCCTCAATCCTGGGGGCATTCCCAGCAGGAATTCCCGGTGTGTGAGCTGAAAACTGGGAGATCTGCCTCAATCCCGGGGGCATTCCCAGCAGGAATTCCCGGTGTGTCCCACCCTGGCCACGCCGCCCCCGAGCCCGCAGTGCTGTTACCTTTGTCCAGGACGGGCCCGAAGATGGCCAGGCTGTCGTCGATGGTGGTGCAGTTCCAGCGGCGGCCGCGGAACTGGTGCTGGCACTCCTGGATGCCCAACTTCACCCCCTCGGCCACGCTGGGCATGATCTCGATGTAGTTGCGGCAGAAGCGGAGCTGCTTCGGGACGAGGCCGGGGATGGAGCCGCAGAGAATGGGCTGGGACCCGAGGGAGCTGTACTGCTGCCCCAGGGCGAGGGACCTGCGGGGACAGCGACAGGGACAGGGACAGGGTCAGGGCTGGGAGCTGCTGCCACCGTGGCCATGGTCCTGCCCCTCCCAACAGCCCCAGGGGGACTGGGATGGGCCAAAGTGAACCGGCAGGGAAGGGGAACAAAAAGGTACAGAAAACCAGGAATTTGATGGGCCAAAGTGAACTGACAGTTCAAAAAAGTCCTGAAAATTGGGGATTTCCTAAGAAAACAAGAGTCTTTCCTCTGGTAGCACTGGTGTGATAAGCGCTCTGTGCCCACCAATGGTCCTTGCTCAGCTCCCTGCATGGAGGCACCTGGAGCCATTCCAGGTATTCCAAAGTGTCTGAGGCCTCCACAGGAGGCTGCTGGGTCTGACAGGCCCTGCAAGGGCTGGATCTGGGGAAGCCACACCTGGAGGCTGGAGGTGTCTCAGCTGTCAGCAGACCCTGACTGAGAGCTCTGAACTGTGGCCAAGGTGGGAAGGGTCTGCCCAAGGCCAAGTCCATCAGCAGAGGGATCAGCATTCCCAGAGAGGGGCTGCTCTGGGGTCACAGTGCCAGTGCCACGTGGCTCAGGCTGGCTGGACACCTGAAGGTGGTCCCAGCAGGGACTGGATCACCCCAGTTCCACCTGGATGGCCCCCAGTTGCAGCAGCTGCTGAGGGGGCAGATGGGCTGGGCCTGGGGAAGGTGCTGGGGGCAGATCTGAGAGAACCTTTTCCTGCCAGTGCAAGGACCTGCCAGTGGCTCAGCATTAAATATCAAACTGCTTATTTGGCCTGAAATCATCACTGGAGGGTGAAGACACCTGTTTTTGAGGGAGCACTGAGACACCTGCCATTGCACACAGCAGGGACAGTCCCACAGCTGCTCAGGCTCCAGCCCAGCCTGGGCTGTCACTGGGGTGATGACACGGGACAGGGAGCAGCAGTTCTGTGACAGCAGAACTCAGAGCAGAGACCTCCCAGAGCAGGTACCAGTGTGGGCACATCTGGGAGAGTTTTGACTTTGTGCACTCTCAGGACAGGGTGGGATTGTTGGGGTGTCTGTGCAGGGCCAGGAGTGGGACTCCATGGTCCTTGGTGGGTCCCTTCCAGCTCAGGAGATTCTGTGACTCTGATTCTGTTTCTCTTGCACTGGGAGTCCACAGGTGGACACAGGACAGGGCGAGGTCCCACCAGTGCTGAGCAGGAGGGAAGGATCTCCTCTCTCTCCCTGCTGCCAATGCTGTTCCTTGGGCAGCCCTGATGGCTCTCTCTGCTGCAGTGTCACCTTCTTTGGGCAGCCCTGGTGGCTCTCTCTGCTGCAGTGTCACCTTCTTTGGGCAGCCCTGATGGCTCTCTCTGCTGCAGTGTCACATTCCTTGGGCAGCCCTGATGGCTCTCTCTGCTGCAGTGTCACCTTCCTTGGGCAGCCCTGGTGGCTCTCTCTGCTGCAGTGTCACCTTCTTTGGGCAGCCCTGGTGGCTCTCTCTGCTGCAGCGTCACATTCATGGGCAGCCCTGGTGGCTCTCTCTGCTGCAGTGTCACATTCATGGGCAGCCCTGGTGGCTCTCTCTGCTGCAGTGTCACCTCCTTGGGCAGCCCTGGTGGCTCTCTCTGCTGCAGTGTCACCTGGCAGCTCCATGCTGACATGTTGCCCCTGCAGCCCCAGCTCTGGCTCTGCAGCTGTTGGCCCTCAGCCCTTACAGGTGCAGGGGGTTGGGGCTCCCCATGTTGTTTCTCCCCAGCTCCTTGGCTGAGGTGCAGCACATTCCTCTCTGCCCAGGGAAACACCTTTGAAAAGCAGCTCTGGGGTATCAACCACTTCTCCCACTTCTTTGGTTTCTCCCTCACACACCTGCCCACACCTGAAGATTGGGTGTGAATGAATCCATCATTTTGTAGTCCTTGGTTAATTAATGCTCAGAAGGGCTCTGGCCCCACCTCCTGCTCAGAGCAGGGCCAGTCTCCAGGTTGGATTAGATCTGCCAGGGCCTTGTCCTACAGTGTGAACACCTCCCAGGACAGCAATGCCATTGCTTTGTGGCTGACTGTCCTTGTCCTGAGCTGCTCTTCCAGCCTGAAATGTCAGGCTGGACATTAAGCTGGCCCCAAATGGTTGGTTTAATTACACACTAATGAGTTTAATGATGTGAAGGGAATCCCAGGGTTCCTGCTCAGGAGAGATGTCTCTGCAGGAGACAGTGAAGGAGGAGACCTGACTCCCACCCTGGCTGGGAAGCACATGCCTCTGATCCCTGCCCCAGGGCTGCCTCCTGCCACAGCTCCCTGTTTCTCCTGCCCTCTCTGCCCACCTGCCCAGCACTGGGGCACCTGCCTGAGACTCCATGCAAAATCTGGGCTCCATGTCCCCCACCCTTGGGTGGGACACACACAGAAGGGGCCACCAGAAGTGACTGGGAGGGAACAGCACAATGGGCAGTGCCTGGGACTGGTTCCCAGAGCTGTTCTGCATCTCCAGCTCCCACCAAGTGTCATCTGGGAGGGAGCTCAGCACTGCTGGGACTGGTCAGCTCCAAGGAGCAGCTGGGGACAGCCCTACCCACCGTCCACCCAGCGTGGACAGTGACAGTGGACAGAGAACATGCTGCTCTTGGATGTTCAAGGTCCCTTCCAACCCACCCCAGCCCGTGGTGCTGTGATTCCCCACACCCCACTCTCCCAGACACTCTCCAGGGGGGTCACAGGGTGCTTTGTCCTGCCTGGATTGCACAGCTGTGAAGGTCATGGGCAGTGGCCGTGTCCAGGATGCTCCTGCACGGCAGGTTCTCAGGGGTGGTGCTGGAGCTCCACACCGGGTCCCACCAGCTGTGAGCTCTGCTGTGGCTCAGGGGTGTAAACCTGGCCTAACTCTTTACCTAATGAGCAGCTCAATCCTTTGGAGCTGCAGAAGCAGCAGTGACCCAGAGGAGTAAGAGCTGGGATTCCCCATGGGGTTCTGGGGAATTCTGGGAGGACCCACCTTGCACTCAAACCCAGACTTGGCCAAATCCCCTCTTTAAGTTCCTGAGCTGCCTCATGACAGACTTTCCTGCTGGCAAGGCCTGGCCAGAGATGTGCAGCCAGTTTTGGTGCCTCTGTTGAGGTTGGAGTTGTGATCTGGGCTGTGAGGGGTCCTGGGGAGGGGGAGGCTGCTCTGGTGGCCCATGGCCACACACCACACCCAGCTGGTGACTCTGTGACCCACATGGAGGAGTCCATGTGCTTTGGACGGTCCCATCCAACCTTTCCCACCTTCTCCCTTTCTCAAGGTCTCCAACATTCCCAAGGGTTTGCTCTTAATTTTCCCTGTTGATCCTCATTGACAGCATCTTCTCTCCAATCATCATCTAACACTCATTTTTGTTCCCATGTCAGTGATTTCCCCACTGCTGATCCTTCTTGGACAGATAAGGAAAAGCTCCTTCCTCAGGGCCCATTGTCCCCTCCTCCCCCTGAGTCCTGGAGGGCACAAGGGGCAGGAGCTGTGGCAGAGGCTGCAGCTCCTGAGTCCTGATGGTTCCTCTGCGGAGTGGCTGAGACGTGAAGATGAAATAAAACCTCTTTGAAATCCAGATCTGGGATCCCAGGGGCAAATACTGGCTCTAACACAGGATGTTAAATCTAAAGTCTACATCACAAGAGTTAAACCTAAATCACAAATTAAATCTACATCACAAATTAAATCTAAATCACAAGAGTTAAACTTAAATCATTAGTTAGATCTAAATCACAAATTAAATCTATATCACAAGAGTCAAACCTAGATCATGAGTTAAACCTACATCACAAATTCAGTCTAAATCACAAGAGCCCCTGGGGGTGAAGGAGACACATCAGGAGAGGGAATGTCGCAGGGTGAATTTGGGATAGATGGAGGACAAGGACAATTTTCAAAGCACAGTCACCACTCCAGGGCTGGCATCTGCAGCACTGGCAGAGCCCACAGTTCCCTGCCCTGCTCTCCATGCCCTCAGGGTCCCTCCTGGCTGCTGGAGCCCACCTTGCTCTGGTTCCCATCACACCAAAGGGAAATCCTCATTTCATACCCCTCCTCACTGCCCCCAGCTTTGCCCCAGGAGGTGACAGCCCTCTTTGTCCAGCACCAGCTCCAAGCCCAGTCCCTTTGCACACTCAGGGACAGGATCCATAAAATCCAGGCAGCTCCCCATGCCTGGGGGCCCCTTTATCTCCCCTTGGACATGTGTGAGTGGGCAGATGTGCAGATGCAGGTTGGCTCTGTGTTGTGGGAGTGCAGGACACACGCAGAGTGTGAGTGCCCATGGCAAACACACAGGAAATCCCTTTACTCTTCCTCTGCTGAATCCCTTCAGCCTCTCAGAGTCCCGACTCTCTGTCAGGCCAGTGACTCCTTTTGTTCCCACCTGGTGGTGCCAGACACAGCAGGGCTCTGATCCAGCAGATGGGAGTTGACTGTCCATGGTGCCCATTGGTCTGGGATGGGCTTTTGAAGCCCTGGGAGTAAATTGTCTTGTGCAGACCCTCCTGCTGTGGCACCAACAGGTGCATCCTCTCGTCCCTGAGCAGGTGACTCGTGTCCTCCCACTGCCCCAGCATTGAGGGTTCTCTGCACACCCTCTCACCTTCACCCTTCCTGCAGAGCTGCCCAGAAAACTCATCTTCCAGTTGGCCACTGGTTGGAAAGACACGTGGCACCAAGAGAAATCAGACCAACAGTGTTTGGAAATGGCAGGATTTGGCCAGAATAAAGCTGTGCCCAAACACATGGAAAGCAGATTTGAGGGGGATCACCAAGACAGGTGTTTTACCAGTGAGAGCCAAATCTTCTGGGACATTTCTTCTGTGAGCAGCCTGGAGGCTTCACTGCTCAGGGCACTCAGGACTCAGCAAAGGCTGCTGCTCTGAGCTGGGTGTTCCCAGCCAAGGGCAAACCTCGGGGAGAGGCTTCTCCATGGAATGTGGATCCCTCTCTGGGGTGATGCCCCTGCTCAGCTGCTGCCTGGCAGGACAGCAGCTCCTTGGGGAGAGAGGTGTCCTTCCTGTGCTGTGTGTGCAGGGCATGGTGGGCTCTGATCTCGGGGTTGTTCCAGTGTGATGAGAAAAAAAGGAAGCAAAGGACCAGGAGAGGACCCTCTTCCTGGGGAACAATCTGATGGTGTCACCCCTTCCTCTTCTGCAATCCCATAAACCTGTTGCTGTCTGTGGTGAGTCCTGGGAGCCCTGGAGATGGGCAGGAAGCTGCTCCAGTCCCGGGCAATACTGACACGGGAGTGCAGGTTGTGCAGGGAGCTCTGGGGTGGGGCAGCGCCTGGCACTGCCCGCGGGCACTGCAGCAGCTTCTTACTCGAAATGCAGCGAGAACATTTCTGGGCTGTGCTGCTGAGGGAATGCTCTCCAGCTCTGAACTCAGCAGCAGAAAGCAGATCCTGCTCCCTTTGTCTCAGCAGCACTTAAATAACAGCTGCTCTTCCTAAATGCCTCCATAGCCAGGGCCAGAACCACTGCCAAGGAACTGAGAGACATGGAGCTCTTTAAAGGCATTGCCATGGAATCACAGGATGGTTTGGGTTGGGAGGGACCTCAAAGCCCACGAAGCCCCACCCCCAGCTATGGGCAGGGACACCTTCCATAGCCCAGGTTGCTCCAAGCCCCATCCAACCTGGCCTTGGACACTTCCAGGGCTGGGGCAGCCACAGCTTCCTTGGGCAAGAGCTGTTTCCTCCCACAGCAGCTCAGGTCACTGCAGCACAGTGTTACAAGGCAAACACTGTCCTGCTCGTGCCCTCTAATGTCCTGTCAATGCCTTGGATTGATCCCTGAGGTTCTTCCAATGCCCTGGGAAAGCTGTGAATGAGCAGGAGCAAACCAGCTCACAGTTCAGACCTTGTTTGCCACCTGCTGCCTTCAGGAAAACCTGTCCCTGCCTGTTTCTATTGTGCAGTTTCCAGACATATGTGTTGTTTTTTTGATTCTGGTCCATGCTCTGCTTTAAACAGACACTTGTGCCAGTGGCCTCCTGCTGTCCCTGAGCTGCCTGCCCTGGGGGAGCAGCAGGTTCCATGTTCTCCCTGTTCAGTGCTCTGGGAGCCCTTCCAGCTCCCACCAGTGCTGTCCCTCCCCCCTCCCAGCACAGGCTCAGCCCACACTTGCTTTCCAGGAAAGTGAAGGGCAAAATCACTGTGAGCATCAGTGTGGGGTGAACACAAACCTTCCAGGAGAGGCAGTCCCTGCCCAGTGCCACTCCTGGTCTGCCCAGTGCCACCCCTGGTCTGCCCACTGCCACCTCTGCTCTGCCCAGTGCCACCCCTGGTCTGTCCAGTGCCACCTCTGCTCTGCCCAGTGCCACCCCTGGTCTGCCCAGTGCTGCCTCTGCTGTGCCCAGCCCAGCCTGGGTAGCACTCACAGTGGTTCCACCAAGGGACAGACACCACTGTAATCCCAGAGACCACAAATCCCACCTCAGCTTAGGCAGAGTTGCTTCCCACAGGTGCCTCCAGCTGCTCCCTCTGCTCTGCTCTCTGACCTCTGAGGGGTATCACACCTGGTGTGATATTCATGTATTCTAATGCTGGTGATTTGCTGAGTGCAGCCCTTTGCAATCAGGGAAACACACACGAGCTCTGGGCTTTGTCTGAAGATCAAGAGAGGTGAGAGGGAAATGTTGGCATGTCAAAACGTGCAATGTATTTGCACTTGTGAGCTGGGAAATGCCAGGCCCTGACTGAACATGGAGAACAGACACAACAGGACAGAACT
>JAOXXN010000311.1:1037055-1053588 GCA_026770055.1 Myrmophylax atrothorax
GGGGGGGGGGGGGGGGGGGGGTGGGGGGGGGGGTGGGGCTGTTCCCCTCCCAGGGGGGAAGCTGCTGGCAGGGTGTGCCCACAGTGGCTCCCCCATTGTCCCTGCAGCAGATAGAAATGTTCTGTTCAGCAGTGCCTGCTCAAAGCAATGACACCCTCAGCTTGGAAAACACAATCAAGGGATTTGCCATGGGAGAGGATCTATTCTGCAGGACTGGGATAATATTATTCTGCCAGGAATTTACATAAATGCATATTATTTGCATATGCAAATATAGGCTCCCAGGCTGTGACCTCAATAAACACAGCAAGATTTACAGACCTGGAAAGCCTTTCCTGCAAAGGGCGATGCTGGGATTGGTTTGGGGTCTCTCCCTCCAGGCCTGGGGGTCCTGGCAGGGCTGTGGCTCCCTGTGTGCCCTGTGTGTGCCCAAGGCCACCTCACCTGCCAGTGCTGCTGTCCCGTCCCCATCCCTCCTGCCTGGGAACCATTCTCACCACTCGGGTTCACTGTCCTTTTCCCACCTCCTTCCCCAAACCTGGTGCTGATGGAAGGAAACGTTTCCAACCAGGGAGGACGGGACAGGACACTCAATCCAGAATGAGGCATCACAGAAATCATCACACCTCTCCCTCGGGCCAGTGACACCCCACTGTCACACCCCTCTGGGCAGCCAAGCCCTCCCCACAGGGCTCCATTTTGGGGTGTCCCATAGGAGGGGCTGTGGTGGTGACTGACCTCAGGAAGTGCCAACTGTCTGGAAATCACCCCTCATGGATCACAGGCTTTGGCACAGAAAATCAGCTTCCCAATGCCCAGATGTTGCGGGAACAGCCCATTGAACCCCGTGGATGAGAACTGTCCCATCCATCCAGCTGTGCCAGAGTCTGGGCTGTGATCCAGGAGGGATGGCTGGGCTGTGATCCAGGAGGGATGCCTGGGCTGCACCTTTGAGAGTCCTTCACTCTGCCCTGAGAGCAGGACTGAACCCCAGGGGTGGTTCTACTCCCAAAACAGCCCGAGGTCACCCCGAGGAGGGTGAGCCTGGCCTGGGGGGCACAGGGGGGCCATGGGCACTTGGGCTGCCCATCCTGGGCACTGAGGCCAAGACTGAGGCATTGGTTCTGTCTCAACTGGAGGAACTGGATCTTAAAGTGTTTTATATCAGATCCAACATGAAAAACCCAAATTGAATCTTCTGGAAACCAGATCTAGAATTAGTCCTGGTGGTTTGTTGGGGTGAAAAATGAGGTCTCTTTACTACTGGATGCTCCTGGAGAGCAATGAAGCCCTTGGAGTGGAGGGTTCTGGGCTCTAGAAAGGTGTGAGGCACAAACTGCCATGGATATTCCAGAAAAGGTGGCACTCTGGGTGTGCTCCAAAGGTCAGTGTAGGTGGAGCTCTGCCTCCCCCACAGGTGATCTCAGCTGTGTTGGGATCCACCATGAGACACAGGACAAGGGTAGAAGGTGGCTTTGCCCTGTCCAAGCAGGTTCCAGCAGGGATGGGGTGTGGGATGCCCCGAGTTGGAGGCTGCTCTGGATATCCTGTGTGAGGACTGTGAATGAAGCGATAACTCAGTGACTTTCTCACCCCTCAGCATTTGTAGCCCCTGCAGCTCTTCCTGGAAACATGTTCACCACCTAATGACACACTTCCCTCGAATAATTTCAATCCCAAGGGTCAGTAATTCCCCTGAGCAGCAGCAAGAAGCCCCAGGATGAATTTAAGAGGAGGCAGCTCCTGTGGGAGTCTTTGGGCCAGTCCAGACAGGAGAAGAGGTGAGAAATGTGCTTCACAGTCCCCAGAGGAGAGAGGGATACCAGCAGCATAGGGAGGGGTCTGAGACCCTTCAGGAGTGGTTGGTCCTGGAGCACAGCTCCTCTTGGCACCTCCATGGAGGGGCTGGGCTGGAGATTCAAAGGAGGCTTCTCTGGATGCTTCCCACACCTGACACTGTGGATCTCACACCTCGTGAGCTGGAATGGAAAGCCCTGTTGACCCAGGAATGCTGAAGGTGATTGTGGATGCTGCTGTCCCTGACCAGGAGCATGTCCTGGGGCCAAGGAGGCCAGTGGGATCCTGGGGAGCATCAGGAAGAGCACAGGCAGCAGGTCAGGGAGGGGATCCTGCCCCTCTGCCCAGGCCTGGGAGGCACATCTGCAGGGCTGGGTCCAGCTCTGGCTTCTTGGGACAGGAGGGACATGGAGCTCCTGGACAGGGTCTAGGGAAGGTGACAAAGATGCTGAAGGGCCTGGAGAGCTCTGGGAGCAGCAAAGGCTGAGGGAGCTGGGGCTGGGCAGCCTCCAGAGCAGAGCCTGGCAGGGACCTCCCCATGGCTGGCAGTGCCTGCAGGGAGGGGGCAGAGCACGGACCAGGCTCTGCTCGGGGGGCCCAGCAATGGCACAAGAGGAACAGGCAGGAACTGATGCCCAGGAAGTTCCACCTGAACATAAGGAAGAACTTCTTTGCTGGGCAGTGCCCCAACCCTGACCAGGCTGCCCAGAGAGGGTGTGGTCTCCTCACTGCAGATGTTCCAGAACTGTCTGGACACTCCCCTGTGCCAGGTGCTCTGAGAGGGCCGTCCTTGACCAGGGAGGTGGGACCCACTGGGGTGGTCCCTTCCAGCCTTCCCCATCTTGTTGTCCTGGGATCCTGTGACTGGTGACAAGGGGGAACTTTGGAGCCTCCCCAGGGGAGGTGGCTCACTCTGAACTGGTGCTCTGTGTGACAAATACCAACAAAAAAGCTGGGGAAGGAGGAGGAGGTGGGGCATGTTTGGAGTTACATTTGCCTTCCCAGGTAACCATGAGGTGTGATGGGTTCCTGCTTTCCTGGAGGAGGCTGAACTCCTGCCTGTGATGGGAAGTATTGAAGCAATTCCTCATTTTGCCTTCCTTGTGTGTGCAGCTTCTGCCTTCCCTTCCAAACTGTCTTTATTTCCAGCCATGAATTTTACACTTTTCCCCTCCTGATTGTCTCCCCCATCCCACTGCAGGGAACAAGCACCTCCCTGGGGCTTGGCTCCTCCCTGGCTTAACCCACAAAGGTTTCTATGTCCTGAGCAATAAATTTTCCCTCACCACACTCTTGTCATCATTCCTGATCCGCAAAGTCAGTCCTGCAGTCCCTTGGAGGTGCCTTTCTCCAAGTGGCAAATCTCAATATTGTGTCTTCACCTGAAGTTCTTGAGCCCTCCCAGTCCCTCATTCCTGGGGGGTTGTTGCTGTGCTTTCCTCATTTTACAGAACCATTCTGGGAAATGCAAGTGTAAACTTGCAAACAGACCTTGGGATGCAATAATAAAAAATAAATAATGACCAAAATAGTGACATTCTGCTCAGAGCAAAAGTCCAGCAGAGTTCCTACCAGATCTTCCCTTCATCTGCCATCCAACATGGCCCCAAAGACCTGTGAGACAGCAAGAAGGTGCAAAGCTTGTAGGTGAACAATTCTACTTGTTTGTTACTGAGCACTAAAGTCCCAACTGCAAAGAACTGCCCACAGTAGTGTCTGTTCCCCACGTGGTTGCCATAGAAAGTCTAACCTGTCTCCATGCTGGGCAGATCTGGGACCTTTTCCCAGTTCTCACTCCTTCATGGGCCTGTTTATTGTCCATATTGTCCAGTCAGTGTCATCCAGTCCTGCCCTCTGTGGTCCAGTCTTTGTGCTGGGCCATCCTGAGCAATGGTTTGTTTGCAAACATCATCAAAGAACCACAGAGTCTTCTTGGAGTCACAGGATGGTTTGGGCTGGAAGGGACCTTAAAGACCACCCAATTCCAACCCCTGCTCTGGACAGGGACAACTCCCACTAGTCCAGGTTTCTTCACCTCACTGTTCTGCCATTGCCACCCTTCCCAGCACACTGGACACTGTGTGTTCTTGGAAAACTCTGCTGCAGACTCCTCACCAATGTCAGAAAATACCTTTTCCATGATTTTTAACAGAAAATCTGATCTGGACTCATTTCCTTTCCCCTCCCAGAGTTTTTGGTTGGGAATAGAGAAGTATCAATCTGAAAAATCCAACCTTTCCTTGCAGGTTTGATTTTTGTGGAGAAATTTCTTCTTTTTAATCTGGGTTTTTGCCCTGGCCCCCTGCAGCTCCACTGAGCACAACTGAGCTCAGAGCACCCTGAGAACCTGGTGGAGGGGTGGGGACCCTCTGTCAGGGGACACAACATGTAAGGCCAGCAAAGCCTCTTCCTGGAGCCTGACACGACTCAAGAAACACAAATAAAAACACAACCCCAAAGCAAATGTTCTCTGGAAATGCTTCTCTGCAGAAGTTTCTGAGGGAGGTCACTCCTGTGCTCAGTGGAGGTTTTCCATGCTCAGTGTTCATTTCTCCTGGGTTAGCAGCAAGCCTTGGACTCCCAACATCCCAAACCACACCACAAAGCTGATTTCCCACCCAGCAGCAAAGCCAAGGCCCACCTTGAGCCGAGGGCTCCTCCAAACCCCAGTCCAGGACAAGCCTCCCCAGCTGGCACCAAGCCTTTTTTCCCCAGCCCAGCTGTCTGGATGTTGGATTAAAGGGCTGAGTGGGTTTAGGGAGAAGACAACTGAACCTCAGGCTGGTTGGACCCCAAAGATTCAGAACTCCTGAAGTGTGAAGACCATGGACAGCATGTTAGGAATTCTGTTAGGAATTCAGCTACAATCCCTGGGGCCAGGTCTCCTGCACTGGGCCAAACAGGAGCAGTTCCTGCAGTGCAGGAGCAGCAGTGGGATGTGGGAGGCACCACCATGGCAAAGCACATCTGCCTCAGCCTGGGCACATCTGCACCACACGGAGTCACATCAACTCTGGGAGGACTCACCTGAGTCCTTTGGGCACAAAAGGTTGGTTTTTGAGAACTTCAAGAACTTGAAGAACTTCAAGAACTAGACCCCTGAGTGTGCAGGTGATGGTGCTGCCCCCAGGGTGTCTGTGACTCCCTGGTGTCTGGCTCCTCCCAATTCTCCTTGTGCTGCCTTTGCCCAGCTCTCATGTCTCTCCTCAGAGGCTGCAAAGGGCCTCACCGAGGTATGAGGTCACTGCCCACAATTAGAACATCACAGACTCAATCCCAGTGGACATTGGGAGGGACTCCTTCAGGGGCTTTGGTAGAACAGCTCCAAACCATGATCCTCAGCACTGCACCACAGCTGGAGGCAAAGGCTCCCTTTCTGTAGGGGCTTAAATCAGCTCCTGGAGCCTTCCAGTGTTCTCACTGAACCAAACAGAAGCAGCAGAACATGCCCCAAAAGAGCCACAAATGAGATCTTTGCTTCTGGAGATCTTATTTTTAGGAGATTTACTGAGAAAAAAAAAGTGCAAACTGAAGTGAAAAGTGCAAATATCCAGACAGCCCTGGCTTGGAGTTCTGCATTAACTAATTGTCAAGGAGGCATCAGAGGAGTTTCATTAAAAGCTTGATAGAAGTGAGTGGGTTGTTCCCAACCCTAATGAGGCCAAAGCACCTGCCCTGCAATGATCAGTGAGAACTTAAAAAGACAAGTGAAAGCTTTTGCAACAACGAAAACAAAGGAAAAACCCCAAACCTGTAAGTACTGGAAGCATCAGCAGTGAAGGGAAACAAATATTGGGGAATCAGAAAAAACCAGAGCAGTGATGAGGGAACTGCAGAGCTGAGAGCTGGGATAGCTGTGCTGGGGCTGAAACCTGGGCTGGGGCTGAAAGGGGAACTCCTGCAGGAAAACAAATGATTTTGTGAGGTCCAGGATAAGGCTGGTCCCAGCTGTGGGTACAGGCAGGGGATGGGGCTGCAGACACCTCCTTGTCCTGCTCTGCCACCTCCTTGTCCTGCTCTGCCACCTCCTTGTCCTGCTCTGCCACCTCCTTGTCCTGCTCTGCCACCTTTTTGTCCTGCTCTGCCACCTCTTTGTCCTGCTCTGCCACCTCCATCCAAGGAACCAAACTGGCACTGGGCTCATTTTCCACTCTGCAGGTACAGCTTGGGCGTTGAATGTGCCCCTGGCAGGGAGAAAAGCAGCAAAGTGCAGGTGTGTCTGTGGGAGGGGAGCAGGGAGGGGCTCAGTGGCACTTGTCAGGACTCCACCAGAGCTGTGGAAAACTCCTGGGACATTTCTCAAGCATCACTGCAAGTTTCTTAATTAAAAGTCTTCATAATTTCTAGGGAGTAACTGCAGGAAAAGTGAATTACTATGAGACATAGAAATGGGATCAGAATAAAAAGAATTAAGATTTTATCACCTAACACTGACCCCTCCCGCTTTAAACTTGGAGGGTCTGTTTGCTGAAGAGGTGGAAGAAGATCCCCTGTGCCTGAGCCAATGTGATGCCAGAGAGGAGCAGGGAAAGTGTTTCTTATTCAAAGGTGAAAGGACTGGGAAAGGTGCCAGCTCGACTCAATTAGATTTGTAAGATTAATTAAAACCAGAGAGTTTCAGCAAACTGTGGAAAAGACAAATTAGCAAATCAGGAAATGTGTCTTCAGAAAAGGAATGAAAGGCTTTGGCTCTGTTATCAGAGCAAATTTGCTTTCCAAAGTGCAGCCCTTCCTTGTGCCAGAGGTGGCAGAGCAGCCCCAGTGGCAGTGCTGGTGGGCACCGGGTTGGCTGTTCAGGGGGATGTCCCACTCCTCAGCCTGGGCAGTGCCAGCCCCTCCAGCCAAGGCTCCCAGCTCCCTCCTGAGGGTGTTCCCTTGGCTCCCCTGCCCCAGCACTGCCCTGTGTGTCTCCTGCCTGGGCAGGGGGTGACCTGGAGATGGGAATCTCTGCCTGGGGACACCATTGGATGGGGCTCATGGTGTGCATTTGTGAACCACCACTGTCTTACCCTGTGCTTTACTACTATCCCCTGTTTTGGGCTTCGGTTGGATTTTTTAGGGAGTCCTGGCCATACTTCCAGTCAAATGATAAGAAAGTGAGGGCTCCTGGAGTGGAAGAGCTGAGGGAGACTCAAGACAAATGTAGTTCTAAGCTTTCTTTTCAGGTATTACTACAGGAAAAGCTGCAAATCACAATGTCCAGGTAGTGCTGAGAAGGCACTAAGGGTCAGTCACAGCCTTTGCTCCCTCCAGACATGGCCTTTGTCCTGAAAACTTCAACCAAACAGCCTCAAATAATTTATCCCGAGATGAAAAGCTTTTCATTGCACACACCACTGTAATGTTACCTCCAAACCTCAGTAATATTAAGGCACTTCCATTTGTAAATCTTAAAATGGACCTCAGATCAGGTCAGCAAAAATAAAGTTGTATCTGCCAAGAGAAGGCTGAAATTCATCTCCAGGGAATGCAGGGCCCCTGAGCTGTAACTGGCTGCGTGTGGCACATGTACATTTTACAGTCAAGTTCCTGGCAAATCTTTCCGATTTTGTGTCCTGTAGGAAAATCTCTGATGGATCCACTGAGTGGTGCTGGGAACTGAAGAACAAGGTGTGGACATGTGCAGGAGCAGGTGAACATCAGACCTGTCTCATCCCCAGAACAGCCAGTGAGAAACAGGAGTCATTGGCTGCTCCACCTCCCAGGGGAGGAGAAGGGAGCAGGAGATTTCATCCCTTCCAAGGTCTGCTCTGAGACAGACTCTCTGGAGCTCTGCCTGAGGGCTTTGCACACAGCAGGATCCTCCCCTCCTGGGACAGACATTCCATCCCAATCCCTTGCTGTGGATCAGGATTTTGAGATGTAGCTCATAACTTTTCAGAGCTGTGTCAGCTTGAGCACAATTTCCATCCCAAGCTCCATTTAGAGCCATTGCCTTCAGGACACAGAGTGGGATTGTGCTTAAACAGAGGAGGAACACCAGACCCCTGGGTTTTTAATTCCAGGTTCCACTCCATCTCCTGGGACATGATCATAATTACATGGACATGTACAAAATCCACAAAGCCATCTTCTAAAAGCCTTTGGTATGAGCTTCAAAATGATGTAAAAACGAGAATAGTTGCTCAGAAGTATCTCTTGGGAGAGCAAAGGCCTTGACTTTCATCCTGGACTGTGGATGTGTCCACGTTGGAGAGGGGCTGGCTCTGATCCAGAGTTCTTTCTGTTGTAATGCTCATATTTATGTGCTGTCACACCTAAAAGCAGCCAGATGCTGCTCAGTGGGGAGAGGGCAGCCAGCAGCTGCCAAGGCTCCTGCCAGACATGCCAAGGATGCTGCACCCAGGCCTGGCAAAGCTCTGAGAACAGGCTCCAGCTGAGCCAAATGGCCACAGGTACAACTCTGGCTCAACACAAGGCACAACAATGCCATGGCCAGTGGCAGAGAGTGGCAGCAGTGAGACAGGGCCCCAAACACCCCTCTGACCCTCTGGTGGGCATTTTCATATGTGCCAGAGGGGCAGTGCCCTCCTGCCCACACTGAGTGTCTGTGACAGAAGAAGGACCAAGAGCCTCAGAACCTGAGGGGCCCTTTCTGCAGGACTGGCAGAGCTGCTGGTGGGCCTTGGACCCTGACAGTGCCAGATGTGTTTCAGTTGGCACATGACAGAGACAGGTGAAAATGCTGTGCCTCACACCTGCATGTGTCCAATACACAGCACAGCTCTTTAGCCTTTATTATGTCACATTTAATGTTTGTTTTTTACCTCTTTCAAACTGGCTGCTTGGATGTTTTCCTGCCTTTCCATACAAAATCCAGCACTGTTAGACCTGGCAGTGGAAGGTCCTGAGAAGCATCACTGAGTTCCTGTCACCACTGTCAGGTGGGACACAACCTTCTGCCTCCTGCTTACCAGCCCTGTGGAGAGTGTTGGTTTGTCCCCCAGGACAGCAGTGAAATCAAGTGCCCTCAGAGTGTCAGCTGGGGGGTGAAAGTGCAATTTAAGAGTCAGAGGTGATTTAGTGGCTCAGAGTTGTGCCCTGGGGCTCAGGGTGCTCAGGTCTGCTCTGTGCCAGCAGGGAGGGATGAAGGGCACCTGCCCTGGGCTCCCACACCCAGAGCAGAGCAGTGACTGAGCTACAGGAGCTCAACAAAGACAGATCCATGAGAAACATGAGCTAAAGACCTGCCAAGACCTGGCTGGGGTGGCAGTGCCTGGTGCCTGAGCTGGGCACAGGTGAGGAGTAGTGCAGAGCAGGTGTGGATGGAGAGCCATCAGGTTTGCCCTCAGCACGTGGTGCGTGGGGTGTGTGTCACTGTCACCTTGGCCTGCACATCCATGGGGGTTGCTCAGCTGTACTGAGGGGCTGATGAAGGCACCACCCCTGTTAGACATGACTGAGTAACCCAGGGCATGTTTGTTAGAGGGACCTTGAGGATCATCTCTTGTATCGGATCATCTCTGGCCTCAGCAAAGGGGGAACCAGTCACAGCAGTGATGGCTGAGAGGATCTACCAGTCCAAGCTCCTGATCAGAGCAGGACACCCCCAGCACCAGCCTGGGGTGGGCAGGGCTTCATGAAATCCTGTGAATGTCCAAGGACAGCTCCTCCTCACCTCCATGAGCACTGGCTCAGCCTCATTCCCTCCTTTTAACATCCCAAGATATGGCAGCTGCCCTTTGTTGGATTGTTTGGCACTAGAGAGGGAAGAGCAGCTCTGTCCTGCCTGTAAGAGCCCTCCAAGAAGGCCCAGCCTGAGCAGCCCTCAGCCTTCTCCTGGCCACACTGCACCTGCCCAGGTGCCACCACCTTTCCTGTGAGCCACATGCCCCAGGTCCTTGCCATCCTGGAAGCACCCACTGGCCACTCTCCAGTTTCCCTGGTAGGGTGACACATCTCAGCACAGCATTACCAGGGCCCCAGGTGGCACAGAGAGGGTGCCAACTCCCCTGCACCTGCTGCCCACGCTGCTCCTCCCAGTGCAGCCCAGCCCAGAGCTCAGTTTGTTTGGGATGAGCCCAGCTGTGAGTTCATATTCCTGTTGGAATTCCACCATCACTGCTCCCTGCCTGACTGTGCTGGTTTGGAATTCCTCCCTGACCACATCAAGGGCAGTGCTGGGGAGGAGAGTCAGCAGGTAGGACAGCTGGCATGAGAATGCCCGGGTTTGTGGCCTCCAGCACCCCCCACAGCCCGAGCCAGCCCCAAACTGAGGGTGTCAGGTGGCCACAAGCACCTCCTGAATTCCCAGGGCTCTTCCACAGGTCCCTTCAAGGTGCTTCACTTCATCAAATGCTGCTTTCAGTGAAGGAGTCAAATGCAAACCAACCTGTTTGCAACTGAACTGCCTCAAAAGCTCTCTGTGACCACTTAAATTTACTTCCCAATTTAGCTACAGAATGGTACCAGGGATTTGTGGCTCAAGGCAGGAGCACTTGCAAGTCTTCTGTGACTCAGAGCCTGCTCCCTGTGCCCACGAGGCTCCAGGCTCTGCTGGCCCTGCAGGGCACAGGGGGCACTGGGGCTGGGCCACTCCAGGAGGTGGGAGGGGGTAGATTTGGAGAGAGTGGGGCTCCTGATATTCAGGGGAATGTGGCATTTCTGCCTGCTCTGGCTGCAGCAGTTTGAGGCTGTCACTGAACTCAGACCGGCCCTGCCCTGTGCCATGACAGGGCTGGAACAAGATGACCTTCAGGGTGCCTTCCAACCCAAGTTGCTCTGGGGTTCTGTGCAGGGCACAGAGAAAATCACCAAGAGCTGCCACCTGGCCCTGACAACCCTCTGCCAAGCCCTGGGGGGTGCTGGGGTTCACGAGGCTGTGCATCCTTGGCATCTCTCCCCTGGCAATGGGCAGTGCTGCCCATGTCACCTGTGCTCAGGACAGGGGATGGAGCTGAGCTCCAGCTCTTGCTCTCCTGGCACAGACCAACCATCCCTGTTGGCAGGGTGGTGAGATGGGTTCCCACTGGCCACGACTGGCTGTGGAAAACGTTGAAGAAAACCTTTCAAACCACAAACCCCTTTAAAACCACCAGATCCTGAACACTTGCGGGCATTAGTTGCTGACAGCTGTTTTCATGGGCAGCCACAGGTCACCCAACATCTCTCCTCGCTCCCCCTGCCCTCCCTGCAGTCCCCAGACAGGTCCTCCTGCAGCCGTGGCAGCTGGGCTGGGACACCCTGTGGGTGAGCAGTGGCACCCACCGGTCACTGGTGGGTGACAACACCCCTCCAGCAGCATCAGCAGAAGGTGACATGGTTTAAGCATCAGCCCTCCCATCTCAGAGTGCCCTGTGCCAACCCAGGCTGCTGGGGGGTGCTTTGCTTTGGGTACCAGAGCAGCCCCTCTGGGCTTGGCACTTGTGCCATGAGCTCCATCTGTGCCAACCTCCGTCACCACCTCAGCCATTCTCATGAAGTCTCAGCACATTCTGAGCTGGAGAAGACCCCCAAGAACCATCCAGTTGGATACTGCACCCCTTTGGAGTAAAGCTGTAAGGGTCTCTACCAGGACACAGGCAGGTTGCAGGACAGAATAGAAACCCAGAGGGTGAAAGCTCCCATTTGTTCCAGCAAGAGCTGAAGGACACCAGGCCCACGGCACCTCAGGCTGCAGCTACAGATGCTCCTCACACACAGGTTTTCCCTCATGAGGAAGCTGCTCTGGGTCTAGTGAGAACACGTGTTTTAAGTTGCTCTCTGCCTCTTCCTCAGGGCCCAAGGCCACTGGGATCCTCAGCCAGAGCCTCCAGTTCCCCCCAGAAACATTCCAGAAGGACACAAGTAAACTTAATAACTTCTGATGGACAAAGCCACTCTTGCAGTTGTCGAGTCATCTGCTTAGAGACAGGAGAGAGCTGGATAGGGAGAGGCACCTGGGGACAGTTCTGGCAGTGACCCATCAATGCCAAGTCCTGAGGAATGGGCAGAGGAGTGAGGTTTAATCTTTGACTCCCTTTTTACACCAATAACTCCAAACCTTTCTCCTTTCTCCAGGCTGGTGACACACCAGAGGTTTTCAAGACTTTTTAGGGAATTATGTCCATGGAAGAGGAGAACATTTGGTGTTTCTTTGCAGTTCATGGGTGGAGTTGTCCCTCTGATTGTCCTCTTCAGCCCCTGCACATGTATCAGCAACCTGGGAATGATTTTTAGCTGCTTCCTGGGCCACAACCTCTCTGTTGGCCTTCACTGGCACAGCTCTGACCATGGGCTGGATTTCCATCTGAACTCTCCCAGTAAATCCCTGGGCCCACCCATCAGTCTGTCCATCCACTGCACTGACCTGTCTGTCAAACCTTGGTGCTCCCCAACCCCAGGGACTCAGACATGTCCTGTCACACCTTGTGTCACCAAAGGAGTTGGGATTAAAAAAGATTGCAGATGTTGTTGGTGTCACCACCATCCCTCCTGCTGGTCCCTAAAAAGGCTCTTGGCATGACCCAGTACTGTTGCCTGTGGGTCTGGGGTGCCAGCCATGGCCCTGATGCCCATTTTACCTCCATTCCTGAGGGTCAGGATGAGCAGCAGTCCTGTTCTCCATGGCCTCTGCACATCTCCCCATCTCTTCCTCCTCTGCCTCTCTTTCAGCAGCAGAAACCCAGACAGCCCAAGAGTTGGACACGCATCTGAGGAAGCTTTGTTGGCCTCAGCTCCTCCTGTCAGCACTCCCACAGGCAGCATTTAACTGACCTTTTCCCATCTGTGCCCCATTTGTTCCTCTGCTCTGCTCTAATAGGATGGGAGCACGTGAAGAAGGGTTGGACCTGTGTCAAAATACCTCCCCTGCTCACTGAAGGTTACATCCCAAGTCTGTGCCAGTCTGGACCTCACTCAGAGCTGGTTGGTGGGGACAGGGAGATGGCAGGGTGTTGCCAACAACAGGCTGGTCTGAACCCCCTCTCTTGGCTCTGCAGCTCAGCAGCTTCACCCTCCTGCTGCCACCAGTGAGTCTGGACACTGAGCTCTGGATTTGCCCCACAAAATCCTTCCCTTTGGGTGCCATCTCACCACACTGTGCCCTGTGCCCAGCACTGAGGGTGTGACCCCCCTGCCCTGTGTAAGAACCTTCACCAGGGCAGGACCCACCTCTGGTGTGATGGTGTGGAGCTGGAGGGCTGCAGTTGGGCTTCCCTCACTCCAGACAGTGACCACGTGGCCACATCCTTCCCCAGCCCCTCAATAAAATACAACTCCCCTCAGCCTCAGCAGCTTCATCTCTTTGCCTTTATTCCTGCCCCAGCACTGCCATTGATGCTGTCCTTGCTGGCATTGTCTGGATTGTTCCAGCCGCCCCAAAACCACTGCCAAGGTGCTGAGACCCCGTTCTTATGGCCCTTCTTTTCCCTGGGCACGTTGTCGTCACCCCAGGAACAAACATTTCTCCTCTTTATGTCCTACAGCAGAAATGATCTGGTTTGCTGTTGCTGCCCAAACCTTCCCTGTACAGCAGGAAAACACCCAGGAAGGTGCCAGCAGGACAGGGCTGTGCCAGCAGGACAGGGCTGTGCCTCTCAGCACCCCTGGGCCCTGCAGGTGACCAGTGCTCCTGAAGGGCTCACATTCGGCTGAGCTGGATTAACTGGGGCTGGGGAGGCCCAAGGGGTGCAGATGCCCAGCACAGGGACTGGGCTGATGCTGTGCCCCATCTTTGCTTCCCGCCCCCTGTTCTGGGACAGGCTGAACCTTGGAATTGAGGCTCATCCCCCAAAGGCTGCTCTGAACAGCCCCTGTCTGGAGATCAGAGGATCAGGAAGACAATTGGAAAAGGATGCTTTTTTAAGAGTGTATCTCACACTGTGCCAGAGCTGTACCACACCATAACCCCCAGGTGCCCAGAGCAGCTTTTGGAAGCCTTGAGTGGCCCAAAGGAGGCATTTCCTTGCTCTGCTGTGGGAAGCTTTGTCTCTGCCTGAGCAGCCACGGAGCCCTGGCCCAGATATTCTGCCCTCCTGCTCCTCAGCCTTCCTGAAACCTCCAACCCCCCCCCCGCTCCAGCCCTCCATGGGGCATCTCACCCTGTCCCTGCAGCACAGCAGAGACTCTGTGGACCTTTGGTGCTGCCAGAACCTCCCAAAACCCCCTGCAAACCCTGGATGTGCTGACTGCAATCCCGCGTGTTGCCTCCCTCCCTGCCGTGGCCGCTGCCGTGCCCCCGCTGCCTGCCTGACATCTCTGTATTGTTCATTTGGGGCTGAGCTCGTTGGGTCTGGGGAGGGTGAGGGCTTGGGGCACACACCTGTGGGCAGCCTTTGCTCCTGGAAACAGGGACAAGCATTTTGCTCCCAGGGACATTTTTTGCCTGACGGGGTAAAACCAGACCCTTCAGTTAAGGAGGTTTCTGTTCCTCGCTCAGAGTCAAACCCCTCCGAGGTTCGCGCTTTAAACGCTGATTTCTCTCAAAGCCTGGGGCAGGTCCGGAGCTGGTGATGCCCCGGGATTGCTGATGGCACGGCCAGGTGGCCGTGCCCGCTCCGCTCCTGCCCTCACGCCGCCCCCACCGTGCCCTGTCGCACCGCCCGGTGCCACCCGCCGGTGCCAGGGCAGGAGCCAGGGCAGGGCAGGGACGGGAGCAATCCCAGCGCTGCCGTCGGGAGCAGGAGCCGGCCCTGCCCCGGCAGCCGCGCTCAGGGCGAGGGAATCATTGAATTCTCCAGGAAAACCTGCTGTGATTTAGCCATTTCATGAACCTGCAGAGCTTTTAAACGCTTCCTGAGCGGCGACTTCTCATTGTATTCTCCGTCTTTCTCTATGGAACGGCACATTTTCACTCCCAAAGCCCGCGGTAATAAAATGGATTATTTAAAAAAAAAGGGTTTTTCCCTTCTCATTCCTAAATATTCCCAGCCATGGCAGCCCATTCCCAAGTTCACTCCCACCTACTTCTTGCCATCTCCATGTTGGCACCGAAAGGATCTAATTCAGTCATAAAGAAAGAGACTTTTCTGGAAAGGCGAAAACCCCCCCAAGAATCTGAGTGGCACCAAATGCCACCATGTCCCTCTCTGCCCTGTGGACCCTCAGGCTCAGCCCCTGCCTGGCACACACAGGAACTTAGGGAGAGATATTCCAATGAGAAATCCGACATAAAGGGCAAAATGAACCCAAATATTCTGTTATGCAACTCGCTGTCTGCTGGGTCCAAACCACCTGAAAGGTTTTATTCTCTATTTTTCATTCTAAAGTCCTTTTAATCACGTTCTTTTAGTGTATTTATTTCTAGGGTGTTGCATTTATTTTTAAAACAAGTAACTCACGTTACTCATCAGCCGCATTCTAAAATATAACCAATTCTTTTCAAAAATATTTTTCTCATTGGTGCAAGGAAATTCATGTCATTCCCACAATTAAAAGGAACAAAATCCATCTTGGAGGAATTTTGCTGAGGAATATTTTCTCAGGTGCCATTTGTGTTCTTGGCTTATTTGCCGGACTAAATTCACATGAGAGAATACAACAAAAGAAGAGATAGAAGTCCAAAAATCGCAGCAGCCAACACGAAAATAGAATTAAATGATTTTTTTTTTAAAGGCTCAACCACAGTTTAATGGAAAGGAGGAAAATCCCAGTGACAGAGTTGTGCGAGAGGCAAAATTCCCATTGCAAAGGACATAAAGCCTCATCCTTTGCCTTCTCAGCCAAAAACCCCATCGCTCGATGCCGAAAATGGAGAAATTAAGAGTGGTGGAGAAGCCTCCATTTGTGCAAAGGGAAACCCTTTCAAAATCACCCCCAAACTTTTCATTCCTTTCATTAATTGCAGGTCAAATATGAAGAAATTATGCTCAGAATTATGCCGAAAATGGAGAAATTAAGACTGATGTGGGAGCCTCCATTTGTGCAAAGGGAAACCCTCTCAAAATAACCCCCAAACTTTTCGTTCCATTCATTAATTGCAGGTCAAATGCAAAGAAATTATGCTCAGAATCACCCAGCTCAGCAGGGCAAGGGCTGGAAGGGAACACTCGTCCACACAGCCCCCATGGCTAATAATTAATGAATTCATTAATCAATCATAGGAAGAGGGAAGGGCGGGGGGAGGAAGGAATCTTACCACCAAATTGGGTACCCGGCTAAGACCTTTGTGCCACTGAAGAGGAAAGACAACATTAGTCCAAGCAGGTGGTAATCCATCAGTCCAAGCTGGTGCAAGGGGAATCTCGGCGAAGTTTTCAGAAAAACATGAAGTGCAGAATGAAAAATTCCCTCCAAGCAGGAAAAAAAAAAAAAAAGAAAAAGGGAAAAAAAGAGTTAAGCCAAGTCCCTGGTGGTGGTGTGGGGTGACTTTCTGGCTTGTCAGAAACACACCTCTCCAAGCCTTTCCCCCGTAGATCATCCAAAAGCGTCTATTAAAAAGTGCAGGGCTCGGGGATGTCAGCAGGCGGCCAATCAGGGCCCAAGGTGAGGGATGAGCCTCAGCCCAGGGCTGTCAATCACCTCCTCCCCCTCCACCCCACAACTTTGTTCCGACCCTGCTGCCACACCAGCCCTCGGTGCACCGCACTGCGCTGGGGCACTCAGCCTGGGGGGGATGCTGGATTTTAAATTAGTTTAAAATTGTTTCCCTCCAATTTCTCTTGGAACTCTGGATGCTGAGCCCCTGCACAGGACCCTGCAAGGTAAAGGCGAGGGGTGGCCATGGGGAGGGGTGGTCATGGTGAGGGGTGACTGTGGTGAGGGATTGTCATGGTGAGGGGTGACTGTGGTGAGGGGTGGTTTTGGTGAGGGGTGGTT
>JAOXXN010000311.1:1054331-1070321 GCA_026770055.1 Myrmophylax atrothorax
CAAGGCCAGGCTGGACAGGGCTTGGAGCACCCTGGGCTGGTGGGAGGTGTCCCTGCCCATGGCAGGGGGTGGGATGAATGGGCTTTGAGGTCCCTTCCAACCCAAACTCTTCTGTGAGCCTGTGATGCACCTGCATTTTGCTTCTGTCCTTCTTGATTCCCGGTTCTTATTTTCATGTGTTTGGGCACTGAGTTAGTGCAGAGCTTCTCTCACAAGTGATAATTTGCTTCCTGACCATCACACACCCAAGAGGGGACACCCAGCAGCCCTTCACACCTTTCCCCTTCATCAGCTCCTGGACTGTGAGGCCAACCTTCTCCAGGCTTTGTGCAGCAGGTTTTCCAGCTGCCTGTGACCCATCATGGATGTTGTTCCCTCGTGGGATTTCAAATCCCCAAGGGTGTGTTGGGTGCAGTCTGTCCTGGCAAAACTCTTACTGACACCCAGATACATTTTATTGAACAAAATCATCTTGGTTCACAAAAGCAACGATTGTCAAATGAGCATTTGGAGACAGGAATTTGATCTGTTCCACTAAATGAAACACTACCTGGAAATGTTCCCCAGCTCTGGAGCTGGGCTGTCCATGTTTGTACCCACGGAGACAGACCCTGCCATGGGCCAGCCTGCACAGCCCTGCAGCAGCTTTATCACAGTTTGGGAGTAGTGTGGGACGGGATCTGTTCCCAACAGACCCTTGGGGTGTGACCCACCTCTGCTGGAGACTAAGGGAGGGTGGATGGAGGTGGTTCTGTGCCCCTGTGTGTCTCATTCCAGGGGATGCTCACAGGCACTTTTCACTTGCTGGTTAAAGCCGTGGGGTGTGTGAAGTGCCACCAAAGCACTCTCAGCCTGTCCACAAAAGCAGAGCTGGAAGTGCTGCCCAGGTTGGTGTCTCTGCTGGTGGTTCTGAAGCTGCACAAACAGAATAAGGATTGAGGTGCTGAGTGACAGAATTTCTGCCATTAAAATGTCAAACTCTAGAGAGGCAGCAAACAGAGGGACTGCAGTGAAGTGTCTCAGGTGACACTGCAGGTGACTGAGAGCCCATGGAAGGGGACAGAACACCTCAGACACTGTAGAAATCCACCTGGGGAAAGCCTTGGAAATCTGAATTGAATGTTGGTCAGAGACCATCATTAAGGTCAGAGTGGCAATGGTGGGGTAATGGTTGGACCTGATGACCTTGAAGGTCTTTTTCAAGCTCAATAATTCTGTGATTCTCTGGGGGCTGAGATGTTCCTGCCCACCAGACACAGGGCAATGCAGAATCCCTCTGTTAATCTCTTGATGTCAGGTCTTATAAACCGAGGCAATAACCAGCCACAAAGTGCTTCCTCTGCAGGAAACCAAGTGGGAAAGGGACCCAAGACCCAAACCCAGAGACTTAATTTGTTGTGAGATAGGGCAGAGATCTTGGGGCTGCCTCAGGAAGGGCTGTGATACAACAGCAGCAGAGATGCCACAGTGCCCACCCACCCCCTGCACCTGCCCAGCATCCTGGCACAGCCCCAGACAGGCCCTGAAAGAAGAACAATGTGTTGATAAAGGTTTGATCCCAAGCAACTGAAATCCCAGCTCTCCATGGCCTGTGACTCTGATGAAGCCTCTCAAGTTGCCAGTCCTCCCACTCCTCTGAACTTCTCCCTCCCATTGCTCTCCTTGTCTTCCCTGAACATCTGCCTGTCCCACCATCATCAGGAATTCATGTTCTCTCACCTTTTGAGAAGACCCTGAGTTTCAAGGGTGTCTGTAGTTGCTTTGGCTTGCAGAGTGGAAGGTCCTTACTGTCCCTAACCAGTGACTTTGGCTCCAAGTTTGTCCCACTGAAAGGAGCAGAAACAATGGCAGGTTTCAGTTGTGTCTTTGGCTGTATCAGCCTTGATGCCCAAGGCCTTGGAGTGGCAGGTCTGGCTCCCCAGGGAGCAGGACCTGTCTCACAGGGATGAAGACAACATTGTTTGTGAGAGGAACAGACTTACTTTGAGTCTTCTCTGCTGTGAAATGAAAATCTGATGCCCACATGCTAAAATTATCCTGGGGGTGTTTCATGCCAGGCTGAACAAATATTTATAAGTTCCACAGCAAACATTAATTTAAAATGTAATTTCTAAGAGCAAATGACAGTTACCCCAAAGAGTACAATTTCAAAATTTCACTCATAGGTGCCTCCTTGTGCTGGTGACTGACAGTTTTATTAACTGAGGGTCTTTTCAATCACATCACTCTGTCTAGTTTGGCAATATTGACTCTTATAGTCCAGTTTCAATATGCCCAGAAATGAAAGAAATTGAGGAAGTCAGAGGTTTGGCTGCTCAAGAAAAGTCCTGTTGCCTTTACAATGTCAGTATAAAGGTCCTTCTGTGTTGTGGGACATTGTGGTCCTGCAAACGTGGTTGCTGGAGGTGCTGAGGAATCCAAAGCCATCCTTTGGTTTATTCCAACAACACTCCAGCAAAGGAGAACTGTAACCATGCTGGAAATGTGCCTCTCCTTCCCCTTGGGCTCTGACTTCTGCAACTTTCCCTTCTTTCAGCTTTTTTCCCTTCTCCTTTGGAATTACCAGCAGGAAGAAACCAAGGGCCTGGAGAAGGTGATGGGACCTCCTGGATTCCTTCTCAGCATGGATTTCAATGCACTGAACCCCTGATGAGAGTGAGGCACCAGGAGCTCAGACCACTCCTGTGGAGTGACCCCATGGTCAGTGTGATGGGAAGAGGACAATTCCAACCTCACAGCCAAGGGCAAGAGACGGATGGTCTGGGATGACCAGATGGATGGGTGGATGTCAGAGGGGGTTTAGGAATCTGACTTGGTGTGTTGGGAGAACCAGGGGACGTGCAAGACCTGTGATACAGCATTAAACAATAATATCAGTGGCAGGTTGATGCCAGGTCAGTGGTGGAGGGTGGTTCACTTGGGTGCTGGAGGTTGGACTGCTCATCTGGACACTTCTGAGCATGGCCAGAAACAGGAGCTGAGAAGGGGGATCGCTTGGACAATGTTTTTTTAAGGGCCTTCAGGTCATAGAATCAGCTGAGTCTGTTGGTTTGAAGACCGAATTTTTGGTCTAACTGTTTAAAGTGGAGGTAAAACAGGACATTAGTGCTCTAATGGCTGCACCCATCAGTCCTAAAGTACATCATTATATAAACGTAAGGAGCTGAAGAAATCCTCCCTTGAAGCATGAATGAGCTGTCTGAGTCCCTTCCATGCCAAACTACTGAAATCCTGTGTGTTTCTGAGGGCTCTGGTTGCTGTTAACAGTAACATTTCCCTCTAAACTTACTATTCTCAGCTTCCTTGGCCAAATCTCTCTCCTAACTCCTTGTGTTCCCCCTGGCTCTAACAGGCTCTTCTCTCTGTTTCTGCTTCTGCACACCCCAGTCCTGCTGCCTGGGCTCACCAGCCTTACCTGGAAAGAGCCCTCCTGTGTTCCCACCTGAGCAGAGCAGCTTGAAGAAGGGCCTGGTGGATTTTCATCCCTTCTGGTCCTTGGACAGGAACACAGTTGTGTATTTCCATGGATCTTGGTGTGCTGTGCCAGCAGTGATCTGACATTCCCAATGGAATTCCAAATGGGTGCATTATTCCTTCTATCAATGCCTTGGGAACTTCCCCTGCTTTGTTGGGGTGACAGGGAAAAGCTTCAGGACACCCAGAAAATGTGTCACCTCTTGTCGAGGTAACTCAGGAAAACCTGGTTGCAGAAATGTCCAGGGCGGTCTCCTCCTTTTGGAGCCCCCAAAGGAGCCTTTTGTAGGACTGGGAGTTGTTTTGCAAACATACTGTGCACTCAGAGACTTCACTTTTGGGGATTCCTGTCACTTTTGCACTAATTACTTGATGCTTCGTGTTATCCACAATAAGTTCTGCTCCCCACTGTGTTTCTCTGGGTTAATCCTCTGCTGCTTTTCCCATCACTGCTCGAGGGACTGTGACTGGTTCTCCTGCTGTTCCTCACCATCCTGCAGAGTTCAGGTGGACTTTCAAATTTTCAGCTTTTCACCTTGGGCTTGGTGTTCTGGGCTTACATTTGAAAGGTTCACCCATTTTAATGGAGCAACTATGAGATGCTTTTCTCTGCCACCAGACCTGGACTGGACCCACTGAGCACCCCCCACTGGGAGCCTCATGCCCGTGTTTGCTCCAGCTCAGCTCCAATGGCAGTGCCAAGGCAGTCCAGGGCCTCTGTGGGTTGGCAGGAAAGCTCCTTTCTCCTTTGCCTGTCTGCAGATGGTGTGTGAACCTCTCAGGCTCCTACAGGAGATTTACCCACAGCAAAAAGTATCCACAGCTGCAGCAAAATGCATCTTCATCTCTCAGATCAGCACCAAGATGTTGCTTCTGCTTTATTTTTATTTTTTTCTTTAAGTTTCCCTTTGCTGAAGGTGTGGGTATAAAAGAGAGGAGTCTCAGGTTTACCTGAGGGTCTGGTGGCTGTTGAGATGAGGTAATAAAGCCCCCTGAGTTTAGTAAAACCCTTTACCACTGTTTTTAGTGTTTTAGGAGTAATTTTATGGGTTATATTTTCTGCAAATAGCCTTTACCTCATTTATTTACAAACTATGCTAAGCTGATGGTAATAGTGTTCTTCCACTTGGGATACTTTTTGTCTTCCAGTGGTGGTAGAAACTCTTTTGAACCAAACAGGTGCTGCAGTGTCCCAGTCCTGTGGCCAAGGAACTGGGAGTTCTGGTTTGGTTTGGGTTTTTTTTTTCCATTTAAATCAAAAGACTATGTTTTAAAACATTGGCAGAGTAATCTCCTGTAGTACCTGTTCTCAGATCAAAACTCAAGAAATTGGGGTTTGTTCTCAACTTTCCCAGTGACTCCTCAGAGGGTTTTGGTGTCTCAGGTTCCTTATCCATCCCTGTGTTCCCTATTTCTGTGGGATTCCTGTCAGCTCCTTCAGCAGGGAGCTGCCTCTCCCTCTGCAGCCCTGAGCCAGGACACCAAGGGACAGCTGTGAGCACAGACTCCAGAAATATTGAGCAGATATGAGCAGATCTGGAATCCCAGGT
The DNA here is from genome assembly GCA_026770055.1 of Myrmophylax atrothorax. Classification (NCBI taxonomy): domain Eukaryota; kingdom Metazoa; phylum Chordata; class Aves; order Passeriformes; family Thamnophilidae; genus Myrmophylax; species Myrmophylax atrothorax. Next base: position 1,059,356 of record JAOXXN010000311.1, read on the forward strand.
CTCTGCTTGAAGGGCACGGGAAGAGTAAATGGCGCTGTATGTGGTTCAGTTGTTCTCCTCCTTTCTACTCATATCTCTCCTGCCCTGTGGCCAGGGAATCACAGGAAAGATGTGAGGTGGAAATGCTGAGCCCTGGCTCCTCCACCACTGCCAATGAGCCAGAAACTGCCTAAGGACACCTCATCTCTGTGCTTGGGTGCCACTGACCTGGAGCTCTTACACACTGTCAGTGAAAACATCTTCCTTTCACTGTCATCTCCTTAAATTCCTGCAGCTCCCGACACCTCAAGCTCTGTTGGATTTTCAGCTCTTTCCTCTGTCTCACCAGGGAGATGTTCAGAAAAAGAATCATCCAATGAAGGCCTAACTCATGGGTTTTAGTGACTATGGCAACTTGGAGCAAAGAAACCCATCTCAAACTCCAGTAAGTACAAGGACATTATTCTGTGTGACTGGCACAGTTTTGCTTCACATGGTGCTGGCCCTCACTGCATCACGTGGGCACAGGCTGGCAAAGGGGCAGCGCTGGGGAGGCAGCTGGAAAGGCTTCCCTGGTCACCCTCTGCTCCTGTGCCCACGTCATCCAAGTCACTCCTACTCTCCCCTGAAGTCAAGACACAGTGGGACACTTTTCCCATCAGCTATCAGCTTTTATTAGGAAAAATATCAGATGTCATTTAAGGATCTGTTCAGTCTTCACCTGAGCCCCTTTGGGCAGGATGGCGCCCGTGGAAAAGGCCCCAGAAGGGTTTCTTGCACAATGGTGTGATTTTTGACATCAGTTTGAAGCAATAGCTGAGGACCAGGAGAGGTGTGAGGAGAAGGCTGAGGATGTGTGGCCAAGAGTGAGTGTGAGGGAGCAGAGGGGGCTGAGGGTGTCCCACTGGAATACAAACCTGGCTGGTGGGGAGCAGCCCCAAGGAGAGCTCTAAGGCTCTGACAGTGGAAGGGAAGGGCAGTTTTGCCCCTCACATGCTCAGTCTGTGGGAGAGGCTGAGCTGCCTCTCTGAGCTGCAGTAAATCTGAGTAATTGCACGAGCTGAGCACATGAAGAAACCGTGCCCCAGGCCTTGCATTGTTTGAAGGCAGCTCTGTCTGCCTTGACACCTGGAGGAATGCGTGCCAGGGCTGGGGGAGGGCTGGGGAGCAAAGGCAGCACAGGCAGAGCTCCCTTCTCGCTCTCCTTCCCCGGGACTCCAGCCCAGCACTGGCCCAAAGCTGGAATGGCTGAGCCCAACTCTGGTTTGCTGCAGGCTGTGACTCTCCACGAGGATGTAGCTGCAAGTCATGGCCCCTCTGCTGTGGGTGAGTGTCTGTGCTGCTGGAGGGAGAGGAGCTGCTGGATTCACCTCCTGGGCTGTGCTCAGGTACACTGTGGGGCAACTGCACTGCAGAACTGTGGGGGTGGGAGACCTTCTCCTTGCCCAGGCCCTGCCCGGGCTGCTGAGCACACAGGAATGGCCCTGGCTGGAATCGCAGCATCACAGAACACCCTGAGAGGAGGGACCCCCAGGGACCTTCCAGTCCAACTCCTGGCACAGGACATCCCAACAATCCCACCCTGGCCCTGACAGCATTGTCCAAATTCTCCTGGAGCTCTGGCAGACTTGGGGCCGTGTCCACTGCCCTGGGGAGGCTGGTCAGTGCCCACCACCCTCTGAGGGAAGAGTCATTCCCTGAGATCCAACCTGCCCCTGCCCTGGCACAGCTCCAGCCCTGCCCTGGGTGCTGACCCTGCCCTGGCACAGCTCCAGCCCTGCCCTGGGTGCTGTCAGTGGCCACAGAGAGAAGAAATTGGAGCCTCACTACCCACCCCCCAGAACTACTCCCATGCCAGCCCTGGCCATGCCAGCAGGGAGGTGGCACAGCCCAGCTCAGCCAACACAACACCAGAGCAGCTACAAACCATGTTCCTGCTTTTTCACCCAGCTCCAAGTCACTGCACTCCCCGTGGTAATGGTGCTGCTAAGGCAGGGATGGATGGCACAGAGCTCTGGCTTTCTTGCATCTTGAGCTGTCACTGAGCTCAGAGAGTGGTGTGAGAGCTCTGCTGGATCTGGCATTGGCATCCCAGGACTGGCTGTGCCAGGCCATGGGGCACTAAGAGCCCTTTCTGTGCCCAAACACCTGATGCAAAAGGGGCTCAGCTCAGCCTTGGGCCCACAGAGCAGTGGGGCAGGTCTGGAATCCCCACACCCTTCCTGAGACAGCCCATCCTGAAGGGTCAGGGAATCAGCACTTTGCCTGGGTTACTGTGAGGATGTGGGGCTGCAGTGAGGGAGCAAAGACACTGGGGAGGGATGGAGGAGGACGGGACAAACATCCTGATAGGAATCTGCTCTGGGCTTTGCTGGGCTGGGGCTGAGCTTGGCTTTGCTGGGCTGGGGCTGGACTGGGCTTTATTGAGCTGGGGCTGAGTTTGGCCTGGGCTTTGCTGGGCTGAGGCTGAGCTGGGCTGGGGCAGGGCTGGGAAAGGCAGGGGCAGCTGCTGGGGACAGGCAGGAGTCTGGAGCAGCCTGGTGGGGATTCAATCCGGGAAGTTTTAATGACACAACAACAACAACAACAAAAGAGGAAAATGGGGAAAGGAAGAAAAGGCTCCTGCAGGGCTGTTGCCACGGAGACCCCAAGGAAGTTTGAACCAGTCCTGCTCTTTTCACAGCCGCCTTTGAGGCAGGGAGGGAATTATGGCTGGCTAGAAAAGGAGACATGTGGCCCTTTGCTCACAGGGATCGGCCTCTGCAGTTACGAGTCCTCAGCTCATTCTCCCCCTTGTCCCCTCCTGCAATTATACATTCGGATCTCAGGATAAAAAAAGGGGAAAAAAAATCTAGGCCAAGTTGTGCAGCCTTTGCCCTGGGACCCATCCCCACAGGGCAGGGCACTGCCTCTTCCAGCCCTTTATGTCCCTGCACAACTCTGAGTTCCTCTGAGTTATGGCATTTTCATGTGTTCAGAGCTGACAAACAGCTCACAGTGTCTGTCATCACGGCAGCCCTGGCACCCAAACAGCCTCCACGAGGAGAGGGGGCTGAACCTCTCCCAGGGGGGCTGGAGACAGTTTTCTTGCCTGCCACAGCTCTCAGGTTTTTGGAGGGATCTGGCTGATGGAGTGCCAGGAGCTGAAGTGAAGGGGATAAATCCAGCCCTGTGCTGCCTTCTCAGATTTCTCCAGTGACAGTTGCAAAATACAAGCCCCAAATTTGTGTTGTGGAGCTCAGGTTGTGCTCTTGGGTCTTCCTCTTCGTGGGGTTGGAGCTGGGTACTTGCACTTGGAGTCCACACTGTGATGTGCTGCAAAGGTCCTGCTCAGGCCCATTGGAGGGGATACACAAGGGACAAAAAGGCAAAGGGAAGGGAGAGGAGCCAGCAAGAGAAAGAGTGTCCTGCAGGTGCAGGACAGCACTGGGAGCAGAGCACAGCTCAGCTGGCAGCTCTCACCCCGTGGCCAGCTGGGCTCTCCTGGTTAACAGAGCCTGGCTCTCCTTTTTCTTGTGTTGTTGGTGTTATTCAGGTCTTGGACCTTGGGTGGTGAGCTCTGAAAGAGCAGGAATGGTTGGGACGTGGGCTGGAGACCGAGGCTGGGACTTGCTCCCCCTCCCAACCCTCAGAACTTTGCTCCAGAGCCCCTTTCCCACTCTGGGGCCATGCTGAGGTGTGGGATGCTGTGACAGGAGTGAGGCAGAGGGACAGAGGGACAGGCCAGGTCAGGGTGGGCACCCTGCTCTGGATGTCATCCTCTGAGAGGAGAGCCAGGCACTGGGTGGGGCTGGAGGGTCCAAGTGCCAATGTAGGAGAGGACTGCACAGATCTCAATTTGTTGCCATCAGCATTCTGGGCTTCTTTTTAAACCCAGAACTGTGTTTGATGGGATCCTACAACTTGGAGAGGCTATGGGATATCCATCCTTGGAGGTTCTGCAGACTCAGGCAGACAAAACCATGGGAAACCTCCTGGCTTTAGTCCTGCTTTCAGCAGGAGGATGGATTAGAGACCTCCAGAGGCTCCTTCCCACCAGCACTTCAAAGAGATGATGCTGTATTGCTTTACAAGTGTATTAACTACTTACTTTTTGTGTGTGATAATAACACAAAACCCTTAAATAGCCCAGAACACCCTCACAGGGATCATCCAACTGGTGGGTACAAAGCCAGGGCCCTGCTGCCTCTCTCTGCCAGGCTCCAGGCAGCAGGTAGGGCAGCCAAGCAGTGGGCAGCAGGTAGGGCAGCCAAGCAGTGGGTAGCAGGTAGGGCAGCCAGGCAGTGGGCAGCAGGTAGGGCAGCCAAGCAGTGGGTAGCAGGTAGGGCAGCCAAGCAGTGGGCAGCAGGTAGGGCAGCCAAGCACTGGGTAGCAGGTAGGGCAGCCAAGCAGTGGGCAGCAGGTAGGGCAGCCAAGCACTGGGTAGCAGGTAGAGCAGCCAAGCAGTGGGCAGCAGGTAGGGCAGTCAAGCACTGGGCATGGGGCAGGCAGGTTATAACCCCTGCAAAGCTGTCCTGGAAGTGGGCACAGTCCTGGGATGGCAGCAGGAACTCAGACATGCTCACCAGGAGCTCAGTGAGGTCTGGCAGCGTCCCCCTCCCAGTGCAGAACGTCTCTGCTCAGGAAGGACTGACCTTTGATGGAGGGAGGTTGATATCACTGAATGAGAAGCAGCTGACAGTCACTTGGACAGTGTTTGCAGGCAGGTTTTGCCTGTCTTTGTCAGATTTTCCTGCTCTGGGCAGCTCTGTCTCCTGCTCCCAGTGCTGATCCCTGGCCGCAGATCCCATCCTCCTAACACCCAATGTGGACTTTATTTCTCAGCTCCTGCCATGGTCCTGCTTTGCAGAACAGTTGATAATTCCCAGGCTCCGTGCTTGGCACTTCTGCAGTGCCTTCCCTGCTGTCAGCAGACAAAAATAAAGGAACTTCCACCCCTGAGAGTGTGTGAGCAGCATCTTTCCATCATGTAGCTTGACAAGTGGGCCACCCTTGGAGGTCTTCTTGCTGGGGGAAGCTGGAGCTTCCTGGAGCTAAAAAGAGATCAGATATTCACTTTTGACCCCGTAAATCCATTTCTGTTGCATAACAAGGCAAAAAAACCAACTGGAGCATCCCCCAGTCGGTGTGGTCCTCTCTGTACCCACCCCACAGTGTTCCCAATTTAGAGCAAGTGGTGAGAGCTCTTCAGGTGAGGAATCCTCAGGTGAGAGCTCCTCAGGTGGAGGTTCCCCAGGTGGAGGTTCCCCAGGTGGAGGTTCCTCAGGTGGGGGTTCCCCAGGTGGGGGTGCCTCAGGTGAGGGCTCCTCAGGTGGGGGTTCCTCAGGTGAGGGTTCCTCAGGTGGGGGTTCCCCAGGTGGAGGTTCCCCAGGTGGAGGTTCCTCAGGTGGGGGTTCCTCAGGTGGGGGTTCCTCAAGTGAGGGCTCCTCAGGTGGGGGTTCCTCAAGTGAGGTTCCTCAGGTGGGGGTTCCTCAGGTGGGGGTTCCTCAAGTGCGAGGTCCTCAGGTGAGGGTTCCTCAGCCCCTCTTTGATCACTGCTCTGCTTAAATTTCTCTGGCACTGTGTCATCACAGCCACATGTTCCCTTCCCCCAGTTACCCCTTCAGTTATCCTGGTGTCCTCTTTGTGGGGTAAGTGGTGAATCACAGCTGTAAAAATAACCTTTTTGGGGGGCCAACCTCCATCAGTGCCACCTTTATCTATTTCTCCTTTCGATTTGTTGCCCCCATTTTGATGGGAAGTGCATTCAGAAACAAGCAGCTTGTCTGTGTGTTGGAGCAGAATCACTCTCTGCGACCACCAGAGAGCACCTTTGGGAGCCAGAACTGGTGTGTGCAGCACCTTTTGTCCTGCTTATACTTTTGCAACCACTGGCTGATTCTCAATCGCTGATGTTACTCAAAAACCATCTTCATTTTACAGGAAGAGTGTCCTAAAGTGCAGTGCGGGTGGTGCAGCCCCTCCTGGTGACGTGCAGACCTTCCCGCAGTGCTCTCTGTGCTCCGGGGAACAGGGACGGGGGACTGGCCGGGAGGGCTCTGGAGCGCGGGACACAGTGCCATCCAGTGGAGCTGCCACGCCGATCGTGGCATCTCGGGCTGGTTTGGGTTCGAAGGGACATTAAAGCCCGTTCAGTGCCACCCCCTGCCATGGGCAGGGACACCTCCCACCAGCCCAGGGTGCTCCAAGCCCCGTCCAGCCTGGCCTTGGACACTCCCAGGGCTGGGGCAGCCCCAGCTGCTCTGGGGGGCTGTTCATGTCCATCTGTGCAGAGGGAGGAAGCTCCGGGCCACCGCTGCTTTCCTGGCCCCACCACAGACAAACCTGGGTTGTTCAGCAAAGCACAGGTACAGGTTCTATCCCCGCAAACACCTTCCACAGGGCCTTGGGTGCCTGGCAGTGCCCATCCCAGGGGTGTCCCAGCTGCGAGGGTGGAGAACAACTGTTCCAGAGGAACCACACATGGAGGACGAGCCCATTGCACCCCACCTGCCCCAGCTCTCTGGGATGGAACTGCTCCAGGTGATGCTCCAGGAAGCAAAATCCGAGTCCCCAGTCACTTGTGTGGTCTGTCCCACCGAGGAGGGGTGGGGGGTTCCCCCGGGAGCAGGTACCCCCTCCCACCTCCCGTCTCCCCTCAGGAGCTCAGGAGAGGGCGGGTCCGGCCGAAAGGACTCCGAGAGCAGCAGGGGGAGTCCACAGGGCAGGGCAAAACAGCGAACACCTTTCCCCGGGTTTGGGAAAGTTTTTGCTGGGAAAGCCCCTCCGTGCGCGATCCTTGGGGGCACAGTACCACCTGCTGGCAGCGGGCGGGCACGGGGACACCCAGCCCGGCAGAGCCCGGCCCAGGACCGGAGCAGGATCACGGCTGCCGTTAATTCAGTCCAGCTTTATATATTTAGGTAGTAAATTTAGACCTCAATGTCGAGGCATCCCCGCGAGGGGGAGATTTCCCCTCGGACAGTCGGAGTTGCTAATTCAGGCTGTGATGTTTTTCCATCTGCAGCAGGAGGGAATGTAAATCCCCCAAGAGAGCCTGGTTTGCCAAATTTGTGTGGAGGGTTATACTGGTAGATTTTAATCACTTTTCCCTTGTTTTATTTTACTAAGCTGTAGCTTAAATATTAATGTTTTTAACCCCTACCTTCTTCACTGGGATATGCTTCATATCAACATTTCTTCCCTTCCCTCTCAGCCCAAATTTATTTCTGTTCTGTTCTTTTCTATTCCTCTCAGCACAGTGTTTTGCCTCTGAGTCTCCCAGGCTTTCCCCCACTTCAATTTATTTGCTGAAGAAATAGCAGATGATCGATTTGAGGCTGTTAGTAGTCCATTCCTTCTCTCAGAACCCTCAAGTCTGGCATCCACATCCACTTTGTTTCCCCTTAATCACTTCCCTGCTCCTGTGTGTGGCTGTTTGTCCTCTCCCTGGTCATTTCCCAGAGCAGTGTCTGGATGTGCAGCTCATTGCAAAAGGAAGCTCAGAGCACTCAGCACTGCCCCACACACTGTGGCAGGAAACTGTGGTTCAGAGCAAACCCAGAGGACTCAAAACACAGCTCCCCAAAGCATTTGTGGGTTCAGAAATGATCCAGGACTTGGTGCCACTCTTGGAATGTGGCCCTGCTGGCTGAGGATGGGTAAGGGGCAGGACAGTCCCTGCCTGTGCACTCCCTGCAGTTTGTTTTCTCAGCCTGACCCATCTATCAGAATGGCCCTGACTGATGGGATGTGTGCTCAGTGCTTTGGAAACAACGATTTGCTCACACCTGCCAAACCATCACACCTGGGAGCTGCAGGGAGATCTGGGGAAAGGACCAGGCTAGGGCTGGATTGGACTCTTTGGGGAAGGCTCAGCTCTCCAAGCTCACCTGACAGCTTGGCTGGCAGTGCAGGGGGCTCACCCCCAGCCCCTGCTGTGGTGCAGGGTTGGCTACAAGAACAGGTGGGTTTGGGACCTCCCTGAGGTGTGGGAGCTCAGTGAACAGCACTGGCAGAGGGAAGGGCAGCTCTCCACATCTCCTGCCTCTGCCAAGGGCTGGGTGTCCATCTACACATCCCACCTGGAAAGGGCTCAGGGCCCACAGAGCTCTCCATGGACTGGTTCAGATCACAGATACTGTAGGATTATGCAGACCAGGGTGTAATACAGAGGTCAGGACTGAAGCTGGGAGCAGAGGGGGAGGAAGAAAGGAGAGGGAGAAGAGTCCCCTGTAGGCAGCAGTGGGCTCTTAGACTGGCCCAGTCTGTCAGTTGTCCTTGATTGCCCTCTTGGAGCCCTGCAGCTCCATGTGGACTGTTTGAGTATTAATTGTCAACAATAGCCCTTTCCCATGAATCCAGGATACCTCCTTGGAGGCCCTTCTGAGCTGTTGTCCCTTTCCCAGGACCTCAGCAAGACCGACATGGCATGACCAGGAGGGGTGACCTCCTCTCTGTTCTCTTGTGTCCTCCAGGGTGCTAAGACTGTCTCGACCCTGCTCTTCAATCCTGTCCTGAGCAATCACAGGATGGTTTGATTGGAAGGAACCTTTAAAGGCCAACCCATTCCAACCCCCTGCCATGGGCAGGGACACCTCCCACCAGCCCAGAGTGCTTCAAGCCCTGTCCAACCTGGCCTTGGACACTTCCAGGGAAGGGGCAGCCACAGCTTCTCTGGGCACCTGTGCCAGGGCCTGTCCACCCTCATCATAAAAAAAAATGCTTCCTTATGTATAATCTGAATCTACCCTCTTTTGGTTTAAAATCATCACCCCTTGTCTGACCACAACAGGTCCTACTGAAGATACAGCTCTGCAGTCTGCTGACTCCTCATTTTGTCTCTTCATCATAGAATGGTTTGGGTTGGAAGGGAACCTTGAAAACATCTAATTCCAACACCATGCAGTGGGCAGGGACATCTGTCAGTACTTCACTGTCAGATTTCAGTCCTCCCTGCCCTCCTGGATGGCCCAACACACCGTTTATGTGGTCAAGTAGCCCCAACAGGGCTCACTTTAAACTGCTCTGAGGAACACTGGATTGTTTCATCTTCATGACCTGGTTTGCTGCACTGACATGGACCTTTCACTAACAAAGGAAGGTAGAAATCCAAGATTTCAGTTTGTATCAGGTCCAGACTGGATTTAGGTTGGAAAATCCCCCCCAGAGTGCGGACAGTGCAGCTCACAGCACTCCTGACACAGCTTCTCCTTGTGGGGAGAGGCAGACCCTGGGGAACACACACCTCGAGGCTGAAAGTTGTCCTTCAGGTCCTCTGGAATCTCCTGATGCTTCCTAATACTTCCATCTCTGTCCATCTCACTCGGGGGCCCACAGGTGACCCCTCAGCAGTGCCCTTGCTCTGGCCAAGCTCTACCCATGGCACAAGTGGGTCCTTGTGGCCACTTCCCACCCCCTCTGGTGGTTGTGGATGCAGCTGCTGGACCCTGACCTGTTGCCTTTGCAGACAAAACCACCCCAGGAAATCCCCATCAGGACAGGGAGCAGTGGGCATTTCCAGAGGAGGTTCATCCTGTTCCCCTCTGCCTTTCATCCTTCCGAGGTTTGCATGTTTCTGATCCATGACATGTCTCTTGCTTTCATTTTTGCCACCTTTGTAATTTGATGTTTCTTTTGATCTGTTTCCCAATTTCCCCAATTTTCTGTTTAGATTTTGAAACTTGGCTCCCTCCCAGGAGCAGTGCCGTGCAAAAGCAGATTCCTTGGGAAAATCACAGGAACAGAATGTGCACTGACGACTCTTCTCCTGAAAAATGTCCCAGACACCAAGAATTTGCAGCTTAGGGACTTCCCCAGCCCAAGGTAGTGTTGATGGTTTTAGTGACAGTGGGTTGGGTTTTTTTCTTCCATAAATCTACATGGTTTCTTCTTAAACTGCAGATGAACATTTGGCTTCTGGGACAGGGTGTCACCTGCAGTCCCACAGCTCCTGGTGACAATGCCCTGGTGGTGTAAAGAGTGGCATCCAATGTGGGGGTTTGTTTAAAATGACACCATTAACTTGATTAACTTGGATTAACTTGATGCCACAGTAATTGTAAGTTCTTCTCCACCCTCTATCAGCCCAAGTGGTCTGGACAAGCTCTGTTGTACCACCATCAGTTGTCCCTTACCCAAACTGAAGGAGCCCCACTCCGTAGTTCTTCTCCAGACCTCCTTCCCTGTCTCTGCTCAGTGTTGCTGCAGTTCTCCAAACCTTGCCCTGTTCCACTGCACTGTTTGAGGCAGGAGGGGGTTCACCTGTGCCTGGATCTCAGCTTACAACTCCATGAAATCACAGAATTATGGAATATGCTGAGTTGGAAGGGGCCCATCAGGATCATTGGGTCCAACTCGTGGCCCTGCACAAGCCAACCCCCAAATCCCACCACGTGCCTCAGTGCTGATTGTCAGTGAGGCTGCAGAGCAGTGCTGAGGTCAAGCAGCAGCTGCTCCAGAACAGCCCCTGGGGTGAGCTGAGGGCTGGTTTACTCCTCAGCCTACAGCTGGTGGAAAGAGCACCATCTTCACAGTGGGACATGGGAAAGGAGATGTCTCATGATAGGAGGGTGTCTTTGGTCTGGATTTCTACCTCTGAGTTAATCAGCTTCTATTTCTGGACAGTGAGTTTCCAATATACAGCAAGTGCTTAATTAAACACAGCCTTCCACAAAAATATCATCTCAAACCTACTGGATGGTCATGACAGAGAACATCAGGAAGTAGGGCTGGAGACCAAAACAGGAAACACATTTGGAATATCTGCCATTCTGCCCTCCTCATTGACAGTGATGACCCAGGAGAACCAGAGCAGGTGCTGGGAAACGTGATGAAGGTGGTGATGGAGCAACTGAAGGAGGGCTGGGAATCCTCAGCTGGAGACCTGGGTCTGCCCAAAGGCTGAAGGCAGTTCTTACTCTGGTTGCCAAGCTGGTTCTAAGTCCTAACAACCATGGAAAGGGTGCCTCACAACCTGGGCAGTCCAGGCACACTCAGGAGATGCCAT
>JAOXXN010000311.1:1085107-1105951 GCA_026770055.1 Myrmophylax atrothorax
CCGCCGCCCAAACTCCTGAGCATTATGAAGAAGTGAAAACAAACACAAATCCCTCACCTTTGATCATAGTACCTTTCAGATACCTTAGCTCTACAGTATCCCCAGAAAAGTATTTATTAGAGTTTACTTCCACCTATTCAATCTTCTGATAAAACATTAACCCTACACAATGTCAGTGGAGCACATGCTAAATGAGCATACCACAGAAAATACTTGGCAAGAGGAGACGTAATTAAGGGACAGTTTTTGCAGGTTTCAACAAGGTTCACAATTAGATGTTTTCAGTATTTTTCAGACAGCCTGGAAGCTGACATAATATCATTATCAATGAAATTTGTGAATGATACTAAGAGTCTGGACAACTTGCTCTATCAAGCAGCTTGGGTTGCTTGGTAACCTCAGTCCATCTGTGTATAGCAACATACTGAATTAAGGCTGAAGCATATTTGCTTCATTGAAAGCAAGAGGAATTGTGTTCTAAGGGGTCCTAGTCTTTGAGGGAAACACTTCAGGAATCACAGCAGATAAGCAACTTGAGTGAGAAAACTGGTAACATAGAACAAGGTTTGTTGTCTGACTTTGGTAAGACAGATGCTAGTAGGTTGTGTTTTGATGCCCCTGCTTTAAGAACTGTGTAGACAAAAAACCCAAACAAACAAACAAAAAACAACAACAAAAACAAACAAAAACAACAACAACAAAAACAACAAAAACCAAAGCAAAAAAACAGAGCAGGGCTGAGGAAATCATCACTCTGTCTTTCTTTTGTGCATTTACTTTGTAATTAGTTTCCTGGAAAAGGGTGAGTTCCTCTCAGCTGGTATCATCAAAGTGTTTTGATTTTCTGCCAAAGTGTAGCAGTGAATAATATGGTGGCTGACCTCACTTGTTTGATAAGAGTGGGTAATATCCTTTTTAAGGACTGCTGGGGCTCCCTTTGATTTTTCTCCTTACTTGGGAGGGGTAGGAAAGGCAGATTTTTACGGGTTTTTAAGACCTTTCAGATCCAGAGGACATTGGGCATTGCACAGGAACAGGCTCTCATTAAAAGTCTCTTAAGCAGCTGGAATGTGGCTGGAAGGAGATTAAAGGAAATAGATGAATTTAGCAAAGTGCTTAGACAGAAAAGGAGAGAGAAATAAAAGTTGGAGCTCCTTATTGTTCTTTCAGATCACAAGCAGGTGTGCATTAATTCAAAGAGCTCACTCCTTTCACTGTATGATCTGGAGATAATAAACCCTAAATCATCTAAAAACGGTGTGCAGTTTGCCCAACTGCAAATATCTGCATATTTTATATTTAATCAGGTATGAGTGTTTCCATCCTGTGATCTTGTTCTGATCCTGTGCTGGTTTTACCCCAAACCCCACAGTGCTATGGGGGCCTGCAAAGCCTCCCTTCAGATGGTCATCTTGGTGTGTCTGTCCTGACCCAAAGAGTGGCTTCTGCCCCCAGTTGTGCCACTGGTCACTGCATGGCCCTGGGCAGCCCTTTCCCTTCTCTCTCTGCTTGGCTAAGGTGGGAGTTATGGGAGAGACTGGTTTGGTCTGTGCACAGACCTTGTTCCAGGAATCCTGAGCTCTGGGAGATCCAAGCACATGTAATTATTTCCCTGGTGTCTGAGGTGATGGGAGTGAGACTTTGCACGAGGGACACTGTCACAGGAAGGTGTGTTCCAGGCTGCTTTAGTCACATGTCTTAGATGAACCAATTTACTGCTTGTTTTGTTAACTCCTCACTGTGTTATTTCCATCTGGTTATTTCTGGCCTCCATTTCTAGAGGAAAACCAAGTTATTTTGTGTGTTGCAACTTCAGAAATTCAACGACAACAATAATAATAAATATTAAGTAAGTTTGTCTGTGCAAGCAGCCATTTGTGTAGGATGCTGCAGTGTCTCTGGCAGAATTTGAAGTGTTGCTGGATCCAGTTTTGGGAAGTGTTTTTCCCATGAAGCTTTTGCTTTGCATGGTGCAAGGGATGGATCAGCCTCGGGCTCTGTCTCTGCTCCCAGGCTGTAGTTGCTGTGCACTATTGAGATTGCTCTGAAAGTGGCATCAGAATTCTTCAAATGTTTTTAGGGTCCCTGCCATTATTCTGTCTGGGTTTTCACAAATATTAGCACCCAACATCCTTCAGGGTCTGGGGAATGGTGATACCACCTCCTCCCAAATCTCATTGGCCCCTGGTAGATGATTCCTGAGGTGTTCCCTGCCCAAGATTGTAGAACATCTGTCCTGCCTCAGCCCAAGGGTTCATGTGGGTCCACCAGCTGTGTCAGCACTGGGCAGCAATAAATGTGAAGGCAAAAGCACAGAAAGGAATAGAACAGCAGATAGAGATGCTCTCTCAGAATCCTTTCTAGCTCCTGGCACTTTGCACCTCAAGAGTTTCCTCTGCCAAAGTATCTTTGTGTTTAGTGGTCCATTATGACTTTTTCTTCCATGGTTTGTATGAATATGTGGCTACTTCAGCATCCACAGCATCAAGGACTGTGAGTGTAACTGCAGCCTCACTGCCCCATTTCATTTAGTTTCAGTGTATAAATTAATAAATTATTATAATTTCCCCTGGTTCTTGTGTGTTAGAAGTCAGAATATTTTTTCCTCACTTGCAGGTCAGAGCTGCTCTCCCAGCCCTGTTCTCCCAGTGCTCCTTTTCCTCCTGGTGGGAGTTGTGGGGGATATCCAGTCTGTCCGTGCTCATACACAAGCTGCTTTGGAAGTCTGTCCACTTCACAAGTCCAAGCTCACTGCAGCATCGGACTGGTCCCAGTCTGGCTGTCCAGTGGCTCCTTCAAAGCAGGTTTGAGAGGCCTCTCCCCTTCCCCCAGGAGCTGTGTTGCCTCTTCTCTGCTCCATATCTAACCTTTGCCCACTAATTCTGCTCCAGTTCTGGAGTTTCCCTCAGCTCTGCCCTGTGCCCTTCTCCACATGCCTTGGAAGAGTTGGAAGGTGTTTGGCTCCTCTTCTCCCTGTCACACTCACACAGTTTTAAGTGATACTTTTGGCACCACATCTTCCTTTCTGAGCCAGCCCTCTGGTGTGAACACTTTGGCATCTCCTGAGCTACAGAAGAGCTCAGAGTCTTTCTTTTGTAGTTGCTGCTCTAAATGCATCAACCCCTTGGACAAACCTGGGGGAGCTCAACAGCCCCTTAGCTGTGTCTGTCCAAAGTCTGAATCTGTGGCTTTAGCTTTCACCCTACAGCTCTTGCTTTGTTGTTTGCCACCAGACTAAAACACTTTCTTCTCTGTCTGTTCTCATGTCTGAATTCATGGATGTTTGGCCAATATCCCGTAGTCCCTTGGGATGGGCATGGACAAAGTGAGCAGTTACCTTTGCAATTCAGTTTCTCACAGGTGAGGTCACACTACTGGACTCCTCTGGAAACAGAGGCCCCAAGACTCTCCACTAGAGCTGCTCCTGCTTCTGAAGCACCTGTGAAGAGAAAGGGCTCACAACAGATCTCCTCTTTCCTAGGAAGGAGATGACTGGTCTAAATAGTCAGGGAAGATGCTACTGCTGCCTCAAATATCTGACAAGGGATGAATGAGGATTTATCTGGGCTGGAGAACACTAAAGTGAGGATGCAAACTGGGAGGAGGGGAGCTCTTTTGCTCTGGAAGGGATTTTGGGGAGGTAGGATGCTTGCCGTGGGTGGCAGTTCTGATGGTACGTCAACAGTCAGCAGTTTGCTTTAAAGGAGTTTCAAAAGGTTGTGCCTGAGGCTTTAAAACACTGAGTGATCTCAGTGTTGTTCTGTCAGGCCCTTAAACTCCTCAGTGTTACTTCCCTCTTGTTTCTTCTCTCTGTGCCATGAACTTGGGAAACTTTGGGTGTATGGGAGCCCAGACTGCCTGGAAATGGAGAGCACTCACATCTCACTCTGCACTTCCCTGGGCTGCAATCCCACTGCCAGGCAAAGTCCTGGGGGAGGGCTGTTGTCACCCCAAGTGACACAAGAGCTACACATCTTCTGAACCCAGCATTGCCTGAGTTAGATGGAGTCTGACCATCCCCAAGGCAGCCTTTGGCTGCCTCTGAGCCTGTTCATGCCTGTGCAAGTGTTGGTGTATCTTGATCTTGAGCTTCAGAGCTTGTGCAGAGCATGTCCATGTGCACCCAGGGAGATACAACCCCAGTGAACCAGTGTGTTGGTTTTTAAACCCCACTGTGAGCCAGACAGAGCTCTCAAGGTGGCCCAGCAAGGTTGGTCTCACTCCCTTGGATCAATCTCCTGTCCCTCAGTGCAGTTCCCCCAGCTCAGGACTGTCATGTCCCTTGAGTGCCAGCTGTGCTGTCCCCTCTGGGCAGGGTTTGCAGTCAGACAGGGCTCTGACCTGTGCAGTGTGACCTGCTCTCTGAAGCTCATCAAGCTGTGTTAGTTGGGCTGAACCTGCCCCAGATCACTGTCTCTGTTTCCAGTACTGTCTGTTTGTTCCTTGGTTCACTGGGACATCTCATGTTTCTGCCCCCCATCTCAGCAGTGATGAAGATGAAGAGATTCTTCTCATCTACTTGGTTTCTAAGGTTCAATGCTCACAGAACAGCACAGAATCCCAGAATATTCTGAGTTGGAAGGGATCCACAAGGATCATCAAGTCCAACTCTTAAGTGATTTGCCCCTACAGGGACTGAACCCACAACCTTGGCTTTATTAGCACCATGCTCTGACCAACTGAGCTCATCTCAGGGTTCCTGTGTGATTCACAAGGTTCCTTGTTCCTGGGAAGTTTGCAGGTCTCTGGGTGCTTCCATGGGTTAGTTAATTGTCTTTGTTCCTTATTAAGGATGTGTGAGCACATCTGGAGGTTGTAGGTTGAAAGCAAAGTGCTGTGGGGTTGGATCTGAACTGGACTCTGACTCCTGTGACTGGGCAGACTGGGTTACTGCAGGGAGATCCAGACAAATAGCTCAGACACGGATGTGCCTGGAGTACCTGGAGGACTCAAATCACAGCTGCAGAGCTTGACTGGCATCCTCCATCACAGGGTCCCATCCCTGACACGAGGGTGGTCTTATTTGAGCAGCTGAGGAGTAAAAATGTCTGTTGTGGAGCCAGGGAAGTTTTTATTTTGGTCACCTTCCCGGGTTAAAAGTCTTCATTCATGGACTGCACTGTGGTGACAACATGGACACGTGCCATGGTCACTGGCACAGATTTCCCCCTCCCCTGTGTGCCAGCACAGCCTGGCACTTGCTGTGCCACAACACCTGCAGACAGTGACAGTCAGACCTGCTTGGACAATCCCATTGTGGAGGAGCCACGTTTTCCCAGGATCCTGGGAAGGGTGAGGAGATGAAGGGTCTCACTGCCTGCACTGCTGAGGGGAACTGCTTGTTTGGTACCCACAAGTTGCTGGAAGCACCAACTCACTGTCCAAGGCCCATCTGCACCTCGCTTGGGTTCACACACTGAGCTGTGCAGGGAGGGGGAGGGAGAGTCCCTGCACTGCTGGTGGCAGTGCCAGTGGCCAGGAGGTCCTCAGAGATGTTCTCCAGACATGGCTGGGCCTGCCTCCCTTGCTCTCCAGCTCTGCTGCTCTGCTCCCACAGCACAGCAGTGCAGCCCACCCTGCCTGAGTGGGGGAGAGGAACAAGAACCAGCCAGCCCCTGTGTTTGAGCTCCTCAAACTACCCGTGGACTGGCACAGAAAACCGCAGGGTTTGGGAGAGGGGAGGTTTGTCTGCAAATGTTCACGTTGGGGCTGAGATGTGTGCAAAAGTGAAGGTTCCAGGACAGTTCCATTTATCTGCCTGGCTTTGGCATTTGGGGGGGTTTGGGGCTCTCTGTCATGCCATGTTTGGCAATCAGGTGCCACCTTTTCTCCCTTTCTGGCTCATGCAGTTTTAAGCAATATCTTTTACACCGTGTTGTCCTTCTTGAGTTCAGCACCCTGATGGGAATGAGACCCCCCTGAGCTGCAGCAGAGCTCAGTCTTGGCTTTGCAATTGCCTCAAAGGCCCTGACAAACCTGGGGCAGCTCAACAGCCCTTAAACTGTGACTGCTCAAGGTCTGAATCCGTGACTTCAGCTTTGCCCCTCTAGCTCTGGCTTCACCCCCTCATTGTTGTGCAATCCCATTGGCTGCTCCCACTTTGTTTGCAGCCCTCAAATCCTGCATCAAAGTAAAATAATTTCTCTGTGTTTTCAAGCATCCTAAAGATAAATTTAGAAAGAAAAATACTGTCTTACCATGCAAAATAAAAACATTTGTCTCAAAAATTAGTTGCAATTTTCAGCTAAATTACCTAAACACAGAAGTGCATTGATGTTACATTGGGCAGGACATTTTTATTTGACCTTTTTGTTGGTTTTTTTCAGTAAAAACATGCTTTCCAGTAAAACTCCTGCTTGCTGTAGAAAGGTGGTCATTGCTACTGTCCCTCCCACTGGGCTTCCCCAGCAGGGTCCAGTGGCACAGTGCCAGGGCACATAAATGCTGGGAAGGGCATGGTTGAGGCCCCACAGAGCTGTGACACAGTGCCCTGCAGCACCAAGGGGTGACCAACCCCCTGGATGTGACAGAGGAGGAACTGGGAACTCACTCTGTGTCTGACTGGGAAGGAAACCAAACTGAAGGGGTGTAGACATGTCACTGGATCCCAGAATGGGTCAGGCTGGAAGGGACCACAGGGGGTCCTCAGGTCCCACCTCCCTGCTGGAGCAGGGCCATCCCAGAGCACCTGGCACAGGATTCTGTCCAGATGGTTCTGGAATATCCCCAGTGAGGGACACTCCACACCCTCTCTGGGAAACCTGTTCTAGTGCTTGGCCACTGCACAGGGAAGAAGATCTTGCTCATGTTCAGGTGGAACTTCCTGGGCATCAGTTCCTGCCCGTTCCTCCTGTGCCATTGCTGGGCCCCCCGAGCAGAGCCTGGTCCATGCTCTGCCCCCTCCCTGCAGGCACTGCCAGCCATGGGGAAGTCCCTCTCAGTGTCTCCTCTGGTGGATGCCCAGCCCCAGCTCCCTCAGCCTTTCCTGGGAACAGAGATACTCCAGGCCCTTCAGCATCCCTGTCACCCTGTCATGGAACCAAGAGAACATCCCAGCTGGGGCTGCTGGAGACAACACAGGTGTGTTTCTCCTTCCTCCCTACAGCCTCAGCGAGGTACTTTGCTTTGGTGTGTGGTGGAGATGGGGTACAAGACCTAATCAGTCTGTATTGATTAATCTGAGCTGGTAAATTACCCTGACCTGCAGCTTTCCAAATATCCTTCCCTCTGACCCCCTTTCCATGGCTGCCATTTCAGAATCATCACAGAATCCCCAAATGGTTTGGAACAAAAGCCATCCAGTCCAGCCCCAGCCATGGGCAGGGACACCTCCCAACAGACCACATTGCTCAGAGCTCCCATCCAACCTGACCTTCCCAGAATCCCAGGATATGCTGAGTTGGAAGGAATCCACAAGGCTCATCGAGTCCAGCTCCTGGCCCTGCACAGGACCATCCCCAAGAGCCACACTTTGTGCCCCAGAGCGTTGCCCAAACACTCCTTGAGCTCTGTCAGGCTCACAGCTGTGACCTGGTGTCTTGGGTTGAGCTGGAAAAATGCCAACTGCCCAGTACAGAGTCAAAGCCTCCCTCCTCCCACCAAGAAAAGGGAGAAAGGAAAAAAACTAGAAATTCAAAATGAAGGGAGAAAGAAAAAACCTAGAAACTCAAAACAGATTTAAGCTAATTATATATATTTGTACAGAAAAGAGAAAAAGAAAACTACAATATAACACAACTTACACAAGTTAGATATAACAACAATTTTCTACCTCTCACTGAAAACAGATTCTGTCACTCTAGATCCATAAAGTATTTCAAAAGACACCCAGCAAGGCAAAAGAGAGAGAATAACAATAAAATATTTCTACTTCCCTGAACTAAAACAAAATATGATGCAGTGGCAGCAGGACCAAGGCTGAGCACAGCAGGACAGCAGCAGCAGCTTGTCCTGGCTCTACTGCAGACCTGATGCCAACTGAGAGAACACTCCCACTCCACGTATTTATATCTCAGTTTTGCGTCATCTGCTATGAAATATTTCTTTGGTTGCTTAAGTCAGGTGACACCTGTCCCTCCTTATCTACGTAAATGCTCTGAGCCTGCTAAATTGGGGCCTGGCTAAAACTAAAGCCAAAGCTCCTACACCTGGAATGCCCCAGGGATGCCTTCCCTAACCGCTGCTTTTCCTGCTTCCTTCCAGCCTGACCGGGAAAGAGGCGCTGACCCAGTTCCCAGCGCCGGGCACGGGCGCGGGCGCTGCCCCGGGCAGGGCACACGTCAAGCAGTGCGAGCTGCTCCAGCTGTCCCGGCGGCAGAAGAGGCTGTGCCGGAGGGAGCCGGGGCTGGCCGAGACCCTGCGCGATGCCATCCGCCTGGGCATCCTGGAGTGCCAGCTCCAGTTCCGCAGCGAGCGCTGGAACTGCAGCCTGGAGGGGAGGACCAGCCTGCTCAAGAGAGGTACAAGGTAGTTGGTTTGCAGGGAGTTGGTTTGTCCCTGGAATGTCCATCCCAAATCCAGTGGGGCAGCTCCAGGGAGTGCCCAGAGCACTTGGGAATGTCCATCCCAAATCCAGCGGGGCAGCACCGGGCAGTGCCCAGAGCACCCAGGAATGTCCATCCCAAATCCAGTGGGGCAGCACCGGGCAGTGCCCACTGCACCCGTTTCATGCAGGAACAGAGCTGGGCAATTTGCCACAAGATCAGCCTTGTCTCCTCTTTCCTGAATGGTTTGCCATGGATGGGAGAGGACAAGGAAGTTCTCCCCCTTTGGCTTGTGGATTTTTGTGCAGAGTTGCCCAGACTGAGCCTCCTCCTCCACTGGCACCCAGGGGGATACTGTGGGAAAAAGGGTTAGTGCTTCATGCCAAGGATTGTTTTAACAAAAACCTCTTTTTAGGTCTTTGGGTATCTGTATTTGATATTCTCAGATACAAAATTTATACCTATTTACTGACTGAAAAACCTGCTTTGAGCATTGAGGCATCTCAGTGCAAATTGGCAAATCTCTCCCAAGACTCTCACAGAAATTGGGAGTTTCTCTGGAAGTTCAGACTGGACAGGAGAGCCACTGGCTTCTGTTTCACAAAATGCTTTAGAGGAAGAAAATGTCCTTTAAATTCTCTGTTTCAGGTAGGAGAGAGCAAAACAAGTCCTTCAAATTATAAGAGCTTGAGAAAAATAGAATTGAGACAAACATTGAAGCCATTCCTTAACAAAAGTATCTTTGCTAAACCTGTCCTGAGCCCAACAAATCTCCCTCCCTGTCACCATGTTACAGCCCCTCAGTAACTTTTAGTGGCATTCACTAAACTTCACTCTTCAGAACCAGCGAGTTTCAGTCCTTTGGTAATGTTTAGCAACTTAATGTTTTTTAAAAAAGGACCTGGCCAAGGGAAAATTAACTTTGATGAAAATAAATGGTAATTTTAATTAGAGACTGAAACTTACAAGCATTTCTATTTAAAATGATTCTGTTTTATGATATTAAGTATCAAGTTAATATTTTATTAAATCCACACATACAGGGTCAGATTTACCTCATTGAAAGGCTCTATTGTGAATTTTTGTAGCACAGAAAGGCAAATTTCTTGAGTTGAAGAAGCTGTTCATGATCATTTTGAGTGTCTTTCTGACATCTGCACCTTCATCAACCTCAGAGAACTTGAAAATGACAATTGAATAATCCTCCCCTCCAAATAGCTGGAAAACATTTCATTATCTGGCAGTGACATGCCTTAACATTTCCAGGGACTCCTGACTGACAAAATAAAATATCACCTGTAATTTAAAACCTGTTCTGGCAGACGAGGAGAAGTGTTTGAAAACTTTTATTACACAGTCTTAAGGTTCAAATGATGATTTAATACAGCAAAGTATGTTGGGTGCACCTTCTGGGTGAAGGGACAGTTGGCTGGGAGCAATTACTGGTTCTTCAGCTTGCAAAGGGTTTGTTTCTCTCACAATGAACACTCTCAGCTGCCACTTTGGATCCGTTTCTCACATTTCTTGGACACTTCTCGGAAATTTTTGGCCCTGCAATGGACTCTTCTCCTCTCACCCAAGTCGAAGAGTTTTAGAAATGATCAAATCATTTGATATCTCCATGTTCCTGGAGAAACCACAAAGAAAAATGCACAATCTTGGCAGTCTTTAATGGTCTTAAGAGCACAGAAGGTGCAAGAGGTCCTGTCCCAGAGGTGGGTCATTTCTGTAGCAGCTGAAAAGCCACACTCAGTTTGCAGTCACAAATTGCTATGTCTGATTTGGCCATTGATGCTTTTCCTGCTTCTAAAGGGGCAACCCCCCTCCCCAAACAAAACAAAACAAAAAAGAGCCAAGGGCTTTCTTGTTCTTGGAATGCCACATTTATTGTTCCAGTCTGCACTGTTGGTTGGTCTGGATACTTCTCTGGCTACATCTGGGAAACTCCTTTGGCTTAACCTTCTGTGACCATTGTTGCTTATGATAACTATTACTGTTCACTGATCCTTCTGCATTCCTTCTCCACTTCTGCAAAAATCCATGGCAAGAGTTGGATTTAAAATGATTCTGGAGAGACATTCCAAGCCACCTTGTTGCACGGGGGTAGTTGGTGTCTTTAAAGAAAGTTTGTAAAGCAGTGATGGCCTTTTGGTGTCCCAGGAGAGCCATAAAGGCTCCTGCAGGTCAGGCAGCCAGGATTTCACCTCAAACAGGATGGTGATTCAGGAAAAATAAATACCTGCAGCAAAGAGCTTGGATCCAGCCACTCAAAAAAGTCCTTCATGAGAAACAAGCACTTCACAATCCTTCTGTCCATCCATCCCTTCCTTTGCCTCACACTGGTTACATTCTTGGACCTTCAAGCAGTGATGTCATGAGGAATCTGGGAATGGTTCAGCAGAGGAGGGATAGCTTCTCTAGAGACATGGAATTGCCACCATGGGAGATCTGGGGAACTCAGCTGGACAGGCCTGAGCAGCTGGCACTGAGTTAGCCCTGCTTGGAGCAGGAGGTTGTTCTACAGACCTTGGAATGCTTCCATCCAACCTAAATCTTTCGCCAGTCCTTTTTTGGTTGGTTGGTTTGTTGATGTGATTGTTTTCCCTCCTCCACTTGCTCTGAAACACTCCCTTATCTTCATTGTAGCATCAAAAAGCCTTTGACCATGACCATCTTTGCTTTGGCAGCACCACCCATGGCTGAACTCCTCCCGTGACAGTTCCCTGTGGCCTGGGGCACACCACACTCAGAGCAGCGGTGCCACTGCAGCAAACCTCTCTGTATTTATAGGCTGCTGAGCTCAGAAAGCCTCCCAGAGAGCTCAGGGGAGCACTTGGACATGTGTAAGGTCCTGCCAGAGGGGGCTGGTTTGCTGCAGCATCTTCACATTCCTTCTGTGCTGGAGGTGCAACCAAACTGCCCAGCAAAGGCATCTGTGTCCCTTGCCCTGAGGGTTTCAGATTCCATTCAGTGCCAGTCAGTGGGGTCAGGACAGTGACTCAGCCCCAAAGTAGGTCCTCTCAGCCTGGCATGGGCTCCAGGCTCCCCTGGCTGTGGTGACAAGGGCTCTGTTGGATACCAGGCAGGACACATGGGCAAGTCCCATTCAGATCTCCAATCACGCTCATTGGAGCTGATTGCGGCCCATTTGTGGTGTGTCCTACTGAAAATGCAGCTCCAGCAGCTGCTCTGTTGCACACTGTTATTCCATGAGGGCTGAAGGACCATCCCATTTTAACTTCACTTAACCTTTTTGTGAACTAACAATTAAGTGGTGATCGATCCCTTATGCCAAAGTAGAAGGAATCATCTTAGACTTTCCAGACAAGCACTTGGCAGCCTGGTGATGTTGAAGCTTTGCCTTAGGAGGAGGTGGGAGGGGTGAAGAGGGAGATGATTTGAAGGCCTGCTTGGTGTCTGCAGTCGCTGCTGTCTGCAGTGGCCTGACCACAAGCAATGCCCTCTGATTTCCAGTGGGCTGAGAGCTGCCCAGCACTGCCCTGGAGTGCCACAGGATAACCAGAGCACTGCTGGGCAGGAATAGCAGGAGCACTGTGGTGTTCCACAGAGCCACATTTAGCAGGGGCTGTGGAGCTGCCTTTATATGGTATGGCAAAGGCTTTCTGGAATGTTCCTCGTGCTTCTGGGAGCAGTGTGACAGGGAGGATTCTGGGAATCTGGGAAGCATTGGAGATTGGCTTCTGGAACAATTTAACAGATTTGGGATCTCAAATATATGTTGCCCTCTCTTAGCTCCTTCTTTGGAGTGTGTTGGCCACTGTTTGAAAAGATGTGAGCATCATGCTGCTGTCCATAGTCTGCATTCACTGTGTCCCACACCACCTTTTCCAAAACTTTGATGGACTTTCTGACATTCTTTCATTATTTTTCAGTACCCTGAGAAACTTTATAGAGCATCATCAACCAGAGAGACTAATTATTGACCCAATAATTGGTTACAGTGACCAAGATGGTGAGGCAGGAAAGAGTTTGATGGTTGATCTCCTTCATGTCTCCTCCATATGTTCTTGACTCTCTCCTCATGTCCATAATGTTGCTGGATCTTTGTCTGCAATTCTGCAATTCCAAATGGCTCCTCTGAAGTCCGTGTTGAAGTTGGCAGTGCAGCCTCTGCATTATGTTCCTGATTAGTCACATTCTTCATTCTTCTTGCTGACAGCTCTCAGGAGAGCTCTGTGTCCTGTTCTCTGCTCAGGTTTGTGGTGGTGTCACTCAGACCTCACCACTCAGTGCTCTGATCTGTTATTGCAGCTGGATGGGAATTCTTTGAGGGAACAGAATGTTGCAAAGATCTGAGACTGGTCTTGGTGATTCTGGAGGTGAATTCCAACCTCTGCTGCAAAGCAGCTCAGGTCTCTGTGGTTATTGTCTCTCTCTTCCATCATTGGGGGAAAGAGATTTTCCTTCCCTTGTGGAAGGAAATTTTGAATTCTCTACATGTGAAATGTTTGTTTGCTTCAATATGTTTTCTTCCATGCAATGCACCAGCTCTCTACTTCTCATAAACCCAATGTTTTCTATTTTGGCTGATCTTGTCCATTCCTGCACTCAGAGTTATTGATCACCTGTCTCTCCTTCTCACACTAATTCCTAAATTGTAGACTTGTTAAGCAATTTCCCATTAATAGTTTTATTTTCTGCAAATGAACTCTGGAGAAAATATCAAGATTTTCCCCAGGACTGAGTAGGAGAGGAGCTAAATATAGATAAATAAATGAAATATTTGGGGGTTTAGGTCAGGTTTGTGTCAATCAGAGTTTCTGGAACTTCTGTGGAGCTCATGGGTGTCCTATCAGCATTCCCATTCCTGTCTGATCTCACATTTCCAGGCAGAATTTCCATTCAGCCAATGTACTTTGTTTCCTGGAGAAAATGTCCTGGTGTGCCATGGTCACACGGTGACCTCAGGGTTCTAGGCAAGCTGGGAAACCTCCTTTGGGAGGAAAATTCAGGACACCCCCCCTCAGTCCCTGGGAGAGGATCATTTAGGAGGAATTCAGCAAACCACTCACCTGTGGGAGAGTTGTCCTTCTTGCCAAGATGTCCTTCAACATGGAACCCTTCCCAGTCAGACCACGTGCAATCTTTCCATAGGAAATACTATCACAGTCCTAATTAAAATAATTTTTCAATAACAGGTCAGATTTTTAAAGTATTTTTCCAGTGTCTACTCCTTATTTCCTGATTTCATGCCCCAGCATGGTTTCAGTGACGGTCTCTGCTCACCCCAGTCACCTCTGTGGGGAGGGTGAGGACAAACAGGGGTCACAGCTGTTGCTTTTTGCAGTTGAATGTTTTCCCACCCCTGCCCTGACCCATGAGTGGTCTCTTGTCCACATCACACAATCCCAGAATATGCTGAGTTGGAAGGGACCCACAAGGACCACTGAATCCAACTTCTAGCTCTGCACAGGCCCATCCCCAAGAATCACACCCTGTGCCCCAGAGGATCATCCAAACCCTCCTAGAGCTCTGGCAGCCTTGGGGCTGTGCCTGCTGCCCTGGGGAGCCTGGTCAGTGCCCACCACGCTCTGGGGGAAGGACCTTTTTCTAATATCCAATATAAACTCCCCTGACACAGCTCCAGAAATTCCCTGGGTCCTGTCCCTGGTCCTCACAGAGCAGAGGTCAGAGCTTGCCCCTCCCAAGGAAGGTGCACTGAACCAGTCAGAGCCACTGGGTGAGACCGGAGTGTTACTACACCAGTTGCTTCAAACACCATCTTGAATTTCTCTGATATGATCTGCAAGTACTGCAAGTTTTTTTTCTTTTGCATTTCTTAGCACTGTGCTTGGTTTTAGTCCATGGACAGTCAGGAGAGTCAGTAGAGGTGGTTGTAAACCTTATCCTGCTCCTACCCTCTCCCAGTGCAGGTTTTAGGGACTGTGTTCATCTGTGCCGTGTCCTCTGCAGCTCTCACACTCTCACTGGGGTTTGTCTCTGTATTTCTAATTGTTGTGCTTGTCTTTAATCTGTGAACAGTCAGGAGAATCAGTGAGGTGGTCGAATACTTTATTTTGCCTTTCCTGCTCCTGCCCTCTCCAAATCCTTGTGCTGTGCAGGTTTTAAGGAGACTGCCTTCCTCTGTGCTGTGTCCTCAGCAGCCCTCATACACTCCCTAGGCTTTGACTCTTTGTATTTCTAATTATTGTGCTTGGTTTTAGACCATGGACAGTCAGGAGAGCTGGTTGAGGTGGCTGACATCTTATCCTGCTCCTAACCTGTCCCAGTCCTTGTCCCATGCAGATTTTAAGTAGACTGCATTAATCTCTACCATGTCCTTGGTGGCCCTCATGCACTCGCTGGGTTTTGTCTCTGTATAATTATTGTGCTTGGTTTTAGCCCATGAACAGTCAGCAGAGGCAGTAGAGGTGGCTGAAGATTTTATTTTGCCTTTCCTGCTCCTGCCATCTTCTAATCCTTGTGCTGTGCAGGCTTTAAGGGGACTGCATTAATCTCTACCACGTCCTTGGAGCCCCTCATGCACTCACTGGGTTTTGTCTCTGTATAACTATTGTGCTTGGTTGTAGCCCCTGGACAGCCAGCAGAGCCAGCAGAGGTGATTGAACACCTTCTCCCCATTCTTGTCCCATGAAGGTTTTAAAGACACTGCCTTCCTCTAAGCCGTGTCCTTGGTGCACTCACTGGGTTTTGTCTCCGTATAACTATTGTGCTTGGTTGTAGCCCCTGGACAGTCAGCAGAGCCAGCAGAGGTGGTTGAGCTCCTTCTCCTGTCCCTGTCCCCCGCAGGCTTTAAGGAGACAGCGTTCCTGTACGCCGTGTCCTCGGCAGCCCTGACGCACTCGCTGGCGCGCGCCTGCAGCTCCGGGCGCATGGAGCGTTGCACCTGCGACGACTCCCCAGGGCTGGAGAACCGCAAGGCCTGGCAGTGGGGCGTCTGTGGGGACAACCTCAAGTACAGCACCAAGTTCCTCAAGAAGTTCCTGGGCCAGAAGAGGATCGGCAAAGACCTACGGGCCAGGGTGGACATCCACAACACCAACGTCGGCATCAAGGTGGGAGCTGCAGGCTGGGGGTGGACTCAGGGCACAGTGCGAGTCCTCTAACCCATCCTGAGCTGAGGCTCTCTGTGAGAAGGGTGTTCCCTGTCCCTGCTCACACCACACCTGTTTATCTGTTTGTTGTGGACTTTATAGCACTGAGAACTCCCTGGAAAGTCACCTGAACTCTCCTGTGAGGAGCTGCATGTTGAGTGGCAGAGGGACATTCTGTATCCTGCAGTGGTACCAAGGTGACAGCAACACAGCACAGAAACAGCTGTGAAATTCAGAGGCAGTGTGACTCCATGGGCTATGCCATGGCCACAGGGGGTTCTGAGACCAGCCAGAGCTTCAGAGCTGCTGGGATGTGTGAGGCAGACTAAGGGCTGACACTCTTGAGGTCAGTTCTGAGTCTGCTGGTGCCTTGCTATGGAACTTGTCACGTCACAGGTTTGGGTCTAGAAGGCCATTAGATCAGCATTTTGACCTGCATGTGACAAGATCCTTTATCATTGTTTCCCATTTAAGATGAGACTGGACATGGCACTCAGTGCCATGATCTAGTAATCAAAGTAGGGTTGGATCAAGGGTTGGACTTGAGGTCTCCGAGGTCTCTTCCAACACAGCTGATTCTATGATTCTATGACTTACTGAGTCCAGTTGATTGTTCAGTTAGAGCACTGCCTTCATTTGAATATAACAAATGGGAATCCACCATGCTGCATATACTCAGGTCTGGGGTTTTTTAACTGCTACTGTGCCAAATATGCTTAGTAAGAACGTATTTGTTATTCAGCTGTTTGTCCTCACTCAGGCTTTCCACTCTCTGGCTCACCAGCCAACTCTGTAGCCATGCCTCTGTTTCATTTTTTTTAAACTACTGTTGTTTTCCCCCCCATAAAATAGAAATCATACCAATAAAACTGCAGTCCTTGCAGGCTGCTAGGCTCGGATAAAATCTCCCGCTTCTCTCCCTCCTCAGGCGGTGAAGAACGGCCTCAAAACCACGTGCAAGTGCCACGGCGTGTCGGGGTCGTGCGCGGTGCGCACCTGCTGGAAGCAGCTCTCGCCCTTCCACGAGGTGGGGCGGCAGCTGAAGCTGCGCTACGATGATGCCGTCAAGGTGTTCAGCACCTCCAACGACGCCGTGGGGCACTCGGAGCTGGCGGGGGCCCCCCGGCACGGCCACGCCCCGCGCCACCCGCCCGCGCCCCGCGCCACCGACCTCGTGTACGTGGAAGACTCGCCCAGTTTCTGCCGCCCCAGCAAATACTCGCTGGGCACCGCCGGGAGGACCTGCTCCCGGGAGGGCAACTGCGACAGCATGTGCTGCGGGAGAGGCTACAACACCCAGAGCAGGCTGGTGACCTTCTCGTGCCACTGCCAGGTGCAGTGGTGCTGCTACGTGGAGTGCCAGCAGTGCATGCAGGAGGAGGTGGTGTACAGCTGCAAGCAGTAGGGATGGCACTGCAGGGGCAGGGCACGGCCCAGGGAGCAGTGGGAGGCAGGGACACGATTCTCTGCCGCGGGGTGAGCCCAAAGGGCAGCCCCAAACACGTGCAGTGCTCCTGTAACCTCAGTGTTGAGATCCTGCAGCCTGGGGAGAGCCCCTGCACGAGGGGAAACCAGAGGTTCTGCCAGGAATCAGAAAGGAAGAAGGGACGGAGAGGTGGGGGATGTGGGGGCAGCAGGAACACTCAAACAGGGACATGTATCTCTCCCGAGTTAAAACTTGTACTCGCCTCCGTGGGAATGTCCTCCTGCTCCATCCCTCAAGGTGCACCTATGGAAATGATTTGGGGTGGTGGCATGGAGGTCCTGAGGGCTTGTGCCCTGGTTCCTGCAGAGGAGAGAATGAAGGGACAGGGAGGCAGCAAATGGAGACTGGATCCTGAGGGAGCGGGGACAGCCGTGTTCCTGCACCAAGGCAAAAGGACTCTGGCAGCAAGAGATTCCCAGTGGTGTTTCCAGAAGCTGCTTGAACGTGAACTCAAAGACACACTCTTGAATAGTCTCATTTTGATGCAAAAATTGTGCCTCAGAAGTACCAGTTTACAAACAAATGGAGCTCGTGTCCATCATCTCGCAGGTCTGTAGTTTGGACGTTTGACTCCAAGGGCATTTCAACCAAATTTTAACTTTGCTGTGCTCAGGAGACCTGAAGTTGCCTCTGTGACAGTGGATGAGCCACAGGAACTCAGTCAAGGGCTCTTAAGTCCCCACCCTGCAGCCTCACAGGGGTGTTCTGGGGTGGTGAATCCGGGGTGATGGTGCCAATTATACATCTTCCTACCCCTCTTCTTCAATCAATCAATCAATCAATTAATCAATCAACCAATCAACCAATCAATCAATCAATCAATCAATCACCTTTGTGTCTGTGTGCACCACTCTGCCTGGTGCCTGAGGTGTGTCCCATCCCACAGTCCTGCCCCGTGCTAACAGCTAAAAGTTCTGAAAGGGGATCAGGAACACAGGAAAATCTGCAAGTCATGAGTGACAAGCCCTGCCCTGAGAAGTTGGGTTTATCCCCTCACTGCACCTGCCATGAGAGAAGGGGGCCTGGGGGAAGGAGCACAGTCTGCTACAGAGTGTTATGGACTTTAAGCCACGTTTCTCTAATTGACTGTACGTTGAACACAACAGAAACAGCCTGTTTAGTTTCTTTGGTTGGCAGAGCAGTTTTGGGACTGGCAGTGAGACATCCCCTGACCTGGCCCCAGGTAAATGTGAATGTGTGTAGCCCAACCTCTCTGGGTGTTCAGCTCTGTGACAGGGTATTTTCCTGCTCCAGGGGTTTTCCTGGTTATTCCTGCAGCAGCAGCAGAGTGTTCATAGTGTGAGCAGCTCTGGAGTGTCCCTGGGACAGCAGAGCTGCTGTTTGCTCAGTGTTGGCCATGGGCATAAACCAGCCAGGCTGATGCTGCAATATGGAAATCCTTAAGCTCAGGTCAAAATTCCCTGGCAGTGGAATGGGTGAAGATGCTGTTGGGGTTGTCTAGATGGGCTCATCCATAGGCTGAGTTAGGTGAACTTCCCATGGGATTGGGTTCCCCCAGGAGGTGGTGAGGTCCCTGCTGTGTGCTCCTGCTCTGGAGTGTGGATCTGCTGCACTCAGGCAGCTCAGCTGTTCACCTGCAGCTGTTTGAGCAACCCCTTCTCAGTGAGGAGCTCACAGTCTCTTTACCTTGACTTTGTTACCCTTTTATTTTTCACAGCTATGTTTGATTTCTGCTCCCTTGGGTGCTGGAACAGAACTGCCTCAGAGCAGACCTGGCTCTTTGGAGGCCACTGAGACCTTCCCTTTCCCCAGCTACTGGTCTTTTAAAGGGCTTATTCCTTTTTATCCCTTTTCTGGCTCAAGCTGACTTGAACAGAATTAAAGTGTTTATGACAGACATAATACTGCAAATAGGCTTAATTAGCCTTATTTTTTTACCTTCTAAATATCCAAGAGTGGACAATTATTTACATGTTGCTTTTAATCCTTTTGGGGTTGAAATCTTCCCACGAGTCTCAGTGTTGAGCACTCAGTGAGAAAGCTTCCAAATGAGCTAAAATTGGCATCACAGGCGAAGTGACCAAGAAACTCTCTCTGCTCCACACTGTTGATCCCAAACCCTCTGCCCCATTGACCTCTGGGTTTGTCCAGAGAGAAAGGGAATATCCCACCATAGGAAGTTCTTTTGAGGCTCCCATGGCATTATGTGGATCATTCCCATTTAAGCAGGGACTGGGACACACTGGAGGGAAAGGAAGCACAGCTGGACCCCATTCTTTGGGAAACAAGTGGGAGAGACACTGCTCTGTCATCTTGCTTTTATCAAAACTGCACTTGAGCAGTTTAACAGGAATTGCTGAATAAAAACTGGACAAAAAAGATATTTCAGGGGGAAATTAAGTTTCTTCATGCACCAAAGGGGACTTTGGGGCCTGAAACTCCCTGCCCTGCATGGCTCAGAGCTGCTTGAGGAAGGGGAACATGGAGAAGATCTGAGGAATGGTTCATTCCCT
Source organism: Myrmophylax atrothorax (assembly GCA_026770055.1). NCBI lineage: Eukaryota > Metazoa > Chordata > Aves > Passeriformes > Thamnophilidae > Myrmophylax > Myrmophylax atrothorax. The sequence goes on from JAOXXN010000311.1 coordinate 1,104,627, forward strand.
GGTACCTTGGGGTGGGTTTGGGCTCAAGGTAATGGGGGGTTTGGTACTGGGCTGAAGCCAATTTGGCTGTTAAGGCAGGTTGGGACAAGGATGTTTGCCAGCCCCAGTTTTGCTCTGCCAGGTTAACTCAGAGCCCTTTTCAACCCCAGGCAGCACAGCCTCACTCAATCTGGAATCCAAACAGTGAACACTGATGAGAAATACAAAATTTAAAATTCCCTATTTGAGGGCTGGGAAAAGACTTGAGCATATTGTGAGTTTGAGGCAACATCGATGACAGTCCTTTGGTGTTCTCAGCACTGAGGCTTTTAGAAATGATGGTCTGGATAAGAGAGTGACAGAGTTTGCTTGAGGCAGATACCTTGGTGGTTTTGTTTGGTTTTTTTTTTTTCACTCAGTTGTCCAGGGCTCAAGTTTCTCACCCAAACTTGAGGTTAATTGGGTTGATATTCTGAAATGTGATTTATTTCACCTAACAGCAGTGGGAGTCTCTGTGTGACCAGGGAGCACAGCCTGAGTCTGTCTGTTGGTATCCTCAGGCTTGAATTGTATTTTCTTTCAAACAAAGACCAAGCATCATCTTGAGCAAAGCTCTTCTGCCACCTCCTGGAGACCTGGGCTGTGAAGCCCTGAGTCTCCCTTTGGGCCTGTGAGAGCTCTTTAATGGTGCTGCCCACCCCATGATGTGCAACAGATCCAGTGGACTTGGTTATAGGTGTGAGTTACTGGAATGACAGGGCAGAGATCCAAGGAGATCACATGTGAGTCTTTACATGGGAATCTTTCCAGCAGCAAAGGTGAAAGCTTATATGATGTGAAAAAAACCCTTTTGCAAGTGCAAATGTACCTCAGTGACTATTGAGGTTAAAAATCTGAGCTGCACATGCTGTCCTGTAGCGTGTCTTAGTTTGGGTTGAATCCTTTCCTCTGTGCCTGAGACCCAAACACCCTGAGAACCCATAGCTCTGATTCTCCAGACTGGCTGGGGGCTCATACCCACACAAGGAGCACACTGCAGACACAGGTTAGTGCCTGGCCCCATCCCTGTTCCTCTCCCTATCCCTGTCCCTGTCCTTGTGTGCGCCTCCTAGTCCAGGTTTTGTTGCCTCTCCTGGTGTGTTGTGGTGCTGGGCTTGGTACTCGTGGATCCAGCATGCTCACTGCAGGGGGGACAGGGCAATGCATCATCCCTCCATCCATCATCTATCCACCACCCATCCATCCATCCATCCATCCATCCATCCATCCATCCATCCATCCATTCCTCCCTCCCTCCCTCCCTCCTCCCTTCCTCCAACCATCTATCTATCCCTCCATCCATCCCT
>JAOXXN010000311.1:1111993-1124031 GCA_026770055.1 Myrmophylax atrothorax
TTCACAATGTACACTAAGATGAAATCAGGAGGTTTCAGGTTGCACTACCACAGAGAAGAAATTACATTTCAGCTGAAGACTACCACCCTGTTTGGGGTGGGAGGGCACACAGGGCAGGGCCAGAGCTGTCACTCAGGGTCCTCATTTCCTCTGCTGGAGCTGTAGGGAGAGCTGGGTCAGGTTTGAACAGGAGCTCCAGTCTGGGGCTCACAGCCCCAGGTCAGAGGAGATTGCAGCAAGACAGACAGAGGCTCGTGGGGTGGGGCTGTTTGTGCAGAGACAATCCAAGCCCCTGCCCACCCTCAGCCTCCAGAACCCAGGGGTTTGGGGGCACAGCAGGGTGGCCACCCACTCCACCACTCCAACATCATGTGTGGGCACAGCCCCAAGGCTGTCAGAGCTCAAGGAGCCTTTGGATGGTCCTCTCAGGCAGAGGGTGGGACTCTTGGGGATGGTCCCATGCAGGGCTGAGGGTTGGCCTCGATGGTCCCTGTGGGTCCCTTCCAGCTCAGCATCTCCTGTGATTCTGAGAGCACCCTCCCTGTGGATGGGGATGTGTCTGTGACCGTGGGCAGCTCCTCAGCTTTGGGCAGCAGAGCACAGAGGTGCCCAGGCTGATACCAGGCCTCCAGATGCTCATGTAACACAGTTATTAATTGCCATTGATATTAGTAAGGGAGGGCATGTGCACTCCTGAGGAGGTTTGGGAGTATGAGTCTGAGTCTCAGCTGAAGGAGTGATATTGTCCCAGTCTACCTCTGTGAGGAGGGGAAATTCAGCAGGACCTGAGAGCACCCTGGGGCTTGGGGAGAGCAGTGAGTGCTGCAGGAGCATTTGGTCCTGGGCTGTCTACCATTGCCATGGAGTTTTTCCCATAATTTCGGTAAGAATTCATGTAAACCTCCAAAAAGCTCCACTTCCAGAGTGACTGAAGAGGTTCTGACTGGACAGGAAGACCTTCTGAGCCTCACCCTGAGCTGCCACTGTGCCCTGAGCCAACCCCTCAGCCTGTGAGTGAGGCACAGTTTGCCAACCTCAGCTCCCCTGCAGGTTTATCTCGGGCTGCTCTGGCTTGGCTGAGGGTCCAATCTCCTGATGATCCTGCAAGGCCACCCCTGAGAAGTTAAAACCTGTCCCACAGCCACTCACAAACCTGTGGTTGGTCAGGTCACTGCTGTGGCTGCATTTCTCTTCTCAAGGGCTGAATTTGGTAATTTAAAAAGGAATCAAATCTACAAGAAGAAAGAGACAGATTCTAAAGCACAAGACCAAGGAGGTTTGCAGTGTCTAGAGGTTGTTCCTTAATTTTTGTGGAATTCAATTTCTGCTTCTTTCTTATGAAGTAAACGAAAACTGACTCAGTTTTCCCTGATTGAAATAATTCTCTGCTAATAAATGGAAATGCAGTAATTTTACAGCCCCCTGAGAGGGCAGAGTTGCAGCTCAGTGATGTGATGATGCAGTTGCCTTCCACTGCAACCACCAGCTCCTTCCTATCCCTGTGGGTTCCACGTGAGATGTTACAACGTTTTGTAGGCACTGGGTCAAATAAATCACAGCTGTGAAGTTAAAAGGAGTTGGTTGGGAAGTTTGGAGTCATTAGCAATGATGTTTAACAAACCTTGGGTCGCTGGAGAAGTTCTAGGGAGGTGGGAGAGGTCTTGGTGAGTAATGGACTGGTTTCACTGATGTCCAGAAAATGATGGAAAAGCTGAGATGAGGTGGAATATGTCTGTCTCCAGCTGGAAACTGCTGCCTCACATCATCCATTAGCACCAGGATCAACAGGCAGCTGTCCAGGAGCACCTTCTGCCCTTTGTCTCCCTCTTGGATCACTTCAGCAGGACATGCTCCTTTTCCTAGGCACGAAGGATCTTTCTGTCATTCAGCTGATGTCGTGACAGAATGTGTTCTGTTTCAAAAATTAAGTTATTCCCCATTCTGAACCAACATAAAAGAGACTGATAAAGGAATTGGAAGGGCATAATTCTCTGATAGGGGTGTTACAGAAGGGTTTGTTCCTACTGGTGATGGGAAGAGTATAAATTATCATCAGTAAAAGTTGCAGAAGATCTAAAAAATGTGGTGAAAATAAAACCAGAAGCCAAGTTTAAATAATACCCTGGATTTCATTACAAGGAAGGTTATTTCAATGGCATGGTTGGACTCATCCACTTCATGCAAACACTGTGCAGACCCTGGAACAGGAACCTCTTCACTCAGTCCCCAGCAGGCACTTCCAGGAGGCAACTCCCTTATTCATCCATCAGCTGTAAGAAGTCTCAGGGGTGGGTTTTATCCCATTGATGGGTGTGTAGAGGGTGGGGGTCCACTGCAGCGTTTATGTCCCTCTAACTGTGGGGTCCAGGTCAGCAAACCCAGCTCATCATCCAGGGGAATCAGGATGCAGCCAATGCAGGGATGGTCCAACCTGCTGCTGAACACACAGACCCTAAAACTGCATCCAGGAGAACCCTGAGCTCTGCCAGGGAAGGGCCCTGAGCTGGGAAAATCCAACTGAGACCTTCTGAAAAAGGTGCCTGCCCCCCTTCCCCCCTCACCAGGGACCTGATCAAAGCAAGAGCATCCAGAGCAGCTCTGAAGGAAAGCAGATGCTGGGGATGGGGCACTCAGCCCTGTGTGGTCTCATATCTCTGTTCCTCCCATTGCCTTTGGGGACTGATGAGGTGTCCTCCAGGTGAGAGGCTCTGCAGCCCATCCTCAGTGCCCACCACCACCTGGGAGCCCCCTCCCAACTCGGGGCCACTGCTTAGAGCTCTGAGCAATCTGCTCTGCTCAGCCTCTTCCTCCCCAATTAATAATGTTGCTGTCAGTTTGGATTACAGCTCTCTGCCTTCTTTGTCTCAGCTTAAAATACTTGTGGTTTCATATTCTGTCAGAAGAGATATATAAGAGAAGAGCTTTGCTCAAAGTGCAGATGATGATGGAAAAGGAATGTGTTGCTACAAATTCCTGCAGGAGACTTTATTGGATTCCTCAGGACATATTGAAAGGCAAAACTACAGGGAGGGAGTGAAGAGCATGGGGGGAACAGGGAGCTCGTGGGAGCTGCACAGTGTGGCATTGGGGAGAGATAAACAAGGGCTGAGCAGAGATAACACTGAGGGTTTCTACAGTTATCTGGGCAATTTCTGTCATTCCAGTTAAGGAAAAGAACCCCCACCCAACACCTAACCCAGACCCGAATGTCCTGCTGAAGTTGCTGTTATGGAACTGTAAGTCCTTTACTTCTCATTGCCTTTGTGACAGGAAGAAATTTCTTGTGTGGGATGAAAGGATTTGGCCACAGAAATCCTGAGTAACTTCTCCTGGAGGAACTCATTTGCTTCTGCCCTGACTTCCCAACATCAGCTACCCCTGCAGCTCCTACAGCTCAGCAGACTCATCTCTGGAAAACAGAAGCCCCCAAACGTGTCTCAACTTGGAGCAGAACCAGAGCTTTGTAAATCACATGTCTGGGGAAGCACCCACAGCACATCCATTTCATGGGATTTATGGCAGAGTTTATATCTGCTTTTCCTGAGGGAGACAGCCTGAATGTGGCATTTCCTTCTTTAAAACCTCATTTCCCCTCTTCTGAATTTTTTAAATATTATTTTTCAGTCTTTCAGACATATTTTCATGTGAAATGTTGTCTTTCCCTGTATCTGCTCCCCCTCCAGAACTCTGCCCCCTGTACATGAGGGATGTTGGTCATGATGTTCAGCCTTGCTGACTGAAACAACAGGAGTTCCACTGCCCAGTCTCAGATTTTGGTACTGGGTTGGACTGGACACCTGTGTCTTACAGAGCAAACCCAGCCCTGATTTAAGCTCTTATCTCTGGATTAATTCTGCCACACTCTCTGTGCAATGGAGAGTGTTTTTAACTGGAAAATATTTGACAAGTTGGTGATTCTTCAAAGAAAATTCAAAAAATTTAAACTTTAAATTAGAATTTACATGTGCTAGGAATAAAAGATGAGATGTAGATTTGAGGCCAATAAAACAGTGGTGGGGCAGAGAAGTTTCCTTCACTGTCCTCTGCAGTGCTGGGATGGATTGAGGATGTTTCTGCCAAAGTAGGACATACCCAGAGGGAAATGAGGTGGCCATGAAGAGAATTCTCAGTTCCTGGGAGAAAGGTAAGTCATGCCAAGAAAATCAAGGTCACACCAATAAGTCACACCAATAAAAGCAAGGTCAACAGCTGAAGGTTTTTGATGTTCCACCCTCAAGGTGCATTTATTAAACCCAGTTTTTTCCTGGTAGATAAACTTAGTTTCAGGGAATCCTTTTGAGCTAAAGCCCAGCGTGACTCAGCCAAATGTCAGACTGAGAGAAGGAAAAGAGAGCTGGGAGATTCTTGTGTGAACTGCACAGTTGGAAGAGATGCTCAGAGGAGGATAAAGGAATGAAGCAGCTGCATCCCCTGGGCAGCTGGAGAGCCAAAGGAAGAGCATTGCTGTGCTGGGGCACAGTCTGGGGGGGTGGGGGATCTGGACAGTGAGGGGTCACTCCCTGAGCCCCTGGCCCTGCTCCTCCTCACTCCCTTACCTGCACCATCACACCTGGGAGGCACTTCTGGAGCTGTGCTGGTCATTCTGCATCAGAACTCTGGGGGGTTGTATCACCCCACCACTCAGCTCTTATCAAAGTGTCCTGCTTGCCTTGAGAGGGTCAGTGCCTTGGGACAAACATGGAGGGAATGAGGTAACATGAGGGGCTGTAGGTTTGAATATTTGTATTTAAGCAAAGGATTGGGATGGAACACGTCATTGAAGAAGTGATTGGGATAAAACACTGGTTTGTCTGGGGAAAAGTATGATAGACCAGTCAAAGTGTTTGATAAAGCCACAGTTTTCCTAAACCAAATGAATTCTGAACCAATTTGAGTTGAATTTTTATCTTGTCTTGTAACATGTAGACAAACCTCTTGGTTGCCATCACCTCCAGGTTCAGAAAATGAGTTCTTTATTCTAAGATCTTAATGATTAAATAATTCAAATTTTCATAATACCAAACCAAGGGACTTTCCATAAAGTTACATAATGAAGCTTTATAATCACTCTCTGGAGATACCTTATCAGAGGTGACTTGTGTTCTTCAACCTACTCCACTGACCCAAGTGAAAGCAAGATCTGTGAATGCACTTGCTTCTCTCACAGCCCTCAGGTAAGAGAGGGAACAACACCCTCCCTCCCCCTGGAGCTGAGCTGTCTGGGGGGAAAGGTCCATGTCATCTTAATTTGATGTGTTAAAGAGCACAGAGCTGGGAGGCCCTGCCAAGGCAGAAGGCACAGAGATATCCTGGGGCGTGGCTCTGGGTCACAGACACTGTGTAATGGAAGAGGGATGAATTCAGGAGCACAGGATGGAAAGATGGACATTTACAGACTCCCAACAGCCCATTCCACCGTAAATTTGGAGTTTGTCTCTGGGAGAAAAAAGCTTGTGAGCAAAGTCAGCCACTGACCAGATCGGAAACCGCCTATGCTGCAGCCCTGAAACCAGAAGGGAGATGATCAGAGGGTGGGAAGAGTAGAGAGGAACTGCACAAATGCAAAAGGTTTGTGGCCATCAGATCCCTTCAGTGTGGTGGTGGCTTGTGGTTAATGCCTTTGGCATCCATGTGGTGGCACTGAGGAGGGTCATTACTTAAGTTCTCTGGGCCAAGGAGAGGACCATAACCCTGGAAGTGTTCTGAGCACAGTAGGGCTGACCCTCTCTTGCAGCTCAATGGCAAATAAGGGCACAGCCACCCCCAACCACCCTCCCCATGAGGAGGGGGAACAGAGGAGCAGATGACTCTCAGCTGTGACCAAGAGCCAAAGTGGAGGACCTGAAGATTACGCAGTAAATGAGAGGCCATGCCCTGCACATCCTCAGGGGCTCCTCACTGCCCAGGCACAGGCACTCAGAGCTCAGTAAGGTCCTCTGTTGGGTCTGGCACCTGTTGAAGACATCTGGCTGAGCATCAGCGTTGCCAGGGATTCCCTTCTGTGTCAGCAGCCAATTCGTGGATTCAGGTGCTCCTGATCCTGGTACCACCACACACTTCAGGAAATCTCTCCCAACAAAGGCTCCTGCCCTGGGATGTTTTCAGTTGGGCAATCTCTTCCTGCCATGCAACTCTGTTCTCATATCACCACTGAGGCTTCAGCCACACTGAGAGCAGATGGACCCTGGAAAGAACCTGCATAAAACACATTCTCAGCAGTGCCCAACCAGTTCCTTTCTCTTATGGAAACAATTTCCCTTGTGGGAATTTATCTTTAATTTACTTAAGAAGTCATCTGAAAAGATGAATTATTTATAATAATAAATAACTATAATTTATTATTATTAAATTATGACTTTAAATTATTTAAAGATAAATTAGCACAAGAAGGGGAAGCCTTTGCCATGTTGGTGTTCAGCCCATAGGACATGCTAATGATGAAGTTACCCAGTTATCCCCAAGCTCCCACATCTCTTAATTTGTTTCTACTTTCTTTTTCCACCATTAGGTGCTCAACCCCTTCTCTTGTTGTCCCAAATGTTCCTTTTATTTGTTGGTCAGAGAGAAGTTCTCTGATTTCATATATGGGCCATAAAATCTGTTTGTTTTTCTATTTTTATTGTCTTTTCTGGTCCAAGTTCCCTCACTGTTGTTGTCAACCCCATGTTTTGTCATATATAACAATACTTGACCTTAGATCTTGGATTGTTCTGGCTTTGGAGCAGTTCCTCCTCAGTGGGGGCAGGTTCTCTCCTGCTCCTTTTCCCTCTCTGTATTTCCATTCTAACACCATCCTGCACCAAAGCTGAGCCCAGATGTGGGGCTTGGGTAATCCAGGATTGTCCCTGGGATTTCTGAGCTGTTGTGTGAGTCCCTGGGCAGAGTCAGAGGCTGCAGACAGGCTGTAGACAGGACATCTGTATCCCAGGAAGAAGGGAAGGATGTATCCCAGCACTGAAGGGGCTGTTTGAAGGGCTCATTTGCTCATCCCCCCCCCAGTGCCTCTCCCACTGGACACCCAAGAACAGCCAAACGCAGGGTCAGGGCAGCAGGAACAGGTAGGGCAGCTCTGCTGTGCCTGTGGCTCTTTCCTGTGCCTGCCCCCAGCAGAGTGGGAGGCACTGCAGGCCCCTTCATGGGGAGCTGCCCCCGATGCTGCCCCTGCCTGGGGGCGCCCCGGGGTGGATGAGGGTCACAGTGCCCGTGCCCAGCACACACGGGGTCAGGCAGCCAACCATCACTGCTGTCACTGTGCTGTCCAGCCTGGGGCATCTGGAGGTGCATTAAAGATTAAACAGGAGCTGGGGGGTCTGGGGAGAGGGTTGGAGCCATTCCAGGGTGGGTGGGCAGTGCTTGGCCCGAGCAAGAGGCTTTTGTGCCGCGGCCCCGACTTAGATCTTTGAGCCGAACAAACCGGCGGCATCTCTGCGGAGCCCAAACTGCCTCCGGCTCAAATTCCACTATCTGACCTCAGAAGGGCTCCAGCTGCTTCTGCCACCAACAGAGCAGCTCGAGGAAGAGTTTCCCCAGGGTTGGACATGCTGGAAGAGAAGGCCACTTCTTCAGAGGGTCTGGCAGGGCAGAGCCTCCTCCTCCTCACTGCCCTTTCAGCACAAGGGCACTCAGAGTGTGCTCAGCCAGTCTGGCACCTGCCAGCCCAGCCATGGAGATTATTCACTGTAGGACCTTGACATCTCTCCAAGGTGGGAGCACTAAATGGTTGCCTTGCTTGCCATGCTCACTCTTAATGCCTCCAACCTCTGAAATCAATACATTGCAGCTGCTGTTCCCACTGGATTGCAAACATTTTCATGGCTTTAGGAAAACACCTTCCATTGGGGTGTGCTAGGTGGCAGGGCCAGTGCCCAGACCTCTCTGCCCTGTAGGGCTCATCAGTGGTTTGTTGGCTTTCAGTGCCCAGTGTTACCGTGTCTGCTCCCACTGCCATGGTCATGGGACCACCTTCATCCCTGACTTTGAGTACCCACAAATTGCCACCACCAGCTGTGCCTTCAGAGGTGACTACAGAGCTTGGCTCTAGAGGGAGGTGGAGATGGTGTGTCTGGCACTTTGGGTGCTGTCTGGAGCTGTGGTAGCTCGTTGCCATCCTGCAGACCCTGCCCTTCAGATCCTTTCACTGGGCCTCAAATTCATAGCCAGCCTTGGGTAATTAGAAAACAAAGAGCAGAGGAAGAGATTCATCCAGAGCAAAGTGCCAAGGCAGAGGTACAGCCATGAAGTACAGGGGGGATTCCCCATCCCTTCTGGTGAGAACTGAACACTGTCCACTTCAAGGATAATCCTTTTCAAGACTTGCCATTTGGTCAATGATCCTTCCCAGGGAGTCCTGACATGAATCTCTGTCAGAGAGGGTCAGGTTGGCTCTCATGGAAAGGTCCTTCCCCCAGAGGGTGGTGGGCATTAACCAGGCTCCCCAGGGCAGTGGGCACGGCCCCGAGGCTGCCAGAGCTCCAGGAGGGTTTGGACAGGGACAGGGTGGGATTGTTGCGGTGTCTGTGCAGGGCCAGGGGTGGGACTGGATGATCCTTGGGGGTCCCTTCCAGCTCAGTGTATTCTGTGGTGCTGTGACTGTACGACACAGTGAGGGCTCTTTCTTGGGTTCCTCAAGCATTTCAAGGTTCCCCCTGAGCTCTGGGCCCCCTTTCTGGGAAGTGGAAGAACCAGACCCATAAAGGAGGAACAGTCTCTGGGAAGGGCCAGAGGAGTTGCCCTGAGGCTTTTTCTTTCTCTGAGTGTGAGCAGAGCCCAAGGCTGATCCTTGACATCTCACTTTCATCCCATCCATGTGGTGCCAGGCCCTGGGCACTCCCCTGCATGCTCCTCTTGTTGATTGCTGATGTTTTCAATGACAAGAATGACATTAATCGAATCAACTTGTAGCTCTGCTGGTCATCAAGGATTGCTTTGGCTGATGGGGCTTCATGCTCTTCATCCAGACTGATTGTAAAGCTTCCTCTCCATGGGCTCCCACCCAGGTTTGCCAGAAAAGCCTCTCTGAACAGAGCCTGCAGCTGCTATTTTTATCAGCTGAACATTCTGCATTTTGGTGATACAAGGGAAGTGTTATTCATTTACTGGAATTATCCTTTTATCAAGTTGGTTTCCTATTGCATTTCACCCTTCATTGCACTGGCAGTTCATTCTTTAACAAGGCTGTTTCTATTCCTGAAAGTATATTTAAGAGGTTTGGTAATTTCACCGTGAGATACAGAGTGTTTCCTTTTCTCCTAAGGAATGTGTTCCAAACATCCTGAAATCCTGGAGAACTTGGAGCAACAATGAACAAATGTATGGAGAAATTTAAAGAAAACAAAGAGGGCCTCATGAAAACTTGCCCTAAATTATCTTTGGAAAGAATCTGTTATTGTATGTTAATTTTAAGCACTTTTACTTGTCAGATTCTGCTTTCTGCTTCCTGTTGCAGCCTTTGTTTCCCCAGCCCTGACTTGTGCTGGAAATCTGCTCCTGGGCCCTTTTGTGAGGGTTTGGGGGGGGTTCAGGCAGCAGTGACCAAAGTGCAATGTGCAATTCCAGATGTTCAGTCCTGTACAACCTCAGACCCAGAATCTGGGAGGAGTGGGGCACCCACAGAGCAGGATTTGTGGGGTAATGGATCAGGCAATGCAGGGGAAGAGAAGTGAGGCTGAAATCTGCCTCTCTGGGGCCGTGGGGACAACATAAACCATGAGACAACCTGGGAAGGGTTGAAAGCCAAGGGGCAAACCACAAACTGTCTTGGCACTTCCTGGTGGCTCACTGTGAATTGGCAGCAGAAATGCCCCTGTTGTGGGTGTTTGTAATCAGTGTGAGAGATTAATTTGCAGGAAGAGCAGTGAGTGAGCCCTCAGTAGCTCCACTGGCTCTGCTGGGTCCCAGAGAGGGCTCAGAGTGATGAGGTGAAAGGACAAACAGAGTGCTCAGAGTGAAGAGGTGGAGAGATTTTTCCATCATATCTGGCCACTTTGGGATTCTTGGCTCTTACATCCTGGTCAAGGATTTTAATTTCTATCATTTATTTTTTTCATGATCAATCCCAAAAGTTTCTTCCAAGGCTTGATCAGTCTGAGGTCTGGGTGGGGGAGTCAGTTGTGTGGGCAAAAGCTTGTCATGGGAGGTTTTAAGAAGACAAGTGAAATGTCTGTATCTTCATGGAGGAATCAGAGGTAAGAGGGTCTTTTTTAACCTAAGATTTTATGATGGATCAACATGGTGAACAGAAATGTCTTGGAGATTTTGGGAGTGAACTTCACTTCTGGCATCCAAACCATAAAAGAAACGTTGTGAACCTTAACCTTTGTATTTTTGTAGTTCTTTTTGGCTCATGTCTGAGTGCCCCCAACCTCCTCAGACACTGCACCACATCAGCACAAAAGAGATGCTTTAGAACATTGGAGCCCCCAGGTGAAAATTGCTCCTGAAACAAAATCTGATTTGCCCACAGAGGAACAGTCATAAGGAAATTCAGGTCCAACTCAGCTAAGAATTCAATCTGTGATGTTCTTCTAAACCCAATTAACCTAATACAGTAATTCTCTCTGCATGGGATGAGGAGACATAGACAAATTTTGTCCCAAGGACTAGAAATAACCTGTCCATGTGCTTGTCAGGATAAGTTTAATGAGTGAACAAAGCAGACAGAAGAATGTAACAGTTATCCTGGATTAGAAGTCCACCACAGATCTCAGGGGTGGATATGTGAGCAGGGCAGGCAGGTAGGACTCTTCTCCAGGTTGATCTTCCAGTCTCCAGAAAGAGGTCTTCAAGGGCTCAAAGAGGAAAACATTTTTGGAGTAAGTGAAACCTCTTCAGTAAAGTGTAAGAACAGATCCTGAAGATCAGATATGGGCAGGTGGGGGGAAATTCCTGGAAAGTTGACATTAGGGACAGAATCAATCAATGCTCATGGCTGTGGGGAAGGACAAAGTGGAGATGGTTTGTAGGAAGCTGAGCAGCCACTGCTGTGCCCCTGCAGAAGCTGAGCAGGCTGTGGGCCAGCCCTGGGTCACTGGGGGTTGTGTCACCAGCCAGGCTTTGGGTGGGACTGAAGTGCTGGGTCAGGGGACCAAGACATGGCAGGTAAGCGGCTTCGCTCTGGAGGTGGCAGTGCCAGGGCAGCTTCTCATCCTGAAGCTCCCCCAGGCTGTGGAAGTACCTTGTGAAGGGACACTGAGGTACATGACCAGGACAGCGACCCAGGAGTGGACAGGCCACACAGCTGGATAGTCCTCCCTTGAAACCAGCACAGGAAAATGTGGGAGATACTCATGGAGTGCCCACAGGGAGCTCAATCTCGGTGGAGCCTGCCAGTCCTCACTGCTAATTCACACAGGACTGTGCCCACTGTGCTGGTGTGAGAGGGTTGTGCAGAGGGTGCCATGGGTGTCACCCAACAGACAGGGTGGGGCTTGGTCCATGCCCCTGGCACTGCCAGTTCCGCTCCATGGGTGGTTCATGAGGGATGGAGTCTCTGCTGACCCCTGGGGGACCCTGTTCTGCCTTGATCCTTTATCAGGCACAGATTCACTGCATTTAGGGAGGTACCAAACTCACAGGCTGTCCTGGTTTTGAGTGAGATGGAGTCAATTTTTTCTTAGTGCCAGGTTTTGAATCTAGCAAGAGAGTCCTGTTGATTGCACACTGATCTTTTGCTGTTCCTGAGTAGTGCTGACCTTAACCCAAGGACCTTCCCTTTGCCTTGCTCTGCCAGCAAGAGGGTGCTCAAGAAGCTGTGAGAGGGCAGAGCTGGGACAGCTGACCTGACCTGGCAAAGGGATATTCCACACCGTGGAAGGTCATTCCCAGTATATAAACTGGAGAAGCTGCTGATCAGTGCTGGGGCCAGGCTGGGTGTGGGGCAGTGAGGAATCATGTTGTGCATCACTGAATCTTCTTGGGTTTTATTTCTCCTTTCCATTACTATTATCACCATTATTATTGATATACTTTATTTTGTTTCCATCCTTGTACTGTTTTTTTCTCAAGCCACAAGTTTTATTGGTTTGGATTCTGCTCCCCAG
>JAOXXN010000311.1:1144782-1154910 GCA_026770055.1 Myrmophylax atrothorax
CCTCCTGGAGCTCTGGCAGCCTCGGGGCCGTGCCCACTGCCCTGGGGAGCCTGGTCAGTGCCCACCACCCTCTGGGGACAGAGCCTTTCCCTGAGATCCAACCTGACCCTGCCCTGGCACAGCTCCAGCCCTGCCCTGGGTCCTGGCACTGTGCACACAGTTCACATAGATCAGAGCTGCCCCTCCAGTGCCCCTCAGCAGCAGCTGCTGACCCCACTGAGGTCTCATCTCAGTCTCCTTATCTCTACCTGAACAGGCCAAATGACCTCAGCTACTCCTTGTGTGGCCCCCCCAGACCCTTCACCATCCTCGTGCCCCTCCTTTGCACACTCTCTGCCTTTGTTCTCTGTAACTTTGTGGTTATCTGGTATGGGCCAAGTATTCCTGGATTGTGACTTTAACTGTTCTGGAATTACACAGTTCACTGTTCCATGACTGAAACAATTGAAGAGTTTTTACTTTTTATCACTTGCTTTTATTTTAAAGCTTCATCTTTGGTTTCCCTTGTCCCAACAAGGTTTGTGTTTATCTGAGGCAGTGTGAAAAGACTCTGCAGAGACAGGGAAGTGCTGAACCCGAGAGCAGCATGCAGGGGGTTGATGTGAGGTGGGGGAAATGTGGTGATGTGTTACTGGAGAGACACAACCTGAACTCAGCAAAGGGCCTGAGTACCTGCACAGCCTTGAAAAGAGGACACTGTCATTTGGCATTGCAAGCCTGTGTGTTCTGTGGATTGAGAAACTGTGCATGTGTGTCTGATACAGCTGTTCTGAATTCTGTCCTTGGAGGGATCAAAGCAATCCCCATTTTCCTATTTTTTACTCTTGTGGGACCAAAGATACAGGGGACTGAAGAAGAGGAGCTGAAGTCTTTTATTTCAAGGCCCAAAAGTCTGGAGTTGAGCACTGTGGTGGGAATCTGTGCTGACCTGGCTTGGAGGTGGAAGCAGTGTTCAGCTTCCTGAAGGGGGATGTTCTGTCAAGGATGACCCAGAAGTCACTGTAGGGGACAGTGTCCACTATCCCTGCAGTGCCAAGGCCCCTCCTGGCAGTTGCCCCTGAGTGCACAGCCTTCAAGTTCTTTCTAGACAGTGTCTGGAGCAGGACCAGGAAAACTGTTACTCCTCCCTAGGGAGTGCATTACTCTGAGACACTTGGTATTGTGTGTTTGTCTACACAGATTGTTTCATGTCTTTAACCACATTCCTGTTCACGTGTGTGAATTAATTAATCTCAGCATCCAGCTGTTTCCAGGCTCCTGTGGCCACCTCCTGTCAGGTGGTTGGCTCAGGGAGGTTTGTGGGTCAGAACCCATCACTCACCTCCCATGATGAAGTATTTTTGGCCTGTGGAATAAGAAGTGTCTGACCATGAGGTTAATGGTGTCCTTGGTGTGTTTTTGTTCTCAGGGCACTCACAAGAAGATCCTGGACGTGGCCAACATGTTGGGCTTGTCCAACACGGTGATGCGGCTCATCGAGAAACGCGCCTTCCAGGACAGGTTCCTGATGCTGGGGGGGATGGCTGTCACCTGTGTCATCATGTTCCTTGTGGTGCAGTACCTCACATGAGCTGCTGGGCACCTGCCAGAGACAGTTTCCTTTGGAGCAAGATGGACTGTCTCCAGGCTGGAATTCCCTCTGGGCGCTGCTTTGGATGAGCCCTTCCCATGGACTTCAGAGTGTACAAATCCCACCTGGACACGTGTCGTGTGGAAAGCACACCGAGAACTGGATGTGTCTGGGGACACTGTCCTTGAGAATGGCCCTGTCACAATAACCCCTTGGCCTTTACTGCTCTCACCTCTTGGCTGCAGGTGTGAGGATCCGGTTTGTAGGAAGCAGAAGTGAACACTGTGCCCAGCAAGGCAAGGCAGGAATGTCCCTTTGGAGACACAGGGACAGGAGGATGCCAAGGCAGAGGATCAGATGCAGTGAATCTCTCCTGTGCTGGCCAGAACTGACCCTGAGCTCTGCACTTGGCAGTGCAAAATGGCACAGAAAACTTCACAGTGTTCATGGGCAAAAGGAGTCAGGAAGTGAAGGGTTCCCACTGTGGATCCCCAATCTGCTTGGAGGAGGAGGCTTTGTGGGGAAGGCTCTCGGAGCGTGGTTAAACCTCAGTGACCTCCACACGCAGCATCAGCCAGCACAGCTCTCCCTGGCTCGGGCTGCAGTGCTGCTTGGCTCTCCCCAGGGCTGGGTGGCACCTCTCTCTGCCCTGCTGCTCCCAGGGAAAGCTGAGTGCTGCACTCCTGCCTCCTCCAGGCAGGTGCACATCCCTGGGCCTCCCACCAAAACCAGCCTCCAAAACTGGGGGACATTCCTAATGCTGGTGCACGTTACCCTGGTGGGCTGTGCTCCTGCCCTGAGGTGTGGGTGGGTGTTGGGCTCAGTGGGGCAGGTGAGTCCCTGCGCTCCGATGGAGGTGTGGGATTGTTCTTGGAGCTGGAATGGGCTCCCTGCTGTGCTCTGCATCCCAGTGCCAGTGGGCTCAGCACAACAGGCCTGTCCCTGACAATGAGCCGTGGTCAGGAGAGGTTGCTCAAGCTCTGTGCCTTGGGGTGGTCACATCCCCCATCCTTGGGAAGGGTGTTCTCTGTGTTACCTTTGCAGCTGTGGAGTTACAGTGACAGACACTCACACTGTCACCCCCCAGGGTGGGGCTGCCTGGGGCACATCAGCCCTGGGATGTTCCCTGGGACAGTTCAACCCTGAGCTGGGAGATGCCTCTGTCCAATCCAGCACTGCTTTCCCTGCAGCCTGGGGAGTCTGTCAGAGGGGCCATCCTGGGATTTTGGGCACCATCCATTTCAGTCACCCCTCAGATCCGTTTCCATCCCAATGAGTCTGGAGCATTCCCTGATGTCTGACAGCAGCACAGACGTGTCATAACCACATGGTGTGGCCTTGTGCTGGCAGTTCCTTGTTTTCTGCCTGGAATGGTTGTGGGTCTCTGGATTAGTAACAGATCACAAGTTCTGTGTCCTGTCCTTGCTGCACCAAGCTTTGCTTTTATCACGTAGCTTGTTGCAAACTGGAAGAAATGGTTTTAATTCCAAAAATGAAGTCAGGGGTCTGGTGTGCCCAGCTGGAGGGGCCACAGGCTGTGCTGGAGCCCTGGCAGGCACCTGGGGTGATCAGGTGCCCCAGCCCATGGGCTTCTCCATGTGCTTGATGCTTCTGAGGTGTTTCATGCTCTTTGTGCTCCCCAAGGAGCCCCATGGAAACACTTCAGCAGAGCAAGCATGGAATTGGTTTTCATTTGAGCCAAAGGGAGGAGGGAATTAAAAGGAAAAAAGGAATTGTGCAGTGACAGAGCATTTCTTGCTCTGTAATCAACCTTAAATCCACATTTATCTTGAGTTTATTTTGATATGAAGTCTGATGGATTCAGCCTGCAGTGCCCTTGGAGTCACCTGGGAGGGTGGCTGGGCAGTTCTGATGGGTCCCTGGCAAATCTTTTTTCCAATGAACTGTTCCAATTCCACTTGATTTTACAGTGTTGGGGTTCAGAAATTAGGGCTGTCATTGTTTAAGGTTTCTGGAGTTGTAACTTGGTGTAGGAGGGTTTGTCTTACACCAAGGCAGGACTCTGGCCTTTCTGTTTCCTTTTGGGCTGTGGGAGGAGCCATAAAATATTTGGAACTGGATTTTTTTTCTATTTTTGAGCCCAGCTTGGCATTTCAGTAGATGTTTTCCTTTTGATTTATTTTGCCTTCCAGAGTCTCTTGTCCCTGCGCAGGCTGATTTTCCCTTGGTGAGCCAAGTGTCCTTGCTGTCCCTGCATCCAGAGGTGGATGTGGGGCTTGGGGGAACCCCCTGGAGAACTGGATTTGCTGATGTGTGACTTCAAACACGTTTGTACTGCGTGGAAGGTCCAAGGTGGACTTGGAAATCCAAGTGCTCGCAGGTGGTTTGTGCAAAACCCCTAAAAAGCCTCCACTGCAGTGGGACACAGGTGGGATCAGGGTCCCTGCTGCTGGGAATGAGCTGGAGCTGTGCTGGGATCAGGGTCCCTGCTGCTGGGAATGGGCTGGACCTGGAGCTGTGCTGGGATCAGGGTCCCTGCTGCTGGGAACGGGCTGGACCTGTGCTGGGATCAGGGTCCCTGCTGATGGGAATGAGCTGGACCTGTGCTGGGATCAGGGTCCCTGCTGCTGGGAATGAGCTGGACCTGGAGCTGTGCTGGGATCAGGGTCCCTGCTGCTGGGAATGAGCTGGAGCTGTGCTGGGATCAGGGTCCCTGCTGCTGGGAATGAGCTGGACCTGGAGCTGTGCTGGGATCAGGGTCCCTGCTGATGGGAATGGGCTGGACCTGGAGCTCTGCTCTCTGCTGGCTTTTTGCTCACGTTGATGCTGCAGTTCTGTGACATTCCTTCCTTCCTAAAGACCTCCCTTCTGCTTCCTACCTGCTGTGGCACAAGCTCCAGCTCTGGGATGAGCTGCTCTCCCACAAGGGGACACTGTGGGAATGGAATTGCCTCTGGAAAACTTTTTATCAGTATTTTATACATAAAGGAGCAAGATTGGGACCTGACATGATTTATGTGATACACTGGGAATAAAGATTTTTTTTCAGCCAAAATGAAGTTTTTTACCTTGGACCACCACTTTGGGGGCCCAGATGAAGCAGCAGGACCAGTTCAGTGTTGTCTGAAGGGCAGCCTGGGCTGATCCAGGAGCCCTGTCCCAGCTCCAGGGGGAAGGGAAGCTCCCAAGGAGGTGGGAGCAGGGTCAGCCAGCCCGGAGTGGGATCGGTGCTGCTCTGGGATCAAAGCCAAAGCTCCACTGGCACTGACACCAGGGAGGGCTGGGGGGGATTGTAGGAATTGTCAGCAAAGGCCCCCCAGGGCTGGGGTTGCTCCTGGGTGAGTGTCCCGCTGTGCCCACCCAGGAAGGGGTGTGGGAGCAGGTCCCCCCAGGGGGATGAGGACACGGGGCAGGACCAGCCCTGCAGGTGGGTGTGAGGGGGAGTGTGGAACAGATGGAACACACCAGGAGGCAAAAATCAGGAGAGTTGTGTGTGGGGAGAGAGCAGGGAGGGGCAGGGAGATGGGGAAGGAAGGAGGGGAGGGTTTGATGCCGGTTCACGGGGCGTGGAGGGTCATGGCTGGGCTGTGGGGAGAGAAAGGGTCCCAGTCGGGAGTGGGTCCCACCCACTGGCTGGGTGGAGTGGGAGGGTGTCTGTGCTGTGCTGGGTCTCACTGGTGGTGACACCAGAGGCTGGTGCAGCCCCGGAGCTGGTGGTGGCTCAGGAGTGGGGTGAGGGGGAGCTGGTGCAGGGGCACCCCCAGGCCCCTGCTGTGCTCTGCCCACCCCCCCTTGGGCACTCAGAGGGGCCAGACCTTCCTCTCCCACTCTCTACCTGCCAGTGGTGCAGGTGGGGGGCTGCAGACTCCCTGACCTGCTCAGCCTTGTCTGGGTTCTAATGAAGAGCAGTGAAAGAAAAACTTGGGAGGGTAAAATGTGGCTGTTGATGAAAAGATTGTGGATTTAAAATGGGAGATCAAGGCAGTGAATTATCTTCCTCTTGCTATTAATTCTGTTTTGAAGTAATTCCAGTTCCCCACAGCTACAAAACATTTATTAAATGAGAAAATACCCAGCAAAGAATGCAGAAAGTCATCAGTGCTGTAGGTCTGAAGTGGATGCAGAGTTGGGATCAGCCTGTGGGTGTGACAGGTCTGTGCTTTGTCCCCTCCAGGGTGGGCCCCTGAGGGACTTCATACCTGAGCAGCAGCTCAAGCCTGGAAATGGAACTGATGCTTTGAAGGTGGGACTGTGTGTGTGGAAGGAATCCAGGAGGGTTCTATGTCCTGGTTTCACCTGGGATGGAGCTGATTTTCTCCCCAGCAGCTGGGCCAGGGCTGTGTTTGGGATTCAGTGGGGGAAAGATGCTGATAACACACCGATGGTTTGTGTTTACTCTAAACCAAGGACTTTGCAGTTTCCCAGGCAGAACAAAGGTAAAAGAAGCCAGGAGGGAGCAGGGCCAGGATAGCTGACCTGAACTGGCCACAGGGATATTCCACACCACAGAGTGCCAGTCCCACTATATAAACTGGGAGTTGACTGGGAGCTGCAGTTGCTGCTGGGGATGGTCAGTGGGTGAGGAGTAATTCTATTGTGGGTAACTTGTTTCTCTTGGGTTTTATTCCTTTCTCACTTTGCTTTTTAAAATAATTAAGGAAATAATAAAAAATAATTATAGTTTCAATTATTAAACTGTTCTTATCTCAACCCACAAGTTTTACTTTTCCCCCAGGTGGTTCCCCCCCATCCCACCAGCCAGGGCAGGAAGTGGCTGTGGGGTGCTTATTTCTAGATGGGGTTAAACCACATCTAAACCTGAGAGGGAAAAGCTTTGAAACAAAGAGACTAATTGGTATTTGAGCAGTTAAACCCAGTGAAATGGGGGCAAAGTAGAGACTCGAGAGGGAGATAATGAGTGATAAGAGATGATGGTTGGGTGGGACAGAATTAATTTAGAAGGAAGATGGCAGAGATGGCCAGGAGCCAAAGCCTGCTCTGCTTCTCCCTGTACACTGATTCTTCATGTTAACCCTGGAATGTCTGAGCACAACTGGCCTGTGAGGAATCGACCTCCTTCAGTGCAAAACACAGCCAAGGACCAGAGTAACAACACTGGGTGGCTCAGATGGAGGAGAAAAACGTCTCCTCCTGGGCCAGAGCAGAACCCGCAGCTGGAGGTGTCACAGAATCACAGAATACGCTGGAAGGGACCCACCAGGACCATCGAGTCCAACCCTTGGCCCTGCACAGGACCATCCCCAAGAGTCACACACACCCTGTGCCTGGGAGTGCTGAGGTTTCCCAGTCTCTGCAGAGGCTGCTCCTGCCCACTCCTGACTCCCAACACCTGCAGGGGAAGGAGCCTTTCCCTCCCCAGCTCTCCCTGCACCCGCCGGCTCCAGGTGCTGCAGTGCCAAGGGATCCCTGCCATCCCAAGGGATTCCTGCCATCCCGTGGGATCCCTACCATCCCGGGGGACTCTTGCCATCCTGAGGGATCCCTGCCATCCCGAGGGATTCCTGCCATCCCGGGGGATCCCTGCCATCCCGGGGGATTCTTGCCATCCTGAGGGATTCCTGCCACCCTGAAGGATCCCTGCCATCTTGAGGGGATTCCTGCCATCCTGAGGGATTCCGGAGGGATTCCTGCCATCCTAAGGGATTCCTGCCATCCTGTGGGATCCCTGCCATCCTGCTGTTCCTCCCAGCCCACCTTCCCCTGGCATCGTAGGGCTCCTGTTCCACCACTCTTGGTGATCTTTGTGCCTGGGCTAAGGGTAGGGAAAGGCCAAGAGCAAAGGACAAGGAGAGGGGAATAAACCAGTGATGGGATCAGAAAACAGTAAATTGTATCAAAGTTCTGGAAATGGGCAGCAGAAATTACAGCCCAGTGGGAATGGAAATGGTACCAGAATCCCAAAATACAGGGCAAGGATATTGTCAGAGACCTTGGCTGTCTCTGCTGCCCTGGGCTAGGATAGAATCTCTCCACTGAGAGCAGAAAAGCCAAGGCACAGACGGAACAGCACTTGGCAAAGGACATAGGTCAGAAAGGAAAGGCCAAGGCCAGTTTACCCTTCCCATAAATGAGAGGATGGTGAGCTGGGGCTGTTCAGCCTTGAGAAGAGAAGCTCCAGGAGGACCTTAGAGCCCTTCCAGTGCCTAAAGGGGGCTTATAAAAAAGAGGGACTTCTTAGGCAACAGTGACAGGACTAGGGGGAAACTAAAGGAGGAGAGATTTAGATTAGATAGAAGAAATTCTTGGCTGTGAGGGCGATGAGGCCCTGGCACAAGTGCCCAGAGAAGCTGTGGCTGCCCCATCCCTGGAAGTGTCCCAGGCCAGGTTGGACAGGGCTTGGAGCACCCTGGGCTGGTGGGAGGTGTCCCTGCCCATGGCAGGTGTGGCACTGGATGGGCTTTAAGGTCCCTTCCAATCCAAATGATTCAGTGATTCTATGATTCTAAAGGCTTTCCCCCACCATTCTCAGCATCCCTTCACTTGTGCCATCCTTCTGTACTCACGAGCACATGGTGGAATGGGCCAGGGAATCAATCCTGGCTTCTGATAACCTTTTTATCACCAAAAGGTGTGTCTGTGGAACAACAGCATTAGAAATACTGGTGTAACCCAAGAGGGGGCTGTTTATCTGCCTGAGTTCATCTCCCTCTCTGACCTCTGCTGTGTTGCTGGCCAAGCCCAGGTTCCCTTGCTCCCTCCCCTAGTGATGCCAGACTTCTCTGGAAGCACTTCCTGAGTCTGTCTTTCTGTCCTGAATATGAACAACTTGGCCAGGTGAGGTCTTGCCTTGGACTTTTCACCGTAGGAATGTCCTAATGAGTGTGATCAGGGGGCTGGAGCAGAATCACGGAGTTGTTAAGGCTGGAAAAGCCCTCGGAGATCACTGTGTCCAACTGTTCCCCCAGCGCTGCCAAGGCCACCACTAACCCATGTCCCCAAGTGCCACATCCACATGGCTTTGAAATCCCTCCAGGGATGGGCATCTAGCCCTGCCCTGGGCAGCTGTGCCAGGGCTGGAAAACCCTTTCAGTGAAGAAATCTTCCCTAATACTCAACCTAAACTATCCCTGATGCAACTTGAGGCCATTGCCTCTTGCCCCTTGTTCCCTGGAGCAGAGCCCGACCCCTCCCTGGCTCCAGCCTCCTGTCAGGGAGTTGTAGAGAGTGAGAAGGTCCCCCCTGAGCCTCCTCTTCTCTAGGCTGGACATAAGAGGAGAGGCAGAGGGAGCTGGCTTGGTGTGACCTTCAGTGGGGAAGCCTGAGTTAGATGAAGTGGCTCTTTTCAGCTTCGTAATTAAGGTTATAGAGAAGGGAGAGCTGATTCCTCACAGAGGTGTGTGCTGAAAGGATGGGAGGCAGCAGGCATAAGCTGCAGGAAGGAGAATTCCATAATGAAGGAACAATATTTTCACTGTGAGGATGGTGAAAGGCTGGACCACAGGCCCAGAGAGGTGGGGGCATTGCTTCCCTTGGAGGTGTTCAACACTCACCTGGACAAGGCACCTGCCAGCCTAAATTTTCATGCAGTTCTGCAAATTCCCATGAAATGGAGGAGAAGAAATTGCAGAGATCAGTTGGGATGCAGGATGCACAGTCCCTCCTTATCTGCCTCTGAAATAACACGGCTCCATTCAGCAGCTCCACACTGACATCAGGCCAAGAGCTGAACAAGCTGCACCAGAGACCAGGAATATTTGCTTTTCTGCTCAGTCTGTGTGGAGAACACAGATAACTCTGAGAGCAGCAGCGCTACTTTCATCTCCCTGGAGCTAATCCAAATAGATCACGTTGCTGGAGGAAGTTGGGGGAGAGTGGGAGAAGACAGAGTATCTTTATTTAAAAATAAAATAAAGAAATCCTTAAAATCAAAGCACTTAGCAGGGGTCTAGCAGGAGGCACCATCCTTGCTGCTGCTGAACTTAGTGCCCATGTTATGTTTCTGGACTGAAATTCCTTCTCTCTCCAACCAGTGGTGGTGCTCCTACCTGGTGTTAGTTGGGCAGTGTGGGAAAAGGGGCAGAGCAGTTGTCCTTGCTGCAGCTTTTCCATGGATTACTGGGGGAACATGGAATTGTGAGACTGTCAGGCTGGATTAGGCTCAGTGGAATCTAGTTCCTTGCTTTCTTTGATGATCAACACAGTGGGTTTCCAAGAGTCATTTTAAAAGCTGTACAAAAGGCTTCAGAGGAAAAATCATTATCTCCCTTTCCCCAGAATATTGCCTTGTCTGCCTGCCTTGCAGGATCAGTGTTAAGAAATCAGGAAGCTCCAGAGTCTCTGGAAGACTGTGAGTTGCTGGTGCTGGTGTAGACCCACAGTGAACCAGTGGCTGAGGTGGACACAGCCCCCTGGGATGTGGGAACAGCCAGGAGAAGGCAGGTGGGATCCCCAGGTTGGTGGGAAGAGGAAAGAACTGATATATGGCTGTGCTGGTTTAAAGGTGAACCAGCAGGAGGAACAAAACCAACACCAAAGAGATGATAAGTCAGAGTTACAATTTAATAACAATATTCCAATCAATGCAATGGCACAAAGAGCAATTGGGTTTAACCCCCAAGGCCAGCAGTGTAACCCAG
>JAOXXN010000311.1:1239521-1267494 GCA_026770055.1 Myrmophylax atrothorax
CTCCGGGGCAGTGGGGGAACATCCTCGGTCCGTGGTCGCGCCCTGCCCGGTGCCTGCGCTCTCCCCCCGCAGGGCTGCGGGCGCAGCTGAATCTGGAGGAAGCCGGCGGGGGGCTGCGAGCGCCCGGGCAGTCCGTGCGCCTCTCCTGCCGCGGGTCCGGCATCACCTTCGAGAATCATTATATTCGCTGGTACCGTCAGGCACCCAAAGGGGACTTCGAGTGGGTGTCCTGGATAAGCCATTATTCATCACATGCTCAGTTTAGTCCAGCAGTGGAGGGTCGAGCCACAGCCTCCCGGGACAACTCCCACTCTGAGGCATCTTTCAATCTGCACCTCCTGCACGCTGGGGACTGTGCCCGCTACTTCTGTGCTGTTTGCACAGAGACACGAAATCCGACTGAGCTTGAACACAAACCACCCATCAGTGTCCCGACTCTCTGCCTCGGAGCTGTAAAGGGCTTTGTCCCACAGATGTGCAGGGTTGCTCCCAAAGAATCTTGTAATCACAGCTTAGAGTTTGCAAATGTTTGATTCTAATAGGGACATCCTACCTTTTGCTGTCCCCAAATGAGCTCTAACACTTACACTTGTCTTCTTCTCATGTGTCCCGTCAACTTACCGCCCATCCCCCCAGACTGCTTCACCTCTGGAAACTTTTCCAGTTCCCCTTGTTTCCCACTATTATGGGCACCCAGGGCAAATGCTGAGGTGTGTGAACAGCCCTGCTGTGGTTTCGGGCACAGCTCAGGTCCACTGAGTTCAGCCCATGAGTTTTGCTCCCTGAGGGGTAAGCAAAGGAAATGGGGAAATTTGAGAAGCTCCTTTGGGAGCTTAGTGGGAGAATAGGGAAGCCTTTGTTTCTTTCCCAGATCTGAGATTCTAAAGGAAGCAAGGTTTTGAAAGTGTGTTTGTTTGCTGCTGGATCCTGGAGATCACATGCAGAAAGCCAGGGAGGTGGTGGAGTACTTTAAGTGATTGCTTCAACTGTACCTGTCTGTTCATCTTTGTCTCCTGGATTTGCAGATGGCATTTCCCGTGTGCAGACAGAGGCCTCAGGCCCTACAGTAGGGAAGACCTCAGAATCTGTCTTGCTTACCTGTCACATCTCTGGTGTCCCCATCACTGACAGCAGCTATGCATGGGACTGGATCCGGCAGACTCCTGGGAAAGAGCTGCAGCACATTGCACTGCAGTATCCTTACACAGAACTCCAGCACATCGCTTCATCCTTCCAGACCCGAGTCATCAGCTCTGCAGACCCCTCTAGAAATCAGCTGTTGCTGGAAATGCTCTCACCAGCAGCTGCAGACACAGCCACCTATTTCTGCAGCACCAGAGAACTTGAAAAGGGCACAGTGCTTGAAAAACAGGCAGGGCCAGGGCAGAACTGGAAGGAGGGGCTTTAATCCAGCGGGGTCTTTTGTGGTTGCTGCAAGGCAAGGCTCATCCCAAACTTCTCAAGACTAGTCCGTGCTTTCTTTTCCCAGAAACAGACACAATAATAACAATAGCAGCAGCAGCCTCCCACAAGCACACCCCAAACCATGAGCATGTTGTTAACTTCTTACTTCCTTCTCAGTATCTTCTACAGGCAGAAGGAGCCAGAGAAAGAGGCTGTTTAGTTTTGGGTTTGTTTTTAATTAAAGAATGTGCTGGGTTTGGGTGGAGTACAGTTAATTTTCTTCACAGTACCTAGAATGGGACTATGTTTTGATTTTGTGCTGAAAACAGTGTTGATAATTCAGGGATGTTTTAGTTATTACTAAGCAGAGCTGACGGAGTCAAGGCATCTTCTGCTCCTCATACCCCCTGCCAGTGAGTAGCTGTGGGTGCACAAAATTTGGCAGTGAACACAGCTGGTTCACAGAATCAGAATCAGAGTCACAGACTATTCTGAGTTGGAAGGGTCCCACAAGGATCATCAAGTCCAACTCTTAAGTCAATGGCCCACAGCTGACCCCAACTGACCAAAGGGTTATTCCAGACCACATCACATCATGGGCAGCATATAAAGATGGGTGAAGAAAGGAAGAGACACTGAGTGATGGCATTTGTATTTCCATGTGACTGCTCTGTGTGATGGAGCTTTTCTGGATATGCTGAGCAGTGTGTGTCAGTGGAAGAAGGCAGTGAATTCCTTGCTTTGCTTTGCTTTGCTTGTACACAAAGTATTTGCTTTATTTATGAAACTGATGAGTCATTTATTAAACTCACAATTTACTCACTTTTACCGTTCCAATTCTCTCCTCCATCCAACCAGAAGGAAAGGAGCTTAATTGCCACCTGTGGTGAAACCATGACAATGAAACACAATGAGCATGGAAGGAGTTAAAATTTTAAAGTGTAAAGGCAGAACTCAACTGCATTTGGATACTTCACAATGTTTAGGGAGTCTCACAGTAACGTTGTCATAACATGTAGCAAAAGTCAATTAATTCTGTCTGAGAAGAGAGTGGCACCGCACCAGGAGCTGCCCTGCCAAGCTGATTTTTCTCAGGACATGATGAAAAATTCCTTTTCTGCATTCCTAAATTTGGCTTCATGTGAATAAAAACTTTTGTTCTTATTCCTGGGACTGACTCTTTATTTGGAAGCATAGATTTTCATGGAAGATGTTTGGAGACTTAAACAAATGCATCCATGTGCTTGTGTTCACAAGCAGAGTGCCCGAGGCATCCTATACAAGAGCTGCATATGCCAGAGGGTCAGCTGTCCCCAGACTTTGTCCCAATTACCAAATCTGGCTCTAGGGAAGGATTGCTGCATTAATCTATTGCCATTCAGCACAGGAGTCTGCCTGTCAGGCCAACGTCATGTGTCTTGCAAAGGCTACAGACACAAAGGAAAGGACACTTTATTTCTTCTGTTACTTCCTTCTTTTCTTGTAGATACCAGCAACTCGGGGACTTCCACAAGCAGATATTGTAGCTCACTTTTCAAGTCACTGCTTTTAACTGTCCTCTCCATAAGGAACATTGTGGCATACTGTTTTATGCTAAATATCTAGTTTCCTATGATCACCTATGACTCTGTGACCAGTAACATCCCTGATTTGGAAGAAAGGTTTAATGGGATGGTTCTCTCAACAGAAGAACATAATCCCCACACAGCCTTTAAGAGAAAAGTTGCTTTCTTGACCAGGCTGTCCCAGAACTAGCTCTCCATCAATAAAAAGGCCATGGACAAAAGCTCTTGCAAATGTGTGATGAAATCATGTGGATGTGCTGGGAGACAGGCTCAAAGGGAGATGTTCTCCCCCACATCTCCCTGCCAAAAAAAGGAGAAAATTTTGTTAAAATACAAATGGAGATTTTGGGGGTAATAAAAATAATTATACTGGAAGGGCCAGGATACTTCCTTTTGGAAAGCAGCAGTGTACACCTTTCAGCAAGGGCTGAAGGAATTCAAACAGCCTCTGAAATGTGTCTTTATCTGCCTAGGACACATTTCTGGAGGAGAGGGGGACTTCCTCTGTTCCCATTTCCTCTGAAGCAGAACTCAAGTACGGGTCTTCAGTGTCACTTAGCGGAACACAGCTTAAACATTCTCTCCAGCACATCACTGATGCTATTGGAGCACCTCCTGGCATATTTTGAAGGTCCTGCACCAGGACAGAGATGGAAAGAAGAAAGGCAGAACTCAATTTTTAAGCCAAAGGGATTCAAGTGTGTGGCTTGTGGGAGTCTGTGAGCACAGCTGTGCTCTGTGGCCACTGCAATGGAAACGGGCTGTGCAATGGCCTCTGAGATCTCAGAGACAAGCAGGGTGAGGCCTGTTTCAGGAGGTATTTAGAGCTTGTTCTCTTTGTCAGGCCAACAGCTGAACAGGCTGAAAGGATCAGGTCAGCTCATTCCACAGCTTTCATGCAGGAGAGAAGCAATAAGGAGGAGAAAACAATTTGACACACTCAAGGAAATAGCAGATGAACATGCTTGTGTTAACAATGGAAGATAGCAGCACTGGGATTTAGAGCAGTGATTAAAAATGAAAAATACACCTTTGTACTCAATGACAACAATCATGCAAACAGGATGAAATAATGCTATTTCTTTTTCATGTCCTAGGACTGGATCTGAGGATTAGGAGACTGCTACCCAATTCCAAGTTACCATTAATCAAGATCATTAAAGTAAGACAAAAATCAAATTATAAGCCAGCTTCAGTCAATAAAAAAACAGATGTTCCTCATGTTCACACTCAGTGAAAGGCACATACAAATAAATCAAAACTTTGAACCACAGACAACTCCATGGTCAAATAATCAGTTCATAAGATTAAACAGACTTAGAAAAAGAAATGGTGCATACAATCAGGAAAAAAAATTACATGACCCTTACAAAAATTATACTCAGAAACACTGAAAGTACAATATCTGAGTAAATAAGCAACGTTAGCACATTAAGGTAAACGGAGTCCATTAAACCACCATCAGCTAAACTAAAATAACTTCTAAAGAATTCATAAACATGGACTGATTTTTAGTTTGTCATGAAAATGGGCTTTGAGAACAGATATGCTTAGAGGCCCAGAAACAGTTAGGAAATACAGAATTAAAATAAACTGAAAATTAACAAGCCTGCAGATAATACCCAGATGCTCCTCAGATACTCTGAAATATTTCACCCTAACTCTCTTGGTGTTTGTTAAAACACAAGCAAGTAATCAGATCCTGTCAATGAGAACAGGTCTAACAGTAATATTCTTTTTTGAGAAGTGTGGACAATATTTGAGTGAGATTAAAGCTAACTACACTGTCTGTCAGAAAAAAAAAAAGCTATAATGATAATGTTACTCGTAGTGCAGAGCATCCTCGGGAACCGTATTAGATGTTCAGAAGTAGAACATTGTAGAGGAGCAGGAAAATAAAAGCCAGCTCTTCAAAGACATAAAAGAGCAGACACCACCTGGCACTGAAAAAACCCCTAAATATTTTTGTAGAACTGTCTACCACAGTGTGAACTACGTACCACAGTGATTGAAAGTGACTGAACCACCACACATGAATTGTCTCTCTCACCCCTTTCTCCTGAAGGTGGAAACATGGTGCCCTACATGGTCTATTTTTCCTTAGACAACTGTCTGGACAAAGAAAAATTTGACATCCAGAATTATGCAAACAGCAGAAAAACATTTTTATGCAAGACCAATTTCTTCAAGGTTTGGATCTGATGTCATTTTAGACATTTGATTGTGAAGTTGAACAAGAGGGCATTAACCTACTGTATTTAGATGTTTCCATTAAAGCTCAGCATAATGTTCTTCTCTTCATCTCAGAGCACAGAAGAGGTTTTTGGCAAGAACAAGGATCCTTTTACCTTCATAGCCAACAGTGGCCAGAAGCAGATGCATGAGGAACAAGAACAGGAGGCCATAAAGGGCACTTTCTACTAGCAATGTCCCAGCTAGAAACATCAGAGCAAGGACTTTGAACCATGTACAGTTGATTTGTATTTATTAGTTTATTCAGGATCCCTTTGTTCATCATTTTGCCTTTTGCAACGTTTGCTTGACTTAGTGCTTTGTCAAGATGAATCATTCTTGGATTTGAAAGAGCTAATCTCTGAAAATGAGCAGGTCTCCTAGACCCCTCCTCTGTCCAGGACCAAAACTTACAGGATTCCCCCCAGAAGATCCCTAAAGAGCCCAGATTCTGCTCTCCTGAAGTCCAGGGCTTCACTCCTCCTTTTTGCATTGCTCTCTACTCTCGGGATCCTGAGCTCAAACATTGCTGCCCCTGAACATCTCACAGCCACCAGAAATTCTTTCTCATTTGCAAGTAGGAGGTGGTCATGGTTTAGGAATGGTATTCTCTAATTTAATCCTCCTGCTTAAACCATGCCACCGCTCGCTCAGAGCAGTGGGATGTGGAGGATTGAACTGGACAGGCCCAGCTCGTTTGGTGGAGCCTCAGGTGTAGAGTAACCAGGTGGCCTTTACTAAATGTAGATCCCATTGTTTTCAATGTGTTTTTTAACAGCCCATTTTACTGTTCAACTTTCCCAGAGGCTGGTGCAGGCAGGGAATATGATACACTCACTCCGTCCTGTGCTCTTTGGCCCAGGTGTCAATGAGGCTATCTCTGAAATGAGTCCTGTTGTCTGACACAATTCTCTCTGGGTGGCCGTGTCACCACAGGGCTTGCTCTTCCAGGCACAGTATGGCGTTCCAGGCAGTGCTGTGAGGCACAGGATGCGTCTCCATCCATCCAGGGTTTGTGTCCACCACTGTCAGCATGTGGCATTTGCCTTGGTTGGTTTGGGGAGTGTGATGGGATCGATCTGCCAGGCCTCCCCAGATTACATTTCAGCTCTTGTCCACTACACCACAGGGGCTTCACTCACTTTGCTTCATTGCAGCACTTGTGTCACAGTTATGTATAACCGGAGAGATGGAGTCCGTGGTTAAATCCACACCTCAGTCACAAGCCCATTTGGATGTTGCACCTCTTCCTGATGACCTGAGGGGTCTTGGGCCCACTGAGCCAGAAATAATTCACAGATCCACCTGAGACACTTTGATCTTGCCAGCTCAATCTACCTGTCCACTGTTGCAATGCTCTTCAGTAGCCTGATTTGGCTACCTGTGCATCTGCACAACAGACTTTCACAGCCAACTTCTCTGTGCAGGCAGTGATGTTTTCCCCCAATTCAGCAGCCCAGATGAGTTTCCCTCTGTAGTGCCAATTCGTGTTTTTCCATTGTTCCAGCCATCCCACAGAGCATCTGCCACCATACACAAGTCAGGTGAGAGGTAGAGCTCTGGCCATTTTTCTTTTTCAGTGACATCTAAAGCCAACTGGATGGCCTGCAGCTCTGCAATCTGACCTGATCCACCTTGTCTCTCAATAGCTTCTGCAACTCATTTGCCTTCCCAGTCTGACTTTCATAATCAGCCTGGCTTCAGTCACTACAGTACTGCTGAAAGGTATCCCTCCGCATCTCCATGATCCCACAGCTCTGAAACCAGTGTTAAAGCTGAAAGGCTGGGAGAGCTGGCCTTGTTCAGCCTGGGAAAGAGAAGGATCCAGGGAGACCTTCAGGCCCCTTCCAGTGCCTAAAGGGGCTCCAAGGGAGCTTGAGAGGGACTTTGGAAAAGGCCCTGGACTGACAGGACAAGGGGGAATGCCTTCCCATTGAAAGAGGGCAGGGAGAGGTGGGATATTAGGAAGATATTCTTCTCTGTGAGGATGGGGAGGCCCTTGCACAGGCTGTCCAGAGAAGTTGTGGCTGCCCCATCCCTAGGAGCGTTCAAGGCCAGGTTGGATGGGGCTTGGAGCAACCTGGTCTAGTGGAAGGTGTCCCTGCCCACATCAGGGAGTCAGAACTGGGTGATCTTTAAGGTCCCTTGCAACCCACACCATTCTAGGATTCCCTGTTGGAGAGGAGCCCAGGCAATGTGCACTAACCTGCATTGCATCACCCATTCCAGTTCTTGGGTCTGGTGAGCTGTCCCACTACATCTCTACTGTCAATGAGATTATGGACCTGCAGCTGCTGTTGGAGCTCTAATTTCCCTTGCTTGATCCCCATACTGCGTGCACTCCTGCACAGACACTGTAAAGAGGCACCCAGCCATGTTAATTTCCCAGAGCAATTTCTTTTTCCCCATAGATACTTCCTTATTTAGTGCATGCTCCTGAAGTGCACCCCTTTCAGCCCTTTTTTCTTTTTTTATTATGAAACCTGTCCTGATAGTCCCATTCCTCCCATGTTTTGTACCAGTATTTCCAATGCCTTTCTCACTTGATAATTTATCATCTTCTTCCTTCTCTGTTGTTCCCAGTTGAAAGCTCTTACCAGGTTGGCCAACCTGTTGGCAAAAACATTTTTGTCTTATCAAATCAGGTGGGTCCCATCTCTTCCAAACAGTCCTCAGTCCTCAAAAAGGATCCCATCATCATAGAAACCAACTCCATTTGTCAATGCCGGCTATGTAACCAACTGTTGACCAGCTGGATTCATCCACTACTCCTTCTCTTCACCTCCCTCCTCACCAGCAGGATCAACAAGAATCCTATCTGGGCCCACATGCCCTGGGCCATCACCCGATGTGAGTCAGCACAGACAGGCCTGGAACAGCCACAAACTCAGGACTAGACAAAACAGAGTAAATTTGTTTCCATTATCTTGATAGCCCTGGAAATCCTGAAGCAACATCCAGGGAGGCACAAACAGAGACACGGCCTCTGAACTCGGTCCATGCTGGAAGATCAGGAGCTGCAGTTTACTCTGGGTTATCAAGGGTTATTCCCAGCTGCAAGGTCACTTGAGTGATTTGCAATCCTCCTCACCAGTCTTATGCTTTTATCCCTTTCCTCCCAACACTCCCAGAGCTTGCCTGCTACTTCCCAGAACTCCTGTGACACTGTCATTAATACCCGCAAGGAAGAGAAGGAGGGGGAATAGACTGCAAGTGCAATGAGTTTGGCAAGTCCATTAAAAGCATCCCCATTTCTAGTCCATGGCAAAGAGGTGACTAGTCCAGCAGCATGGAGAGCCTTCCATTTCTGTCACTCACCACTTTTTCTGGTGCTCCTGTGTGGCTTGTGGTCGATGGGCTCAGACACTTTGTTTTCAGAGATCTCAGCTCCTCATTTGCCAGGACAGCACTGAGTCTACTCTGTGGCTGCAAATTTTCATGTGATGCAAAAGCCTTCACCTTGGTGCCAGAAGCTTCCAGCCTTTGTCATCACAGGAACTTCCATTTCCCATCCTGATGGGCATAGACTCAACCTGCCTCTTCTTTGTTAGCAAAGGGAGGAGTGGGCTCTTGAAGCTGCAGTCTCAGTGATTGAGTCCATCTCTTGCCATCAAGGTCCAGATCAGGTTAATGATGCAGAAGTTGATCATTGTGAAGTATTTGATCAATCTGCAACAGCTCCTTTCCTCTGTGATAGTCACTCTCACAGGTACAGTGCCTCTACTGAACAAAGAACTGTCCTTTTGCCGACTTTCCCATCTTACCTAAAACAGTGTAAAGACTTTCTAAGGTGTTAAATGACCCCCAGACATCAATTCTAAGAGCTGAGAGAGGTGCAGTCCTTTTGCTAATGAGCAATGACACCAAATGAAAGGTGACAAAATAGATAGCTTCCTGCAAGTCAGAAAAATTCTCAGAAATACTTCAAAATAACACTAAAAGTACTGATTTTTTTTCCTGCTTTCTATGCTGCTTAACTCCATTCAAGTTTTCAGAGGTGTCATGTAACCCCTAAGTTTTCATTTATAATTCAACATTTCTGATATTATCTTAGACCGTTCCTTGAAACCCATATCATATTTCTTCATGTGGTATGTTGGGTCTTAAACCACTTGAGAAGTCATGTGACTGCCTGTATAATCCAAAATTCTGTGTAATGGAAGAGAGACAGTTTTTGCAATGAAATACATCACTGTGTACAGGGGCTGGAGTACCACAATGATATAAACAGCACAGGGCCCTGTACAAAAACCCAAGGAATGAAAAAAGGCAATGTATTTTGGGAAGGAAAAGGGTGAGTGAAGGTAATGATTAAAGAGTCAATTTTATTTTTATATTTCTGTTCATCTTGAAAAGTTAGAGCTCACGGGCTTTCTAAAAGGTGAAAGAAAGGGTGAACTTGGAAGTTCTATACTCCGTCAAGCTATTTGAAACCACTGAACTATTCAACTATTGTTTTTCCCTTTCCTGTTTTGGAAGAAAATGTGCCTCTGGATATGCTCATGGACTTGCCCACATGGATATTTAAGACAAATGTCTGGCTTTTCATCTCCTGTTTTTTCAACCTTTTTGAATACCATGAGGAAAGAGTGATTTATTGGAATGAGTATTAGCACTGTGAGGATTGATAAGCTTGTGTTTGGAGCAGGGACCACTCTCACAGTTGTACCAAGTAAGTACATCTTTTATTTATTTCTAAAACTTTTATTAAAATTAAGGTGTACGAGGAAAAAAGGAATCTAATGGTTTATGTTCAGTGTAAGAGTTTTCTGCTGCAATAGTCCCTTGAGTGTACTCTCTCTCCAGCCAGGCTTTCCAGCCAAATCCTCAACTTGGAGCTGCTTAGAAAGGTTTCACAGGAACCACTGGGCTAACTCTGTGTATCACCTTTATTCCATGTTCCCCAAACAGCAGATGTGCACTACTGAACATGTTCTAATTTATTATCAGTGTGGACAGCACTCTGGCCCAAATGGACAGTGAAGGGTCCTCCTCTCCAGTGGATCTTCAATGACTCCCTTTGGGCAGGAATGCACATCTCAGTGAGGAGCTCACAGTGGGGAGAAGATTTGAGACGTATCTTTAACTGTCTGGTTGGAGATGTTTTCACACTGGCCCCACACTCATAGTGTCACCAGGGAAGGAATTCCACTGGTATGGAGACAGAGGAGGATTCAATATCCTTGGGCTTCAATTTTCACAAGTGCCCACATCCAAGAGCTCCTAGAATGAATGACAATTGGCTCCCAGGTTGTCTGGACATTGAAATCACAGGTGTGGGGAGTAGGGATTATAACAAGCCACAATTATTCCTGTCTTTATATTGTAGAAAAAAGGTGGATGTCACCCAATGCTTTTCTACGGGAATGTGAATGTTGGAGTGTCAGAGGAGTTGGTCAGGTTACTCTGTGTTATCCCAAAGATTCAGGTGCATCCCTTAGGACATGTTTCTGTGCTTTCAGAGGTCTGCATGTCTTGAAAGTGCTGAAAAAATGTCCCATATCATTCTACATTCCTGAAACACTCTGCACTCGTCCCAGAAGGGCATGGGACTCCCTTAGGAGCTGCCTAATATCTGCCCACGACTCTAGGATATGTTGCAGGAGAATAAATGTCTATTTTGGAACTATCTCAGTCCCTTTACAATTTTGAAGGGACAAAGGAATGCCAAGTTACTATTCTGAAGAAAGATCTTTCTGTGCTGTGCAATGATTTTCTTTCTCTAGCTAAAGTTGGGATATTTTCAAGGCTACACAAAGACATCAGGATTATGTTTGACAGTAAAAGACATTGGCCCTTAAGTATCTAAGTCCCTCAGTGCCTGTTGAAATACTTAATAAGTTGATGCCCAAATTTCCAGAATGAGAGGAACCTCACCCTTTTGGTTTTGGATTTCTTTGGGAGCTACTCATACGCATTTTAGGATATTAAGGGCAGATATACTTTATAATCCAAAGGTTTTGAGAACTACCCCAAATCAAAAGGACATTGAATAACAACCACTGGTAGTCACTATAGGATACCCCAGCCATATTCTCTTGAGGTCTTAGCCAAAGACAGACAAAGTTTTTGTTTTGTGTGGGTTGGTTTAATCTAGATTAAATTTCCATTAAGAATACTAAGGCCCATGACTTTATGGAATATATGGTTCTTCCTGTAACTTTGTAAGACTAAAGGGAAAGAGAAGTAGCTTTCTGTCCTAATAAAATGAAAGAACACAATACAGAAATCCCTCCCAAAATCAAGCAGTGATAGGAATTCATGGCTGTATTTTCAAGTAAAGCAAACAGATGTGACTCAGATAAGCCTTCTGGGGCCTGATAAAAAAATGATTCTGCTTTTTTAACTACCGTTGCAATGTGTACATTGTTTCTTGCTGAAGATCTTACCCAGTGAGTTATTGCAGAGAAGCAGTTTGTTAGTGCAGTGGCTGTTTGGAAATACCGGAGAGGAGAAAACATGAAAAGCTTTTAAAGATCTTCTCAGATAACACAGAATGCACAGGACTAACTGCTTTGGCAAACAATGTTACAACACCTGGGAAGGAAATGTGTGTAGGAAGAATAGAAAAGTGAGCCTTTTTTGTTCTGTGTGTTTTAACTGTGTGTCACTGCTGCTCTTGTCTTTGGGAAAGGAACACAACTGACAGTGGAGCCAAGTAGGTGTCTTTTATGCGTTATCTTTTCTGAGTTGTTATTGTTTGAATTTTCCCCTTTTTTCCTGTTAATGAATGTTTGATTTCTGTTCAGTATCTGGTTGCTTTAGGTGTGGATAAGAGTGTAGTTTAGCATATTTTCATGCAAAACTTGGCTTTCACCTCAGTTCCTCACTGATAGGGTGACAGGGAAAGAGTGTAAAATCAGAGCCCCTTGATCAAACCTAGATGAAGTACCCTGGGATGAACAAGATATTTGATCTGACGGATCCCTGAACCAGACTGCAAGGCAGTCACCATACAAAATTAAAAGTCTAATGCCCCTCTCTTTAGAAAAGAGAGCCACCAGGATGCTCCTGTCAGTTAGATATGTAAATCTTTTTTGGTATGTCAGATGGTCTTTCATCAGCTGAGCCTTTCTGGCAAAGATGGTTGATAGAGTTCCATGTTTTTACTATAATTCAAATTGCTAATCCAAATTAAGTTCTGACATTGGTATGTGAAATCATCCTGGATTCTCCGCATATGATCTGACCTGACAACAAAGACATTTTGTTTAAAAAAATCCCCATGGTATCACAATGACTTGTTAGCTACAAAATTCTTCTCAGATCAACTGTTACCATAAAAGACAGCTCTTGCAAGTGTAAACAATCTCATTTCATTATTTGTATGTCTTATAGAAAATTCCCAGGGAAGGCTTCTGCTATACCATTGAAATTCAGTCTGTTGTAGTTGTCAGTCCCTTGTCATTCATGTATTTCCTGGGGAATTCAACTCTAAAACTCTTTCAAAACTGAAAAAAATACATTTAATATTTCCAATGTAACCAAATTTCTGAAAGATCAGAACACGGATCTGAAATTCTTTGAAAACTTATCAGCATCTTTTAGATTATCTCAAAACTCCCATTTCCATGTCTCGACATTTTTTGGTCTCTTAGTGCCAAAGGACCACCATGGAGGGTTATTACACTGATCTAAGGAATATTGTAAAATTTGCCCATGAACAAAAGGCCCCAGAATATTCTTTCCTTCCAGTCAGTTTGTTAAACAAACTCTGCTTTACACTTCTCACTGTCCCTGGAGCCAAGGGTCTGATAACACAGCACAGCACAGGCATGAGTAAGGTCACACTTTTTGGAAGAGGCACAGGAGTTTTTGTTGAACTAAGGACCAATCTATTCCCTTCTCATTGCCTGAAGACTGGTTGGAATGTCTTACACCTTGTGCAATGTCTAGAGAGGACAACCTCCCCCACAATGAAAGTTCTTGACCTTGTCAGGAAGTCCTGGAGCTGATGAAGGGAGTGGCATCGCTGCCCATGGCAGGGGCTGGAACCTGCTGGTCTTTAAGGTCCCTTCCAACCCAAACCATTCTGTGATTCTCTGATTCTATGCAGAGATATGCAATTCACACACTGCTGATTGCTTCTCTCCTACCTTCCCATCTTAGAGACAAAACTCCTTTTGACATCTGAGCATTTGTTATTGAAAAGCTCAATTTTGTCCCCCACTCCAACAGCAGGACTTCATTTCTGCAAGTAAAGTCACGCAGAGGGGGAGCCTTGCACAGCAGTGAGGCAACAAACTGACTTCTGCTCTCCCTGCCACTGCTGCTGTGGTTGCACCTTTAACCACAACAGGAGATTCGGGGAGGGGAGAGAGAGTAAAGGAAAAAAAAACAGTTATCCCCTCATGTCTCGAATATGCAAGGCAGTTCTCATAGAACTGACATTGTTTGGATCTAAATGAGAAAGCAGAGGAATTGGACTCTTGGAGTGACATGCATAAAAGTTCCTTTCTCATTTCCAGGTCCCTTATAAAATAAAGAATCCACTTACAGGAACAAATTCCCTTACAAGCACAAGTTTGGCAAAAGGAAGCTGAGATCCTGTGGAATTAAAGCTCCTATGAAATATCTACTCCATACACCTTTTCTTGTTTTAATTTGATCTTTTGGAATCAGCAGCAAGAACTAATGAAAAAAGAAAAAAACCCAATTAGTCATCGATAATGATACAAATTAGTCACACCTGGATTATCAATGAATTTTTATGACTTATCTCTCATGTATGCTTGCAGCAAAATCCATCAAGCCCAAACCATGCTTTTTTTCACAGACAATACAGAAAGTTCCATCCCACAAGCCATTGTGATGAAATCAAAGAAACTGGAAGAAGGTGGCAGCACTGGGAAAGCAGCTTGTTTGGCAAGGAATTCCAGTACAAAGAACATGAGCTTGGAGATGTCCTCTAATGAGGTCACGTATGAACAGAGCACACCCATTCTGACGTCAGAGGGCTTGTACAGTGCGGTGAAGGTGGTCAGTGTGACAAAAGACACAGAGGTGGACTGCAAGGTCCATTTTGGCAACAGAACCATTACAGCATTACCAGGTACAATTTGGTGGCACAGCTGGAACTGGTTTGTGCAGTGTCCTGTGGCGCTGCTATTCCTGGGTAGTCAGCACCACCCTGGGTTGGCAGCAGAACTGAGACAGACATTTGGTACTCAAGCAGGGAGAGATGAAAGCTGTTTAAAGGCATCTAACATAAATGATCTCAACTGTTTAATAAATTTTTTTGGAGGGAGGAGGGAAGGCACAATCTATTTTTTGGAAATGATTAATGTTTCACCAAGCAGCAGCAAACTTCCTTCAGCAAACCTGAAATAACTTTTCTAAAACCCAGAAAAAGTTAAAGCTGTGGTGTGATTAACTTTTCTTTTTAATAATTTTTTTAGATTTTGTGGGCTTGTTTTTATCATACTGAAAGTCACTCAAATATTAAACCAAAACAATTCAATAATTCTTTTGTTTTCTGCAATTGCATGGAGAAATCATCTCCTCAAATTAATGTTGGAATTAGGGATGATCATCTGAGCCCCAGATTCTACTGCCCACATATTCCTATGAGAAGGGTCATATGAATGATTTTTTATGCCTTATAAAATTTGAATATAGTTTAAAATTCTTTTTTTCCTATCATGTTACAGAAAAGGCTGAAGAACCAGTAACGAGGACCAGTAGCAGGTTTTGCAACAGCACAGACATCTCTGCCCAAGGTTAGTGATCAAAATAGATTATGAAGTTACATTGCTGTATGGGGGATAAATGCATGGAAATGTATTTTCTCAGGGGTAGAGGAATCAGAATAGAACATATTCATCAAGCACAACCTGCTTTTTCAAGGTTATTGCTGTAGGAACACATAACCAATAGGAAGCAAAAAAACAATGGAGACAGACACCCTCCTCCCCTGTTGTTGCCATGTTCTCTGACATCTGTTCCTCTGGTGCTGTTCCTTGCTCAAAACTATTACCTGTGGATTTTTCCACTTTCTGCCAAGATCACAACATCCAAGCCTAGACTGTGATCTCTCCCTTCTTTTCTCTGTCACTGAGCAGGTACCAAAGTGGAGAGAGTGAACATGCTGTCTGTGGCTGTGCTGGGTTTGAGAGTCCTGCTGGCCAAAAGCATCGCCTTCAATACACTCATGAGTATCAAGTTGTTTCTTTTCTGAGGTAAGGAAGCACTCAGCTTGATTTGTAGAAATACTGGAAGCACATGGCAGGAGTGACTGCCTGTCTGTGTGTACTTCTCTAACCCCACAGGTAACGATGTCTGTTCATCTGCTCCTAATTCCATCAGCTCTTGAAGGTTTCTGGGGAAATAAACCAACAATGATGACCAAAACCCACAACCCACCACTAGGCCACTCCCCCTCCCCCACTAAAAAAAAAAAAAAGGTTGAGAAAAGCCCATCCTGCCTCATAAATGACCAAGAAAACAGCACTTTTCTGTATCCAGAGCTCAGTTTTTCATGGCTCCTTCCCAAATTTTCTTTGCCAGAGCAACTCAGATTATTAACTGAAGGGGCTAAGAAGTGACTCCATGACTATT
This sequence comes from Myrmophylax atrothorax, assembly GCA_026770055.1. Taxonomy (NCBI): domain Eukaryota; kingdom Metazoa; phylum Chordata; class Aves; order Passeriformes; family Thamnophilidae; genus Myrmophylax; species Myrmophylax atrothorax. The sequence goes on from JAOXXN010000311.1 coordinate 1,255,280, forward strand.
TCAAGAGCACAAAGCCTGGGGAAAAATCCATAGAGATAAGGATTCAAAAACAAGGATCCTGAAACATAAACATGTAGAAGTAATGAAATGGGAGATAGGGGAGATTTTTAAATTAAAGTGTCCAAATAAGCACAAAATATAGTCTGGCCTAAGCTCTGCGAGTGTACCTGTGTTGATTTGACAGCTTTCAAAGAGTATTGTTTAGGCCCAATTTCATTAAATGTAGTTTAAAACCTGCTTTGCTCTTCCAGACACGGGGAATCAAGGCAAGAGGAACGTGAAGAACAGCTGGAAAGAATGTGAATCAGCAGCACAATTGCCTGAACAACCAGTGCCAGATCTGCTGACAGTGACCACCCAGAACACAACACAGCCCTTTCCCCTGTAGACAGTTGATACTGTTCAATCCTGCCCAGCCAGTTCATTTAGATTTAAGAGTCATAACTGCTTTTGCTATTTCTTTCTCTTGGTGCACTGAGGAGAGTGTATTTCTCTTCATCCTCCTGCAGAGCAGATCTCACCACTATTCTGGCATTTGCATAGAAGTATCCAACCTGCTTCAATAGTTTAGAAAAATCCAATACTCACTATATATATATGGATATAGATGTAGATTAATTTTTAAAAGCACTTTTCACAGGCATGTTGTGTAACTGTCTGTAGAACTGAGGGAATTCAAGAACATTAGTTGCCATTTATAACTCTGTTTTTTAGATATAATTAATAACAGTAATTTCCTGTTGTAGCTGAGAAGACCTCTGTTGGACCTGAAGTGATTCAATTCAACCAGATAAGGTTCAACCATAGAAACATTTCTTTATTAAACCTGTATTTCTTCTGCAAAATATATCTCACATGTATTTTTGGTTCCTGTAATAGTGACCAAAATAAAAGTTTTCCTAGGCCAAAAATGCTGTGGTTTGTTCTGAGCTTTTTCTTCAGAATTTGGGATGGACATTGTTGAAATCCGACTGTCCTAATGACTACTGAGAGTAGAAACAAGGTTTTGATAACGCAGATTTCCCCTTGGGTGGATTTGTCTTTTCTCGACTTTGTGAAGCAAAGTGTCTTTTTGGACATTGAGAAGCTTCAGTTGAGGCAGTTTGCTGTAAGCATGAGGGAGGAAAATACACAGAGCAGAAGAGAAGAACACATGCTGCTTTTTTGCACTCAACGATACAAGGCAGAGGCCAACAGGAAATAATGTGAGGAGGTTTGATGGGGTGATAGTTTCCACAGCAACCTGGTTATGAACTAATAAACCCCATCACACACGTTCCCCAGCTCATCTTTCTCTCACAAGCAACAGGCAGGATGTTGTGGTCAACATTTCTGACTCAGTCACACCATGCAAGATTAACCCTCCCCTGCTTTGGAAAAACAAGTTAACCACATCCTGGAGGGGAAATAAGGCTTTTCTCATACTGACCGAGGTACTGCTGGCCTCAAGATAGGCTCTGAAGAGAACAAGGTGTGTTTTCTTGAGCTTTGTCAGGTTAGTCCCTCAGACCCTGCAGACACCTAGAGCAAGACCCTCACCCGAGGCAGAAGATAAGTGAAATTTGCATGGCAAATCCAAATCCAGCAAAATGCTTATTCAGTGCATTTTATCACCATAATGTAAATCAGCAGGAGCTGCTCACCAGAGTTTTTATCCTGCATTTCTGATAACACCCTGAACCTTTTTATCTTGCACTCCACACCTTTTCCCAATCTCTCATGCACATTTAAATCTGAAAAATAATCCCTTGGGCAAAAATGGTGTGATTAGGTGGAGAGGAGAGAAAGATCAATGATTAAGTGCTGTTATAATCCTTTGCATAACCTGCTTATCAAGTCTGGGACTAGGATTGGCTTGATCCACACCTCCTCTGAGAAGGAGTTTAGAAAACAAGGGGGTCCTGCCTGTACCTCATAACTCAGTGAGAGGGTCTCTCTCCAACACCTCTACCCCTTTTTTTGCCCCCAATCTCCACATAAATCATTCTAAATCAATTCTAATTCAATATTACTGTGTATGTTTCATCCCTGTATTAAGCAGTAGAGTGAGTGTTACTGTTGGACTTTGCTGAGCTTTTGCAAATTTATATGAAATCTGCTTTTGGTGAGATCTTTGACAGTGAGTGTTTAATCGATCTGAGCCACTCATTTCATGAAAGGCTCCTGATTGCCTCCCACTGGGCAGTGGCTTTACTCTTTACAGTTGCAATGCAGAACATATAACTTAAAAAAACCAGGAGAATATAATTTCTCCAGAAGAAATCCCACAATAGGGAGATTTTGTACAGTCCAATGTTAAGATTGTGTTAGTGTGGCTAATTCCACAGAAGAGGATAGAGGCTGCATCTCTCTCAAATGGTATGAGCTAAGGAAAATGTGTAGAGAAATTGTGCTTCACAGTAAAATACCCTCTGTTAAAACCAGCACCTTTGCATTTGGAATTACTCCTGAATCAGAAAAAAACATATTGCCCTGTAAGAGATCCAATGATACCAGAAATAATGGAGGATGATTACAAGCAGAAGGCTTTGGCACAATACCTTTTAATAGTACTACCTGTATCATCCCTCAGATTTAATTGCATCCTTGTTTGATTGTGTTCAGAGAGCCTTTAAATATCACCACAGGTGGAGCCACTGTACCTGGAGATATTCCAAAGCCACCTGGACATGGTCCTCAGCAAACAGCGCCAGATAGTCCTGCCTGAGCAGGGAAGACCAAATGACTGCATGAGGTTCCTTCCAACCTCAATAATTCTGTATTTCTGTGATATCTTTCTTACACAAATAATTTTGCCTAGAAATTTCAAAGAAGAACCTCTAGTTTAAGATTGCAATTATTAGGACTGGTAGTTATTCAAAGGTATAAATGAGCATTTTCATAATACAGAAAAATGATTCTAAAATCCCTAATGCTGACTGTGCTTTGACCTTTCTCTCCTGTCCATCTGATTGCACCATTTTTGTCTAATGGAGTATGCTTCCCACTAAAGGCTGACCTAGTTGTTAAAAAACTCCTCTCAAGACTTGCTGTTTTCATAGAGTCTTGGAATAGTTTGAGTTGGAATGGACATTAAAGCTCCTCTGGTTCCAAATCCCTGTCATGGACAGAGACACCTTCCACCAGACTGGGTTGTTGAAAGCCCCTTCAACACTTCCAGGGATGGGGCAGCCACAGTTTCTCTGGGGAACCTGTGCCGGGGTGTCACCATTTCAGAATAAGAAAAACCTTCAGAGATCCATTCCTCCGAGTCAAACCTCTCTCTTCGCAGTGTCAGAGACTGGAAACAGCTGATGTGAACACATGGCTCTGTATGCAAGTGCTCATGTCCAAGCTGCAGAGTCTGTGGACTTCTGTTTTCTCAATGCTGTTTGCCCTTCTCACCCCTGGCCCTAAAGGTCTGTTAACCTGATCTGGGTCATGCTGAGTCACAAAATAAACATGCCTTGGGGTGGGAAATCTTCATCTTAGTAGGTAAAGGTCACGTGTGTGTCAGACTAAGGACCCACGTGCCTGGAAGTTGCTTGTCGTGAGCATCTCCTCACCTCTTCTCTGCAACTCTTGTTGACCTGTGGGGTCTTGCTTGTTTCTGATTCACACCAATTCCTCTTTTAATTCAGCCCTAAGAAACCTGAGTCACAAAAGATGTTCTTCTGGTCCATACCAGCAGCAGGCCCAGAACCCACAGAGCTATAAATGAAGTTCTAGATACTTACTGCATTGAATAAGACAAAGTGCAATGCTTCCTAGATGAGTTTAAAAGCCCTTGGTTTGGATCCCATTGATACAGCATTCAAACTGGTTACCCAAGAAATAAGGCACAACAAGGTAAGTCCTTTGCCAGCGAAATTCTGTGTAGGTTGCTCAGAACCGCTCCTCAAAAATTACTTCCCTCCTTCTCTGCCATGTATCAGCAAGGGATTTTTGCTTCCCCTCCCTGCTACTTTGCTTTATGAAACCTCCTGTCTGCCTCCTGCAGGACAAGTTGCAGCTTTTTATCTTCAGTTAATGGTAGGAAAACATCAGATGCTCATGTATTTGTTATTCTTATCCAAAGCAGGCTGGTTACTTGCCCTTCTCTGGCTGCTTCCTACTTCCGAATTCCAGGTGCCAGGCACTTTTGGAAAACAGACAAGATTGCAGCACAGGAAGTCCCCAGGAGTCCAAGCCAGATGCAAACAGGAGGTATCCCAGAGCAGTCACAGCATCCCAGGGGCACGGTGACCTTTCAGTGTTGCAGCTGGTGCTGCTGGGCAGTCACAGACATCCGGAGGGACCCTGAGCATGGACAATGTCTGTATCTGCTTTGGCATCTTGGGAGAGGACTCACCTGCAAAAGAGTTATTCTTCCTTCTGTGTACCTTGGTGATCTGAGATGTTCATCCCTATGATGTGCAAAAGAGACACCTTAAAAACCCTCAAGGTCTGTTGTAAAGTGGCAGTTAAAGTTTTTGGTAGTTTTAAGTTCAGGATCCCTTGCATCCTCAGGGAGTTCAGCATCAGATTCAGGGTCAAAACTTTAGAGAATACTTGGCCCAACACGTTGAATAATTCAGGGTTTTTTCAAAGGATTCCAAGTGAGTCAGGTGGTTTAGGGGTGAGAGCATTTAACACACCATTCCCTACTAAGTATGTGGAAGCAAGTATGGCACTTTTTACTATCACAGACTTTAATTGCTGTATTTTTTCTCAGTATTTCTATATCTTATTACATCAGGTGCAATACAATCCCAGTTTGGAAAAAGAGCACAAGGAACCAATTTCACCATCAGCACTTTTATTTACACACAATGTCAATATTTACAATATTTAGTCAACTTACATTTTATGACGACTTTTGGTACATTTAAGTGATTTGGTTGCATGTTTCAAATGGTTGTATGGGCTTTTACTGTGTATTTTATTTTATTCAGGGTATCTCGTGTTTGTCTAAGCATCACCATGGTCATTTTCTACTAGAGCAATGTTAGCTGTAGAATAATTTCTACGGTCCAGCTCTTCACAAAACTAATTTGCATTTCTCTGAAAGAGTTAACTAACATGATAAGGATATCTAGATTTCAAGTGAAAATCTAAACTATTTTGGTAGCTCCTGAAAATCTTTTCACCTGGACACTACTAGAAGCAGTTTTAAATAGGATGAGCTAGTTAACATTTCATTACCAGTAGTACTTCAAGTGTTGTTCAATTCTGTCAAATTTGAGATTTGAGGTTTTGCTTGGTATTTTGTCATGACTGTTCTGCTCCAATCTGTTTTCTTTTTTTGGTTTTGGTTGTTTTCTTATTTTAACTTAGTAAGGTCCACATGTTGTGTTCAGTTATTGTTTTACTCTTTTGTAGTTCTCAACTCACATCCTAGATCAGGGATCAGGGGGGCTTCAGACCACTTTGAACTGTTCGAAGCATTAAATCCCCATTGCAGTGTCTTACCCAAATTTAAGTTTGCAGTTCTTTTCTGCAGGTCACTGAGCCTCAGGGCATTCTCTGGCAAAAGTTTATAGCTCCTTGTATGCAAATGTTCCACCTCACCTTCCTCCTGGGGATCTGCTGCTTGTCACTTTGGCACCTTCTCCTCCAGCTGGGAATGTTTGTCAGAAGCCTTTATCCTTCAGGGCTACTGTGGGCAGGGTGGGAATGCAGAGAGGTCACAGAGCCCAGGAGGGCTCAGAAGGTGCAACACCTGCATTTTTATGGACTAGAGGCATGGGCAGTTTATCAGACACAAGAGCTTCACTCATCACTGATGGAAAGCTAATCTTGGCCTGGGAAAACCAAGGTCTTGCCATTCATTTTTCATCCTCTTCTGGTTTTACAGAGGGTGAATCTGCTGCAGTCACCCACGAACTTGGACACTTGACTCTCAAAACACCTCCAAATACCTTCTCAGCCCTTTTGCTGCCAGCAGGTCATAGCACAGTATGTTTTGTGCCTTCTCATTTTAAAGGGACACATACCACTGAAAATATGAAATTAAATAAAATCTTTCAAGTACTTTTAGGCAAATTTTCACCTCCAGCACACCAAGTTTAATCTTGCTCCCTATTAGACAGTTACCTAATGTCTGTCCTGCTGAGCAAGTCAAAATGGTGAGAGCATTTTTCTGTGCATTTTCCTGTGGCAGAGAACATTAAAAGCACTCTGAAAGAATAAACATCTGTGTTAGGTTGAGCTGGCAAAATACCAACTGCCGAACACAGAGAGAAAGGGTCCCCCCCCAGCCAGGGGAAAAGGAGGGAGAGGAAAAAAACTAAAACCTGAAGTAGCAAGCTTCTTATATTGTACAGAAGAAAGACAATTAAAAATAGAATATGGTAAAATACATATATATACAAATGTGAGAAAAAACAAATTAACAATAGCTACTGAGTCACCCAACTAAATAATACAGATTCTGACCACCCAAACCCCACAAAACCTCTTAAAAACTCTTCCAGAGAAAACTCCCAGCAAGAGAGGAGAAAAATTAAAAAGAAAATGTTCACCTCCCTAGATAACACTGTGCGGATGGCGGCAAGGCCTGATCTCAGCAGGGCAGGGCAGTGCGTCTTCTCAGGTCTGAGGTAAAGACTAAAAGATGCAGAAGCTTTATCTCCTTCTCTTTTGATACTTCTTGACACTTCTTGATGATGCCAAATGATAGGAAATACTTCTTTGGTTGTTAAGTCAGGTGATGCTTGTCCTTTCTGATCTATATCACATCCTTTGGGCCTGCTGAATTGAGGTCTAGCTAAGGCCTAGCTGAAACTAAAGCCAAAACTACTACAACATCTTTCCAAGAGGTTAAGTGGAAAAGTGTCACAAAGAACAAGGAAATCTAAGTAGCAGAGAGAATACTTTGCTTTCTTTCATATTTTTATTTATGTATGGGGAGAGGAGTGTTTATGCTTCCAGTCTACACATTTCTTACTTCTGCAGAAATGTATGGGAATAACCCAGTCAAGATTCAATATGTGAAAGGCTTCAGTGCCCAAGACACAAAGGATAGTGAAGCTTCATAGCCAGAAAGGCTCTGGCAGCACCAGGCAGGATTCCCAGCCTCATTCCTTGGCATATTGGCTTTCTCAGAGCCAGTGAGAATGTCCCAGAAAGGGAAGTTCAGGGGCAGGATCAACATCTCTGTATTGCCTGATCCCCTTCCCAGCTCAGCCCCCTGAACACACACAGATCGAACTCTCAGTCTTACCCTTGCAGAAAGCCTTGGGATTTTTTCATGTGATGCCCCACAGTCCTGTGGGGCCAGAATTCCTCCCCCTGGAGTCTTTAACTTCTTCTGTGCCCTGCACAGCACCCTGTGCTGAGCTTTATTTAGTTCCCTCTTGCCAGAGGAGAGTGGGAATTTTGCTGCTATTTGCTGTTAAAGTGGGTCTGGCTGTGACGTGGCTCGTGCTGCTCATTTCTTTCTGCTGTGAACATGGCTGATTGTCAGAGCTCTGTCTGTGACCGTCACTGTGTCTGCTGGATCCCCTGTGCAAGGCCTGCCTTTGGAAAGAACAGTGTACATGTATTTTAAAGATACTCAAAGCAAACCTCAAAACTTTGGTGAGTTTTTATTTCATACATGCAATTGAAGTATATGGAATGAGGTGAAAAAAAGAACCACACCCCATGCCTCCCCTTTTTTAAAATCAACTTTATTCAGAATATACTTTTCAATTTTAACTTTATAGTTGAGGTGGTAAAACAGAGTTTATTCCACTTTCTGGTCATGTAACCCTTTAGAGCTTTTTTTATAAGATTATTAACTTATGGTTTATTTGTTTCTAATTTAGACAATATCAAACTCCATGAGAATAGTAAATATTAAATAGCTTTTTGTACAGCTGAATCCTTCTGTTGTCTTCCATAGCATCAAAAATACAATGCAATAATCATGTCCCTGCATCTGCTGGCTGTAATCTGAGCTGTTTGTTCTGTTTCCCCAAAATACTGAAAAGTTCCTGATAAAATTGCATCTATTGATGGGAAATGAATTTCTTTCTCTGATCTCTCCTGCTACCTGCTGGCCGAAGTCTTTATAGTTCTCTTAACATTTTCCATTTAGTGACAGCCAGTAAATAGGTCAAACAGAAAGAAAAAAAAAACAGAACCAAAACCAAAAAAGCCAACCAATCAGCCAACCAAAAAACCCCACCCAAACCCCACAGTAAGTGTCTTTTCTGCACTTGCCACAGATTGAACTTCTTTGCTCTTCATGTGCATTCTTGCCTTGCCATCAGGTGCAGTTGGAAACTCTTGCTGTGTGATACAGAGGCTTTGGGAAATGCAGGCACAGGATGCTGAAAGAAGATGAATAAGTGAGGTTCAGAGAAGCTTTATTTGGAGATACAAACTAAAGCAGGTGCAGAACTGTGAGTGGTTTGTACAGAAGAAATGGGGTGGAATACAGGGAGCACTTGCAACACTGCTTTCACAATTCATTAGTATTTCTAAAGGAGCTTTAAACTCTAAGTTATTCAAGACACATGGTGGTTAGAATGTCCTAGGCTGGAGGAAAGATGTCTTGCTGGGATTAAGGGATGTGTGTGTGTCCCAGAAGAGCTGATATGTCTCACTCAGGTCCTCCAGAGGTCTGGATGTCTTGCTAACTAAGGAGAAAGTCTGAGCCAGCAAGGAATGCAGCATAGGCTTTCTGGCTTCAGGTACTGAAGAGGCTGATGAGAAGATGGGGGAGTGCAAGTGCCAGAGTGCCTGATGTCCTGGGATAAGGGAAATGTGGGAAGCTGTTCCATGCAGGAAGGTTGCAGCTGAGTGGCCCTCAGGAGCTGTGTCCTGGGAAGGCTCCAGTTCTTCGAGCTATGATGGGTCTGTGGAGGGGGTTTCTCACACCAAGTTCTGCCCATGGACCTGGCTCTTTCTGTACTCAAGTAAGTCTGTTTGCGTGGCACAAACCTGGGGCTGTAATAGTTTAATTTAATCCATCTGGGAATTCAGGGTACCATACAGTGGAGTCCTTCTCTCCTTTAGGCATCACAGTCCTGAGCGAGTGCTTTGAATAGGTGTGAGGGTGTCCATGGTACAGACAATAAAAGGCAGGGTGGGTTTAAAATGTCTTATTCTTTGGTATCCACTCTGTAAATAGGAGAGAGAAATTAAACTTCCTCTGTACCAAAATGCTGCAGGGACTTGGAGGAGGAGGATGAATGACTTCCAGAGACAGAATTGGTCTGTTCTGGTTTTTAAATGAATGTAAAATTTTCTGTCTATTTTAGATAAATATGCAAAGTGTTTCCATTATATGTTACAGTATCAGCAGTGGAAGACTTTCCACTGAACAAGTCTGTGTGCCCGGAATTCTGGGTGAGGTGTTTAAAACTCTTCAGTGACATGAGCTGCTGCTTTTCAGCCCGTGGTGAACTGGGCAGTTTTTTCTCCCTCATCTCAGCCAGCTTTTTGTTGAAAATCTTTGACTTTAGTAGGAATTGCACATACAGAGAAGCCTGAAAAGCTAATGAGTTTGCATATAAATCATTTCCGCATGGACAGGCACAAAGGTTTCCCAGCATTGAACTTACAGTTTGAACACTAGTAATTCCCCTTTCTTTCCTGCCCTCTCTTCCTTATTTTCTTCCTTCCCTTCTGCCTTTCTTCCTTCCTCACCATGCTGTACAGTAATTTTGGGAATGTCACTTATAGAAAAATTTGAAATGCCAATTGTGCTGTGGTGACTTACGGGGAAAAACTCATCTGGACTTGGGAAGAAAGAATTATTTAGTGAAGTGCTGTCACATTGTGATGCTGGGAGTGACTGCTCTGCAACAACCACAAACACTCTTTAATTTAGTCACTGTCACTCTGAATAGAAACACAATCCCTGCTGTGCTTGCTACCGAGAAGAAAATATCATCAGCTGCTAGTTCTAATGTTTTTAATTTGCTTCAAGTAAATGTGCTTGAGACTTGACTGGAGTGGGTCTGACAGACGAAAATATTCCGGAAGGGTTGCCCAGATTTCTTTTCATCTGATCCTGAAAATCCATTCAAAATGTTTTTATTCTATATGGAGTGGGACAGAGAAAGATTGCTTTCCTGGGAAAAGTAAAAGATTTGAATAAATGTTCTTTTTGCTTTAAGGAAAATCTGCACATATTCAGTTGTTTTAGAAACTAGTATAGAGTTATTGATTTCATCAAAACAAACCAAATTATTTGATTTCATCAAATCAATGTTACCATACAGAGAAATGTTTTTGTTGGCTGGTTTAAGAGGTGCTGAACTTCCTAATAGAATTTTCATGGCTTTGAATATTTAATCCCTGTGTATAATTATCAGCTTGTTTTAGAATAAACATCATTGGTACTTCTATGTGATAAGGAATAGTTAAAAATCCCAATGTGCTGTGGGAATGTTAAATTTCGGGAGGGCCTGGAGGTGGTGTTTTTGTAAAGGGCTGAGCTGCTGTGGGTGTGTTCATTGAGAAGCTCAAGTTTGTATCTGGACTTCAGCTGACAGTGGCTTCAGGTGAACTGCTCCTGCTTAGCTGGAAGAACACGAGGATGGCGTTCTCAAGGGTCTTGCTCCTATTTACAATTCCAAAACGTGAAAAGATTGATTTTTTTTGAAGCACAGATCCCTGCGCTGCCAACTATAGCAGCCATTTTGGGGAAATAAAAGCAGATAATCAGTAAAATCCTGCTTGCAGCAATTGCTTTGAAAGCTATTCCTAATATATCAGTGAAGCAGCTCTTCAGAGGTGCCATTCAGAACAGAAAATGCAGTCAGATAAAAAAGATTGGGAAAACCCACTCAAAATGAATGGATATGAGAAAATTAGATAACATTATTCCCTGTGCATTTAAATGAACTGAATATACACAGATTCAAAATTTAATTTTGAGTTAATGTTATTTCAATTAACTTATTCTTAATTATATTTTAGATTTTTTAAATTACATTTTATTTTAATTCTAGTTCATTTAATTTTTGAAGGCCATTGGCAGCTGAGATCCTTGCTACTGAATCCTATGTTTTCAGTTTGATGTCATTCTGCAAATTCAGACCTGTTTTCTGACTGGACAAACTGGTTGAGGTTGCCAGTCCAGCCTTACATGAGAAAGGGTTGGAAGCTTCTGCCTGTTCAGAGGCAGAGACACCACACAGAGTGGTTTGTCCTCTATGGAAGAATTTGAAGTTATATTTGAGAAAGGAAAATTGGGATTTAAAATCCTACAATGCTCCTTTTCTGAACATCAGCAGGTTCAAAAAACCCCTTAGAACTACTGCAGAAGATGAAAAAATAAAGAGATTCTTCAGTCTCCTCCTCTTTATTTTTCTTTAGCTCAAATTAATTTTTTTTTGCAAACCTTTCTACAGTGCTGAAAACTCGTGGGGCAAATACCAACCGACTTTTTGTCAAGGGGATACACCTGACACTAAATCCCACTCAGTGTAAGAACTCCTGACATTTTTTTGGTTTGTTGTTTTGCCTAAAAGAGTGGCTATTTCTTATAAAATACGATAAATACACAGAACTCTATAGGATCAATTACTTCCAAATAAGTCCAAATGGGGAAAACAGCTCCTCAGAATCTCTTTGTTTACAGCTAAGCTAGACAGACAGGAGCAAAACAAATCAGTTCTTGTCCTCAGTAAATCATCAGCAATAACCCAGTGTCCTGTAAATTCCAAGTTTGCACTGCTTTTAATGTTACTTTAGTGCTTTATCACTGAATATTCCTATCTTAGAGAGGAGTAAATCCTTAAGGCTTCATCGTCCTTTTGGTGTTGTGCAGGGGATGGGAGACACTTGCATGAGGAGTTTAGACAGTTTTGATGTGAGGTGCCTGATGTTGCAAGCTGGTGCAAGCTGGGATGAGATAAGCACTAACTGAGGTGGACAGACCAACTGCTGTAGGGAAATTTCCATTCACAGTTAATTATTCTGACTTCTACAGTTGCTGTTATCACAGAAGGGTGGAACTACAATCTCCTCTGTGATAGATGTGAGTTGGGCTGGTGAGACAGGATCCCACAGCTCTGGGTTTCATGTAGGGAATTGTCGGGAGAATTTTTTCAAGCATTTTAATCATAGAATGGTTTGGGTTGGAAGCAACTTTAAAGATCACCGTGTTCCAACATCCCTGCCATGTGCAGGGACACCTTCCTCTAGACCAGCTTACTCACTCAGTTTTGATCTAGGAATCTTGAGAAGAAACAGCCTGAGAGATCTATGAATACACATCAAAGCCAAGAAACTCCTTTGAGTTAAAAGCTACTGCC